>VXBH01004946.1:291353-356583 GCA_013400035.1 Rynchops niger
AAAAAAAAGATATGAGGAGGCACAGGAGATAAAAAAGGAGATATGCAAGGAGATGTGAAGAGGTACCTTTTTGCAGAAACCAGAGAAGGAGGTGCAGAAGACACATGGAAGAAGACATTTGTGGTGTGTTGACCTTGGTTGAGTGCCCACCAAGATGCTCTATCACTCCCTTCCTCAGCAGGTTGGTGAGGAGGGAGAAACCAAGATGGAAAAAAAAAATCATGGGTCAAGATAAAGGCAGTTTAATAAAGCAGAAGTAAAGGCTGCTTATGGAAGCAAAGGCAAACAAAAGATTTATTCCCTTCTTCCCCTCAGCAGGTGATGTCCAGCCACTTCCAGGGAAGTAGGGCTTCAGTATGTGTAGTGGTTGCTCTGGAAGACAAATGTTGTAATAATGAATACTGTCTGTCCGTCCCCGCTTCCCTTTTCTCTTAGCTTTTATTGCTAAGCAGATGTCATATGGTATGGAATATCCCTTTGGTCAGTTTGTGTCAGCTGTCCTGGCTGTGACCCCTCCCAAGATCCTGCCCATCCTCAGCCTATGGTGAGAAAGGGAATGTTGGAGAGACAGCCTTGATGCTGTGGGAGCACAGCTCAGCAGTAGCCAAAATGCTGGTGCATTATCAACATCTTTCTAGCTACCAATACAAATCACAGCACTATGAGGGCTGCCATGGGGAAAATTAATTCCATCTCGGACAGACCCAATACAACATTGCTGGGGATGCAGCTGGAGGAGGTCTGAGGGACTGCAGGCTCTCTGAGAGACTGTGGAGCAGGGACAACCCTGAGGTACTGCAGCCCACAGTAGAGACAACTGCTGAAAACTATGGGAGTGGAAGCTAGAAAAGGAGGAGAGCAGTTGAAATGAAGTTGAGCCTGGGAAGAGGTGAGAAAAGTTCTTACCCAAGGTGTCTGTTTAATCTGTTTAATAGTATGTGGTTTTTTTCCTCAATACCTGAATCAGTAGTTAAAATATTATGTCAATCGGTAATAAATCAAATGAAGTGAAATTCCCCAAGTCAAGACTGGATTTTTCGATGACAGTAATGGAAATAGAAATGTAACCTAACTTCAAAACCTTTTTTAAATTAAGTTCACTATCTTCTTTTGCATGTTAGCTAGACTAAATTTAATTAGCAAAATTTCTTTAGACATACTCCTTTATTATGGTGGTATTCTCTAAGCAGTTTGGACTGAGTATAGCTTCTGAAGGCTTTGGTTTTTTTTCTTTTTTTTCTAAGGTTTGACTGTGCAAGAATTTATGTTACATGTATGTATATTAACAGGTATAACTAGTGGAACATCTGAACATGCATTGCTCAACTTGAATGTTCTTGCACAGTCTGAACACCAGAGCTATAGTCTGGGTGACTTGGCTGTCTAAGAAGTGCATTAGGAAAACAATACTTTGAGAACTCAAATACAAGCAAATGCAAGTCAGACAACTGAAGCAGGTAACATTAACCTGAACTGTCAATCTAGCCTTTCTTTATGTTGCCTCTTTCATAGGTTGAATAGACAGCTAAATTGCATATTAACCACTGCTTTCAATTTTGCTTTACATCCCTGGTTATTAAAAGAAAGTGTAGAGGATTTTTAGATTACCTTAGCAGAGATAGGGAGCAGTAGCAATTTAGCTACAGGCTGTTTGCCAGCAAGCGTGCATGTGGCTCAGCAATTGCTTCTGTAACAACAGCAGGTTCATGGAGAAGGAACGGTGATCTGGAGATTAGCTGGGAGTAGTGGCAGCTTTTCTTGTGACTTAAATTTACCTGTGGGTCTTTCTTCATTTCAGAAAAGGATCTAAAACAAATACTAGACTACAGAGAAAGGTGCCTACAGCTAGCCTCTGGGAAAGGTAATTATGGATTACTGAAAATTTTCCAGCTGTTCTAGTTACAAAGAATAGTTTCAGATATCTGCAGTAAAATAAAAGTACTGCTGTCAAAGTATTGAGAGAAATTAAATGACACGGGTATCTCTGCTTTGAAGGATTTTACTGTGCAGCTTTTGTTTGCAAACATCCATTTTTCAAGAAACTGTTGCTCAGTTCACAATTTATAAACACATCCACACACGCATACATACATCTCCTCTCCCGGGGACAGTTTTCATTATTTCGCTCCTCTACGGCTGTTCTTTATTTGATATGGCAGGTTACTCGTGGACAGGGATGTGTCTGTATGACCCTAAGGAGGTCTGGCAGGAGCTGTGCAGTCCTGACACTCCCAGTGCTGCTTCTGATTGCCTCCACCGGGGTCCTCTGTCCAACATTGTTTTGCTTTATCCCTGGTCCCTTCCAAATACAAATAGGAACAATTCAGATTACAGGCATGTTTCTAGGTGGACACTTGGTTGTTTCTATGCATTTTTTGGCAGTTTGTTTCTTGGTCATGTCCCCCCATTTAAGTTTAAACAGGCAACTGTATCATTTAGTCAAGCTGCCATGTTGAGCAAGCTACCTTTCCATGCAAGAACACAAGGACTCCACTTCCATCCTCAGGAATCTTCTGTCTTTTCTTTTGCGCCAATCTGGGCATCACAATCCACAGGAAGTATGCAATAATGTGCAAGTGTCAAAGTGTTTCTAGGTTTAGGCAGCACTTGGCAAGGGCTTTTCGGGAAGAAGTTTTGAAACTGCAAACCTCAGTTAGTCCTGAATCTTGCACTGGCTATTTATCTGTAGATCATCTAGCTCTTAGGTTTTTTATAACCCTAATAACTAAGAAATTCTTACCAGGCCTCTTTTGCTGTAGTTTACAGATACATAATAAAATAGTTCAGAGTAGTTTAGTCTAAATAAACACGACAGATTACATGTACCTACTTGTTAGAAACCTCTAATGAAATGATAAAGGTATAGACTGCTGCTGAGTGAAGCTGCTTCTGCTCATTTCAGAGAATACAAAGATGTCTATTTTAAGTTTATTTTAATATTCATGATAGTATACTTAATATTTATTGAAGTTTGTGGAAAGCTAATGAAAATGTAACATAATTCTTTTTTTTTTTTTTGCTGTATGTAATGAGTCTATTTAGATGGAAGTGGAGAGCACGTTTTCATACCTCAGTATGACTAGAAATTATTCTTTCTGTCAAGCCAGAATCTCACTTGATGGAGGAATATAAAAACAGCAGGTCTATAAAAGGCATAGGCCTAACAGACAGCTTCCAGGTTTTATCCCAGGGAAGACAGAGCATTTATGTAGGAATGGGTTGCATAAGAGTTCTGACAGAACCTACACTTAGATTGTATGAGCACTTTTTGTAAGATTCCGGAGAAGATAATCAAGCAACCCCAAATTAATTGTTCTTGTTTAAAGAGCATTGAATTTAATATGAGAAAGGTACAAGAATATCTGAATACTTCTCAAACTGCTAAAGTGTTCTATGTCATGTGCTACACCAAAATCTCTCCAAGTATGACAATGCAAAGTTGAAATAACGAGCCAGATTCTATTTTGCTGCAAATAATTTTGAAATGCTTCAGGCAACTCTTCACTAGTCATTAGCTTAAATACTTAAAGAAAATCCCATTAACAATATAATTTTCATTGTTAGTGAAGAAAAAAATTTTAATTTGTATTTGGTAATCATAACAGGAGCAAATTCAGTGAGTATAATTGCCCTTTTCTACTACTAAAATTTATCCTTAGAGCAATATTACAGAGAAGAAACAAAATCCATTTGCTATATAATTTTCAGAGGTACTTGTTTCCTTTACCTTTCTTATTTAGCCTTTTCATGACCAACAAAAAAGCTTTTGTTGAGTAGATGATTTAACTCCTTTCTTTTGCTGATGTACTGGGCTGGCATGAATCCTTTGGCTATGCAAAAACAAGTGCTGGTTTTCCACTTGGCTCCCTTAACTGATTCCTGTTCTGAGAAAAATTTCCCAAGCTGACACCATGTCTTCAGTATACAGGTGAAAACTTATTAATGATATAGACAGTGGGACTGAGTCCAAACTCAGCAAGTTTGCAGATGACACCAAGCTGAGTGGTACAACTGATATGCTAGAGGGAAGGGATGCCATCCAGAGGCTTGAGAAGTGGGTGCTTGTGAACATCATGCGGGTCAAATAGGCCAAGTGCAAGGTCCTGTGCAATCAGTCAGGGCAATCATCAGTATCAATACAGTCCAGGGGATGGATGATTGATAGCAGTCCTGCAGAGGGCTTTAGGATACTCGTATATGAAAAATTAGACTTGAGCTATCAGTATGTGCTTGCAGCCTAGAAAGCCAATGATATCCTGGGCTGGATAAAATGAAGTATGCTTTTGTGAGACCCCACCTGGAGTACTGCATCCAGCTCCGGAGTCCAGTTCTGGGTACAAGAAAGACATGGACCTGTTGTAGCAGATCCAGAGGAGGACCACGAAAATGATCGAAGGACTGGAGAACCTCTCCTATGAAGAAAGGCTGAGAGAATTGGGATTGTTCAGCCTGGAGAAGAGAAGGCTTTGGGAGACCATATGGTGCCTTTTACATATATGGATTCTGTGATTCCTGGCTCAGTATCATTTAATTTCAATAGTTGCATATTTGAGTTCTTAATTTCTAATAGATCGAGAGTGCAGTTAAGTTGATAGTAACTGAACTAAAGCTGTTGCAGATTAATTTAATTTTAATCTGAACTGCATTACAATTTGCCAGTGTAGGAGTAGGGAAATATAGAAATTGGAATAAATGTGTGATATCAAGCATTTTTTACACAGAAATATACTATAATGAAATTAAGATTTTAATTTCTGTCATTAGTTTGTACATAACAGTATTGAAATTAGGCCATGCTTCCACTGCTGTTATTCATGTTAGTCACACTTCTAATCTAGAAATGTCTTGAAATTTCATGCAAAACGTGTACATTTTCTCTGCTTAGTCAGGCATATGATGAAGTATTAAGATGAAAACTACCCTCTCCCTTCACTGCATTCAATAAAACTTCAGACTTACAGCTTTATGCTCACACCAATAATTGCTTACCAGATCCTTTGGTTTGGACAGAAGTCAGTAGAGAGATGGAAGAACAGTGACTATAATCGATAAAGTGTTTCCCTGCAGGTTGTTAAACAGAATCAACATATTAATAAGCTGAACCCAATTGAATGAAACACAAACTACACTTCTAGGCTACAAGCTGGGAGCCCTAAAAGAATATAGCTGCTCTGATCCAGAGATTCAAGGATATTATTATCACTGTAGCTGGGATTAGGAAATAAAGTAATGTAAAATGATCCTCTGCTTGCTCAATATGCTTAGCCCATGCTTTTCTGAAGAATTAAGTAGAATTCTGTGTTGGGTTTTGTTGCACTAAATAGTCATATACGATAACAGCAGAATGAGATTTCTTTTCCTAAGATACTAGTAGGAAAGATGCAGTGAAAGCAGATGCTACCCAATGTGAATATGTTTTCAAAATACCTGTCACCACTAATTGGCAATTCTACCGCTTGCTAAGGGAAAACTTTATGAGCATCTCAACCTGTTGATTAAGAAATCTTCTGAGGGCCTTGATTTAGATGGGTAGAGGAATTGATGTGAAGGGGGATGAGAATGAATGGTCTGCCACACGGCCTGCCAAATTAAACTCAGTTCTCATTATCATCAAGAATAATAAAGCACATATGTTATCTGCCACTTACTTAAGATACACACTCTTATTTGTGATAGAGCTTGCTGCTCAGCACCTGTTTGCACTACTCAGTACCAGACTTGATAGTTATCCTAAAATGACCACTAAAAAAAAGAAAAAAAACATGAAAAATATAGAATATGCAACTTAATTTTATTGACCATAACAGGTTTAAAAGTTGTTCCACCTGGTATTCCTAAAAATTAGGTGTTTGGTTAAATTTGGTAGGCTCATCTTCATAGTTTTATATTTATTAATGTCTTCAGTTTCTATAGAAGTGGCACAGGATAAAAGTAAAGTGTTACTGCTGTGTGTCATGGCAAAAAGACATTTCCTATGCCACAACATCTTTAAGCAGTTGGAATTGTTCACTTTAAAACAATGCCTCCTTGACAGTTCAACCTAAGATACATTTCTCCCATTAAGTGGTGATAGCACTTGCCCTGCCTCTGGCAAGTGAACAAGAACTGGGCTGAAGCAATTGCAGACTTTGTTCACTTGGGCTGCTGGAGAATTAATTTATCTGAGAGATGGCAAGTCCTCAGATCAACAGTGACATTTCCTTCAAAGACTATCACTTGTCAGCATCAGGAAGGGCCCAGAGAGGGTGAGAAAACAAAGAAAATACTGAGGAATTCAAGGAGCTGAACTGTATTGCTTTATACAGGCGCAACCTCTGCCATCAAGTACTTTCAGGCTCTTGTTGTTCTAGGCTTCCTCCTTTTTGATGCTAATTGTAAGATATATTTCAATTTATTATGAGGAGTAAATAGAAAGAAAACACACAAATTCATGTCAGTGTGTTTCTTAACTCTCAATGTATACTAACCAAACCTGTAGCATGGTGTCAGTTATGTTCTGTGAGATTTAGCTGCAGCCTGAAGAAAACCCAAGATTGGACTAAGTTCAGGTATTAGAGTAGGGAAGGGAAAGCGCAGGAGAAAGCTGTGCAAGAACCACAGAATCACAGAATAGTTGAGATTGGAAAGGACCTCTCAAGATCAGCTGGGCCAATCCTCCTGCTCAAGCAGGGGAAGCTAAAGCAGGTTGCTTAGGTCTGTGTCCAGTTGGGTTTTGAAAATCTCCAGGGATGGAAACTGTACCACTTCTCTGCAAAGCCTGTGCCTGTCTTTCACCACCCTCACAGTTTAAGTGGGTTTTTTTTTGTGCTCAGATGTAATTTTCTGTATTTCAGTTTGTGCCCAGTGCTTCTTGTTCTGCCACTGCACACCACCAACAAGAATCTGGCTCCCTCATCATCATTCCCTCAAAAATAGATATTTTTATACTTGTATAAGATGGCATTGCTGCAAATTTCTAAATTTAAGAATGACTGGAAGAAAAAAGGAAATTATATTTTCCAAGTATATAGGGAAGCGGGGGAGGTTTAGGTTAGATATTAGGAGGAATTACTTTCCTGAAAGAGTGGTCAGGCACTGGAGCAGCCTGCCCAGGGAGGGGGTTGAGTCACCATCCCTAGAGGTGTTTAAGAAACGTCTAGATGTGGCACTTCAGGGCATGCTCTAGTGGCAGAGATTGTAGGTTGTTTGGTTGGCCATGATGATCTTAAAGGTCCTTTCCAACCATGATGATTCTGTGATTCTGAAGCAGTCAATGCAAACAGAATACTCAAGTGTGTCTAGAAAACTATTAAAACAGTTTTACTTCTTTGGAGGTATGTCTAAAGCAAAATTAGTAAATGGTTGTGGGAGAGAGAAAGTTATTCTAAATTGACTGTTAGGTTATTTTGGTGAAATTTTGTACAGAAACACCTTTAAAATATTACATGGCATAGACATACAATGACAATTTCCAGGATTTATTATGAATTTTACTTAGAATTTATAGATGCTTCTGAAGGTGAGAATTTCAATGTCTCAACTTCTCTTTTGTTCTGCTGAGTATGAAAAATGAAAGGGAAGTTACCTAATATTGCAGAGTTGTTTGATTTAATTTCTGTTGATTCCAAGACCTTTTGAAAATTATATGAAACTGTATAATCCCTGTAGGCTTTTTATCACAAGAGATAATGAATGATGTCTTGCTCTCTTCAATAGATAAGTTCAAAATAGAAATAATACGCAGCCTTAAACCACCTGTTTATATTCAGGTTTAGGCATGGAGAATTTACTAGCAGAGTTGGTTTTTGCTGTTTTGGGGTTTGTTTGTTTTTTTTTTTTTAAGTTGTGTTTAAAATCTAGGAAGGAAAGGACTTTCATCATCAAAAGACTGGTATCAAAACTGTAAAGCAAGAAAGTTCTATAAAATAGTTTTGTTAGCTGCACAGCATGGTTCAGAAAAGCCTGGGTTTGGCCTAGTAAGTTAAAAAAATGGTAAGAGAGTGTAGAGGGAGTGGGTTTCTTAAGGTCAGGAGGGTTCTTTATTATAACTATGTAGGTGATCTATGTTCTATGACCTTTGTTACCTACTAATCATGCCGTGCTCATAATTTCTGATTACTAGTATATTCTGAGGAGGACTTAAATCTCAACTGAAAGTTCCAATGCAGTAGGAGACCAAACAATGAAATTTTTAACTGATATCCTTAATGTTAATTAATATAATTTCTTGGATGAATAAATTAATAAATAATTAGTCATCTGATTTCTCTTTCAATTAATTCCGCATGGACAGAAACTAAGACAGAAATATAACCTTTTTATTACTGAGTTAGCCTTTTGAATATTCACATTGTAGATACTTGGGAATGAATTACGTGTTGGCAACTCTTTCATACCTGTACTGGGCCTGGCTGGGATGGAATTAATCCATACGGTGCCGTGTTTTGGATCTCTGACTAAAACAATGCTGATAACACAACAATATTTTCAATGTTGCTGAACAGTGCTTGTTGATACCCTAGCAGAATATATAACTAGTTGGTTGGAGTAAGTATCATTAAAGGATTGTCACTCATAAGAACTTGTTATGATAGAATGATGAAACATCCACTTTGGTTAGTAACAAAGGTATAATAAAAAAAAAAAAAGCAACACATTTTCATTAAAGGTGATGAAAAGCTTTTATTTGGGGCGCTACCCCCTATCACCCACCTTCCACACAAGGAAAATGAGATCATATTGTTAAAGATGACATCTAGAGAGGACAAAATCTGAGTCAGCAGATATTCAAGAGACCTGGATGAGGAAAGTTTCAGAAGGATCCTGCCAGAACTCAAAAGCTAAACTTCTCTTTGCAAAGCCCAAGACACATACTGTAAAAAGGCACTAAACTTGACATTCAGGACCTGCAGAAGTATGTACTCCATTCTTAATGTAGGTTTTCTTATTTCAATGTGATAAAACATTTATTTACCTATTACCAATCTCATATGTACAAATTTTGGTTCATGCATACATTAAAAATACAGATATCCATACTTCTATTTAAGTATATAGCTGAAAATAGTAGCTGGTATGACAGAGATGAAGTTGGTACTTCATCTCTGTTTCAGCTGTTGGATATTGAAGTGACCTTTCACAGTGTGTAACATGAAGAACTGAATCCCATTTCAGGTACCATGCAAGTACCATTCAGGTATCCATGCAAGAAGACTTTAGAGTCTTGGAGAGAGAAGTTTTCTTGATAGTTTTTAATCTACTGTGTTGTGGGCTGCCTGTTTTTATCTAACCTAAAATAGGAAGGGCTTGAAAACTGATTGAAAGAGCTACGGAAACAATAACAACTTCAGGAGCCTGTGGTAAGAGTTAGAGAATTTACATCCGTAAGTGTGATAGAAAGGTAAGAATCAAGTTTGTCCTATAGTTGTAATTGTTGTGTAACACCTAGCACATTTAATCTCCAGTTCCCTGGGTGGTTCATGATTTGCCCAGCTATTCTTCAGATAGACAAGCCAATGGGCTCATTTGACAAAATGGACTGACTTCAAACAAGAGGACTGACTGAACTCCTACCTGGCCTCACAGAATAGCATTTAATAACCATTGCAGCAGCTCCCCAGGCTGAAATTTAAAGCACAGAGGTTACCTAGGAAGTTCCTGATATGCCCCAAGTAAATAATAGGCATTATTTATATGCTTCATTCTGTTGATCAATATCCTGGGTCAACAGTCTGACCATCCCAGCAGATTTCTCCTGCAGAATTGACAAAATTGTGCATAGATAAGACTCTTATAAGTAGCCAGTACAGACTGTTCCTGCATATGCAGGAACAACCATATAAGGACATCTTTTGTAAATAGATAAGAGGTAGTTGATACAATATTTAAGGGAAATAGATCTAAGAGCAATGGACCATGCATGTGGTGGCATGGTCCCAAAGGACCATGGGACAGATGGATATTAGAATTCAGAAGCATGGCAGTTTAGGGGAGTCTTGTCTGATCCTCCTGAAGATGTTGCTGCCAGGACCCTTGCAAAGAAGACATCTGGTTGCCATCTGGACAGTGACTGATCATCTTGTTTGAGGGATATCATAGCCCATGTAAACATTACCCTCCACAAAGGTTGCAATAAATTAGGTTTTGTTTTCTTGCATTTTTGGTGGGTTTTTGGATTTTTTTTTTTTGTTGTTTTGGATTTTTTTAACAGATTATGTGTCTTTGCAACAAGTTGTCAGTCGCTGTAAGCCACCAAAGGCAACTATGACAGCAGGTACAGTGGAAGCTGGTATCTTCATAGGAAGATTGCTTTGAAGAATCATCTTTATCATCTGTTTTTCAAGATGGAGTCAATTTCTTGATCTGTGCGATTACAGCGAGCACCCATTGCTGGGAAGGATCTGACAAATTTCACTTGCTTATAGCTGAAACAAGCACTGCAAACATGTTTTTCTTTCTATTCCTTTTTCATTGGTCTCATTGATAACATTATACACTCTGTATTGCCTATAGAATACATATGTTACACTGGAAAATGTGGGATCATGTCCTGAGCTTTCTTTTCCATTTCTAACAATGTCATGAGTTTTCAATTTGCTGCTTCATGGCACTTAAACTTGATGCCTGAGCGTGTCTCCACACATTTAGTATTGTGGTTTTTTGTGCCTCTTATTCTGTGCTTGTCTGGAGTAGTGTAATCCCATCTGGTAGCATGACAAGAGAGAAATATCCTCTCTGGATACCTCTACATCTTAAGGATCTTGCCATGAAGGCAAAAGAGGGATGTCTTGTTTACGATAGGAACAGTCACCTGCCTCATTTCATGACAGCTGATTTCTAGATCTGCCTCTTTCAAACCAGTCTCCTTCCATCCAATTGACTTTCCTGAACTGCAGCTGGGTACACTGTTTGCCATGTTCTGCTGTGAGGGGACATAAGACACCTGTATTTACTCCTACCTCTGAAGATGCTTTCATGGAGTTTTTCATCGGTTTTTCTTTCTTTTAGACAAGGATCCTCATCACATTCTTCATGACATTCTTACATAGTACTTTTGACAAGATAAGGAAAAATCTAGTATGATGAGAGTTGAAAACAGTGTCATTATGGGAAAGCTTCTAATTAATCCTTTATAATATCAATACCCTCTCTGGAAACATTTTCCTACTGGTGCATAAGCAGTAGTTATCAGCAGTTCATCTACTTCTCCAGTTGTCTCGTATGTGACCAGAACAGAGTACAGTTACTAAACCGTAAGTGTAGGTTCAGCATTGTGTCCATAGAATGCTTCAGAAATGCAGTAAACTCAATATAGTCACTTTGTTTAGAGACTAATAGAAAATACTGATATTTCTTGCCTTATAGTAATTATGTTCCACTTCAGGGAACGGATGCTGGACAGTTTTCTTAATTAGACTTATCCTACTGAAGAGGTGCTTCTGAGCAGCACAAAAGAGATTGGCAGGTCCAGCTGATTATGTAATGAGTCGTGTTTGTCTGAATGCTCTCAGTTGTATCGTTTGTATCTCCAATGCTGCATTGTCTGCCCAAATTTGACATTTTCAGATTTTCTGTTTAGCACTGAACCTGCCTGTCATTACACTACAAATCTGTGGGAGCTGTGAGGGTGGAACAGACACCAAGTTTCAGGATCTCTGTAGATCTGCTGACAAGTTTATGCTACCAAATCTAGAATGTCAGTAGAACCTAAAACTGTCCCGTGTTTCCATAACTCCTTTCTTCAGAAAGGTGGAAGATCGTGCGGTTTTTTTCCAGTCTCGTAGAAGAGTAGTAGAAATCTTGAAGGTGTTAAGGGCATATGCATGCATACACACACACACACATAGATATACGTAAATATGCAAATATGTTTTTACTTAATAAATATGTAACTGTATAATAGATAAGTATATAACTATAAATATATGTCAATAAACTCATAGTATATAATATGTATAATAAATATACAATTTCAGAAATTCTGACTGCTGGTTTAAACTACCTTTCTTTTCCTGCTTAGCAGTGTTAATGAAGAGAAGGTAATACATTTCTGACCAGTAACTTTTTATAATGTTGCAAAAAAGTGTTTCTCAAAACAACCTTTTTCATTAAAGGTCTTTTTTTCCTCTGTGTATAGGTCTCAAAAACAAACAAACAAACATGCTGCACCTTTTTCCTTTTATCTATTCCTGACTAGTGAATAATGTGATGAGAATAAGTAAAAATTCAGAGCACTTTCCCCTATGCCACTTACTTATTTTCCTGATTTTTTCCTTTTGTCTGCTGCATAGTTTAACGTCATCTCTTCAGTATGGGAAAAGCTGTGGAAGTTATTATTTTGAGCATGAAAAGTACACAAAGAAAGCTGAGAAGTTAGTTCCAGCATAGCTGTCAGTAACTGTGGACCACAGTATTGTCTAAAAATCTGAAAACTTACAGTTATCTTAAAATTAAAAATAAAACTTAAAAATAGACAACCTATCTTATATCAGGAAACCTGGAAATAGTGCTGTTTTCTATCTCTACTTTTAGCCTTTATATTTTGCTCAAATCAATTTTGGACACTCTTTTGCCTCCAGACATTTTCTGTGCCATTTGAATTACACAAAGGGCATGGTTTTTTTCCTTCACTAAAACTGCTGAATAAGCAGCTGCTTCAGAGATACTAAATAAGGATCACTATAGACATATAGCTTATAGACAGCCTTAATTTTTTAACAGCAAAGTCTCATTTTTTATAGTTTGAAAACTAAAACTGTATTCAGAATATTCCATGCTGCTGGAAGTCTATTAGAAAATGCTGAACTTCAGTTGTTTTCAGCAATTTTCTTAGATTCTGAATACCAGTTCTTTCCAGCAATTTTCCTAGAAGACTGTTTGCTTCCCTTTTGATACAAAAAAGATGTGTCATTGACTGAAAATCTAAAAAGAAAAATAAGTTCTTTCTAACACATCTATTTCACATCAGTGGTTGACAATGGTATAGCCTAACAAGTACTTTCCAGCTGCTCTATTTATTGTGATCTGAAAATACCATTTTAAAAAATTGAACCATTTAAAACTTAATAAATGTTCAGAGCTCTTTTTCTCTCTATTCCATATCCAACTGCGATGGCACGTTCAGTATGGGTAAATATCATGATATAAAACAGAAGAGAAGTTGTTTTCAAATGAAAAGACCCCATAAAATCACAGAACCTAGTAAAAACGTGTCTTACTTACAAAGAAACAATGTGCTTTTAGGGTTGCTAGATACAGGCAAAAGTTACTCTTTTCTTTCCTTTTTCTGATCTATTATAATTAGATTCCCAATACAATACTAAGGTTCATAAATATATTGAAAAGGATATGGTTATGTTTAGAACATCTTGGGTATTCTATGACTTCAAGTAAAAGCTATTTGATTTTAAGATGACTTCAGATTCACAGTTTAGAATAAGTTAATTTCCACTTCGTAAAGTTCTCTTGTACTTCAGTTTAGCTGAAGTTTGCTTTTCTTTGCACAATAGGTCTTCTTTTCCTTTCAGTCTACAAGGTAAAAGCAACTCAGTCTCCTAACACAAGGTGAAAAATTGACTCCAGTTCATCTCTGTGCTGCCTAGGAACAAGTAGGCACCTATCTCATTTCCTCAGTTATCTCTTTTCCAAGCTGAATGGTTATAGTCTATTTTACTGTTCTTAAAGCAGAAGCCATTTCATATACTTGATATTTCTCATAGACCTTTTCCTAATTTCTATGAGTTCTACTGTATCTACTGGTTCTACTGCACCCTTTCTGTGGTGTCAACCTGAACTATGCACAAAATTCTGGCACTAGCATGGCATGGGTTCATGCAATAGCACAATGAAATTTTATTTTGTTTGTGTATCTTTCCTGTTAATTCCTGAGTTTTGTTGGCAGTGTTTGGACTTCTTTACAACGAATGAACAACAGGACACATAACTTCAAGTCTGTCTGAGTTGTTATGGTCAGCTCACAATCCATCTGTGGCACATATGTTAAATTTTATCTGCTGGTTTACTGTCCTGTCACTGAGTAAAATTGCCATGCCCTAATAGCTAGGGGTGCAAGTAATTATTGCTTGTATTAGCTTTATTATTATCAGCATTTGCAAAAAGCCTTTACATTTTAGGTTTCCGTTTCAGTGACCTACGTGACTACTATTTACACTCTTTTACCAGAACGGACTTAGCTCTTACTTTATGGGAAGAGTACAATATATCTAAAAGTTATCACAGACTTACATGTCTTAACGAAGTTAATATATAGTTAGTGCAGCCAATGCATTTGGTGTCTTCTTGCTTCATTCGTTATCTTTTCTATGAGTTGAAGCAACAGCCACACAGAAAATTTTGATATATTCTTATTTAAATATTCATATAAGACATATTTATAATAGCTAAATTATTAATTAAGGCTGCAAAGGAAGCTTCATCAGTCAAAAAAAAAAAAAAAGATACTAAGTTTTGACTGAGGTACTCTCAATCTTTTTTTTTTATTGTAAGAAAAACAGGATTCTATCTCCCATCTCTACTTTTTGTTCTGAAAATCCAAGTCAAATAGCTGGCTGTCCAGATTCAGCTTTCAATAATGTCAGCCAGTTTTTCAGTATAATGCTGAGTTTGAATGAATATTTTTGCACATAGGCAGGAAAAGAAGGAAATTCTGTCTCTGAAAAAGTCCATTCATGGTTGAAAATGTAATGACTGAGAATTGTAATTCCTGTAATTTAACCAAAGCCAGAAACATTTTGGAAAATCTGTCATTCTGTGTTTGTACATCTTGTCTTCCTTATTGCCTATTTCCATCCCTCTTTATTGCCTGTGCACGTCCTAGAAATTTTCTTCTTCTGAATTGACATAGTGATACCATGGCTGTCATTGTGTTTATACATTTAGTTTGGATTACCCACACGTCTAAGCATACAAAAGTATGCGAGTTCTTTATTTAACAAATCAGGAGAGTGGGTACATAAATCTACCTGAAGAAATTTATTTTAATTTTCAGAACCTGCAATGGATTCAATTATTCTGGTAGAAAATTCGGTATTTTAAGGAACTAGCTTTTTGCCTAGTGTTTCCAACCTTTACCTTTTAGAAGTAATTAGTCTTGAATAAGGATAATTCACTACTAAAATTACTTACTAAGCATAGCAAAATCTGACCTTGTGGTATGATAGCTTCTGTCCTTTGTATTCATACTGAATGCAATTATTTACTTAGCTTTATTCAAATCAGTAATACCCTTTTTGCTTACAGTATGTATGCTGAAAAGTAAATATGATATGCTCTGGAATAAACATCTAGTTTAATGACACACCCAGTGATTATTTGAGTTGTACAAATCTGACTTCTAATGCGTCTCAAAAAGCACACCTGTGTGTGCTGGAAAGCCCTGAGAATTTTGGGTTCTTTTTATCAATTTTGCAAATGTCTTTTGGGTGTTTGTATGCTTGGGGTTTTGTTTCTTTTAGCATAGTGAAGAAGTTAACATTGTGCTTTGAATGAACAGAAAGTATTTTTAAAATCATGTTGGAATTAGTCTTAAAAAATGGGCTTTTAAAAAGTACCTTAAATTCATATAGCTATTGACATTCCCAGTAGTAAAGACAGGAGAAAGAAAATTGTGCAGAATCCTGTTCTTCCACTCATGGACAGTGATGGTCTGATTTACTGACCTTAGTTTTTATCTCAGTTGAAGACATAATGGAGTGACTGAAATATATATTATCAAGGTCATCCACTCTTCCTGTTGTAGGAATAACTGTTTCTCAAGTATTACTTGACAAAGTGATAGCATTTGTCTCCTCCCCTACACATTAATACAGCAGTGGCTGATAAACTATGTATATTGCCTCTCCAGCCAAGATGGAGTCTAATTGAACAGTACTGTAACAAATGCATCCTCAAAAAAGACTGAGATTTTACTAGCTTCTACTAGCTACTACAGGGTTTATATTTCCTAGCATCTGGAGTAGCCAAAGAGCATCTTTTAAATATATATCCTGTCAGATTTCTCTCTCTTTCATTGTACATGCACACAATATCTATCTCTATCTCTCTCACACACATGCAGAAGTCTTGGAACAGAACTGATTTGCTGAATTGAAAGGTCAAAAACTTGTTGGTTTGGATCCATAGTATTGCCATGCTGTATTATTATACAACAACAATAAATACTTGAGTGTTGGTAGTTGGTTTTTTTCTTTATCCACCCTAGAAAGGCTCAGGGGGGTATGGGTTTCTTTTTAACCTCATTTGAATTCTTATGGAAATGTGCTTGTGTGCTTTCTCTCTCTACCACCCTTCCCCCTAATTGTCTCTTCTTTCCATGCAAACTCTTTTGGACAAATAAGGCTATTATGAAACTGTTCTGGGAAAGTGTACTAACAGTTCAATTGGATGTTGCTAGTTACTGATGGAATGGAGAAATCTGTGGATTAAAAGATGAGGGTTTTTTTTTACTGTGTAATTTATAGATGTAGTCCAGGAGTGACCTGTTGTGTTGAGCCTGTCCAACTTAAAAAATAAAAAAACTAAAAATGTTAAATTAACCAGCTTGGATTGAATCCCATCTTGTGATTTGAAATTTGAAATTTCACATAGACTAGCACTGTAGAAATGTTCTTGGGTGATAGACTGATTTGTCTATATAAAAACTGCAAAACAATAGGTTCTGAGAGATAGATTCGTGAAAGAAAAAGTTTGTGTCAGTTCAATTAACATTTTTTCTTCTGCTTAAAATGGAACGTTTCTTTTTTGGTCACCTATAATACTGTCCAAGGAAAAGAAGAGCTGAAGTGACAGAATTGTTAATAGAGATGCTTGAATCCCAACTGAGTCAATTGCATTTATATCAGAATAGGACTCCACATCTCGGATCCCCCATCTGGCTATCTAGAGAGACCGAGCTACAGTCACATTATAGGCACTGGGCAGTTTTTCTTCACAGAAATCTTCAGGCTGGCATGATCTTCTTCTAGAATGAATTATTTCTGTTAGACCAAACCCTTCTTTTCAGACAATGACTCAGCTACTGACTGGTAACTTTGAACTATTTGAGAATACAATATGATATTTTTTTTTGTTTTCAAATATTGGTATCTAAAGTTAAAGAATTAAGTCTAGGCTGAACATATAAAATACACAGATAGATATATCAGAAATTATATTCCAGCAAACCCCGCTGAAGTGTGTGGAAACTATTCCATGCTCCTGACAAAATGTTACATTTATTTCGGTGTGTAGTTCTGGCCTTTTTTGTTGAAGTTCTCAATACTTCCATGTTTCAAACATAACAGCATACACACAGATTGCCCTTGAAAATCAGCCTGTAATTTGATTTACTGGGATGACTTTATTTCCTACCTGGAAAAGAACATAGTATACTTTCCTATTAGGGCTTTTGTAAGTAGCATATCCAGTGTTTTTCAAAACATTCTCACTCCAGCCACAGTTTTCCTCAACACAGAACAAAATAATACGTAAAAGTCCTCTATGGATACCTAAAGTTAGAGAAATAAATCTGTGCAAGATTACTCAATATTTGTTTCATTAATACTTCATTTCTTTGGCATTGTTATAATTCCCACAAGCACAGCATTGAATTCCCACTCAGCATTGAAAAGTGGAATTTAACTACCTTAATCTAAAGAAGAAAAATGATGATTTCAGCATCATCACTTCAGCCACTTCTATATATGCATAACTTCATCACCTAACATGTAAGCAGTTTACTCTAAAGACATGTAAATAGTTACATAATGTACATAGAGTACATTTGTATTCTAAAACCATATTTTCAAAGTAAAGAGGATTTCCAGAGAGAATAATCTCAATTATTATTTTAAAAGAGTCCCAAAAGGTAACAATTTACACCAAGAATCTCAAATCTTCCTCATGCTTTTAAGCACAAAATAGTAATAAAGTAAAAATTTCTGAGAATAATTTTTTTCTTTGAGCATTTTAGGATGAAACGATATGCAAAGATATGTTCACATAGGCCCTTTTGCTAATTGTTAAAAAGAAGCTTGGTGAAGGGTGTTAGGTTATATGATAAAAAGCTTGTTTCCATACACACAAAGGAAAAGAAAGGAGTAGTGACTGCTGGGGAACCCAAATAATCCCCTGCTCCATCTTCTCCCAGAACCATCAGAGGAGCCGTCACCCCCTGAAATGCCCATCTCCAGACACACAAAGGAGCCCAAAGGCAAAATGGCAGGTGGAGGAACACCATTAACCCATTCAGAGCAATGGTCATGCTGTCCTGGCTCCTCCCAGGGCTATCCCAGGAGAGCATGACACCCATTGTCACGAGTCAAAGGGAGAGGCTGTCATGATTGCCTGACAGAGGGGACTCATTGCTGAGAGGATTGGACATGTGAAGGGATGGAGGGAAAGAACATTTCAGGATTGCAGAAGACTTACTATGGGATGCTTAAGGGAGGAACCAAAGGCAAGGAAGTGGAAGGATCAAAGTGCTTTGGAGGAAAACAAATGGGGGAAAACAGAAGTATAAGGGAATAAAAGGGGATGGTCATGTAAAAAAGGTCAAATTTTAGAAAAGTGGGTGTACATCAAATACGTATAGTTTATGGACTAAGAGACTGCCTCTGTTGAGTTATCTGTGTTTGCAGGGCAAGGAAAGAAGGTGAAATAATGAAGAAAACTAAAAAAAAATAAGAAGCACAACCAATCATCTGCCTCGTTTCTAAAACTGGTAGCTACCTTTTTCTTTATTGAAAAAATATTTTACTCTTCTAAGCTTTTTTTTTTTTCTTGACTACTTTTGTATTTTCAGTTCTACTGCAACCAATAGCTGCTACAGAAAGACTTTTCAAAAATTTCAGTATGAACTGGAAGGGAAATAAATTCTGGCATTTATTTAAAAGAAATTTGGTTTTGCTTCAAGAGGAAAGAAAAGCCTATTATCCCTTAGAGTTTGGGCTTATTTAAGTTTTTCATCTTGCTCTAATTTTCTATTGGGTTTCATTGGATATAAGGAAAGTGTATTCTTGGCATATAGTATAGTTTCTTCTTATAGTTATGCTTCATCCTGATAAGATTTAATGATTTACTTGTATGGAAGAGGAATTTATTTGGAGAATAATCTACAAAAAGTCTAACACTTTACAAATGTAAGCATGGTTTTCTATAGAATAAAGTGCTTGGAAAGAAACTTTCCCAGTTTCCCAGATAAGTTTTCTGGACTTTTTATTAACCTTATATATTATTTAATAATTACTAGTGGAAATTATGAATGGCACACTGGCCAATCACCTTCTAAACTCTATTACAGTTTTCCAGACCACGGTTCACTTTTTTCTCATCTATTAGCTTTTTCCAGAGAACATAAAAATTTAAACTAAATAACCTATTTACCAGGAAATGTCTGAACAGTCTGATTCACTAATTTCAAGTCTTCCAGATAATTTTTCGGGAAACACATTATTAAGAAAAAATAGTCTTATTGGTTTCTATCTGAAACTGTTGAGTGTGAGAAGGATTATAGTGACTGGTAGCTTGGATAGCTAGTATAATTGAGCATGATAGTAAACCTGATGCTGGCTAAATGTGTGAAGACATGCACTTTGGCCTTCAACAGCAACTAATGTCAATTACCTTCCTTTCTAATCAGACAACCCTGGGCAGACCTTTATAGACTGCTAGATGAAACAGTGGTTAAAGATTTGTTTTCTTAGAGTGACTTTTTGATATAGTTGGGTCATAATTTCCTGTATTATTTTACAATAAAAAAGTGTACATAACCAGGATCACCTGTCCACTGAAAATCAAAAATATAAAGGCAAAGAATGATCACTGCCACTGACCGAGGATGCAAATTTATTTAGTCTCATGGATTTAATCAGAGACAAAATGTCAGGTCAGTACTTGTAAGCACCACAAGTTCCACAAGATCTGGAAAACCAGCTAGTTCGAATAAAGCTAAGACACTCTGAACTCCCCATAAATTATTTAAGTACTGTAGGCCTTGGCAGAAACAGTGATTCCTGTGTGTATTGGTATAATAGCTTTGCTAAAGCATCACCCAGAATAGGTTCTATTTTACAATCTGGCCAATACATATACTATCTACACAAAAATATATTAGCAAAATTGAGAGAATGATAGGAATTGAACAGTCCTGCCAAGTAAGACATAGAGGTGGAAGTAGTAAGTCAGACATTTATTCAGCACAAAATGACCTGATGCCATGTGATAGGTATGCAATATAAGCATCCAGTTCAGAATGCAAACAGCATTTAATAAGTAGATTACTGTTTAAAAATATGTAAGTATTCTGTTATCATAGTGTTAGAGTCCTCATAGTGTTTTGCCTTGCTACTGGAATACCTCCATTAACACTTTGTTGTAATGCACTTATTAGGATTATGCCATGTAGGCAATAAAACTGTCTGAGTCTTTGCCACTGAATTTACCAAACTGGTCAAACATAACCTGACTCTCCTAATAGGAAACTTGGAAATTATGGTAGGAAATAGTTCTTTTCTCCTTTGCCTCTTTCTTCCTTGAAATCTTTGAGATAACATTCCTAAACCAGACTTCTTAAAAAACTGAACGTTTGAGCAGATGCTAATCTGAATTTTATTGGATTTAGTTTTGGTGACGAATAGAGGAATACTCATACCTTTTACTCTTTATTTTATAATGTAATCACAAACCTTTAGATGTAACCTATGCATTTGTTCTGCTGAATGACTAGCATCTTCCTTAAGGAATTCTACAATTTTTTTCTCTTGTCTGATAAAGGCATTTTCCTCATATTTGATTTATGTTTTCACTACACATTATGGAATCAACACATGTTATACAGTTGGAGATTGTATTTTTCAAATGTAACTGTGCATCACTTTACTGATGCAAAGTGTTAGAGCTAAGTGTTCTTGCTTCCAGTATCAGTACTATTCTGAAGTGGTATTATCTCCTAAATGTCTGTAAGGTATTATAAAATTTATGTCTTGCACTACTATATTATATAATTTTCTGTGATACCATCACTTCAGAATCGCATATTTCCTCACCACAGGATAAATCCAAGGTATTTTTAAATTAAAGTCATACAGACAGAACATAGAAAACTAAGGCAAAAACTGTCAGTTCATGAATGTAAGTCCCTGAATTAGTTTTGCAATATGAAATAAAAAATTGTTATTAAATAATCTGTCAGTGATTTAACAACTTATTGGAAAATAGACATAACAGAGAAGCACATGATCTAAGCTACTTTGTGAGAAAATAAAATAGTTGCATTTCTAAGTAAGTGACTCTCTCAAGCAAGAGAAGTGTCTCTTTAATGCAATGAAGCACTGCATTTTGTTTTGTATTTCTCAGATAACTATGCCTATTTGGCCTTTGACATAAATTGATAGGGATGACACTGTTCTGACAGACTGGAAGTGCAACTTGTTGGTGGCTTTTCATTTAACAGAGATTATCACAGAGACCTGTGGGAGATTACAATAATAAATTTTTGCTTTTTTTAGCTTAAAATGTTATTGTCCCACTCCATCATTTGTAGTTTAAAGCTATGTTCTGTAATGTTATATATGTGATAGGACTAATGAAAGAGACAAAGTGGTATATATAAACTGGAAGAATTTAATAAAATAGTTTACACCAAGCAGTATACTAGACTGCTTTAGCATAACTCATGTATTTGCTGGAGTTAATCAGTGGGAACTTAAAAGTCCACTTTTCATGGATGAAGGGATGAATGTCCACAGATGACATAGGAATATATATAGATGACAGGTACCTTGGCAACAGCACCTGTAATTTTAAGTAGTAGTATCACTTTCAATAGCCTTTTTCTCAGTTAAGACAAAAGAAAACAATTTAGCAAGCAAATTTTCTTTGATACGCAGACAAATCCTTAATGAAAGTTAGGAGGGACCAAATCTAGCAGCCCAATGAAGATGAGTCTGCTGCAGCTCCATTTTCCAGTCTGGAACATCGTTTAGAAGACAGCCATTAGCATTGACATCAAATGTTTTGAGGTCTCTTAGATCTTCTGGGTCCAGACTGTAGCCCACAGCTCTGAATTTATGTGGATAAATGGAGTAAACTCTGCATATCTTGAGTAATATTTTTGGATACTTTTGGAAACTCAGATTCTCTCTTTACTCACCGTTAATATCCAAGAAGGTTACTAATGACCAGTGAGAAGCGAATCTGAGTTTATTCTTGATGCTTCTACGCCAATGAGCAACTAGTGGAAAGAGATAGAGAAGGAGGGTGTTTATTCATGTGTTAATGTCCACTGCTCTGGTGGGTTTATAAAAAACATTTTAAGTTTTTTGTTTGTTTCTTTTTAAGTTAAGCAAAATACAAGGTCAAATAATCTTCTTTTTTGCCATTATAACAAGTTTAGTCTTGATTTATTGAAGTGTTCTCCTTTCTGTGCTTCAGATTGCAGCGCAATAAACGCGAACATAAACAAACTGCTCATTTCCTCTTGAGTAGTTCTTCAAAGCTTCTGCACTCTTTATTTAAGATGAGCATGGAACTGTCAATGTTTTTTCAGTCAGTTATTAGTACCTTTGTTTCACTCATTTACCTTTTAATCTGCCATATAACTAAAGTATTAATTTAATGCAATGAAATGAAGTTGAGTTTGTTTTTTAAGTGGCTAGTATTTCTCATGTTCCTGCCCAATATGTTTCGTTTCCTTCTTCCTCTTTGAAGTGTACTAGTGTGTCCTCTTATCTTATTTTCACTCTTGTTCACTCCCAAAACTATTACCAAACTCACTTCCTATAGTCCCTTGGAAATTTCAGAATCCAAGCACTTAGTTCAAAATACAAAAACAGTAGGATTCTTGGTTTATTATAATTTGCTCAAATGGGTCTGAAATAATCTAAAAGCATTGTTATGCTTCTCCTGTTCTGCCAACTAAAGAATTCTGTAGTTAACACTTTATCTTATACTACAAGAAACAGGACTATATTTAATTTACTTCTTCCTTTCTCCCAGAGCAAATTGCGATTTCTACCCAATGCTTCAGACCTAAATGTTTCTTCTACTGCCGTCTCATATCAAATTGTGAGGCTTTACCCTATTAAAATAAATGGGACTACTTAAAATTGTACTGCAGTCAGAAAGGTCTATCAGCCTTACTGTAATACAATGACAAGTAACAGTGCTCTCTGGTTTTACATGGCTTAGCAAATAGTTCAGTGTTACTGGAAATCTGGTTGGGATGCTCAGTGCTCTGGTTTAATTTTTTTGTAGTTGTTGTAACCCATCTTTATTCTAAAACAATTGGAAAAGTAGGAAGAGGACCTTTTTTCCTCTGTCTTTGAACTGCCAGTTGCGGTAGCTTGACTGAACTTGATTTATTTTACACTATTGTAAAAAGGAGTGGAACTTGAAAGAAGTCATCTCAGTGCTTCTAAATTGCTGATGGTGTATGGCTTGGGTTTTTCTTAGCAAGAATTTTCTGGAAGTCTGTTCATATCCACAAGAGGGAATGGGAGTGAAAAGAGTGATATGTAACCTCAGCAGTAACAGTAGAATTAAAGGGAATATCCTCTTTCAAAATCACTGTATATTTAGTTTAAAACAGGGGAGCTGAAGATCACTCAGGTGGCATTATTGCTTGATAACATTATAACTACAGAAATACCAGTCTGAAATGTCTTTTTACCTGAAATTCCTTGCAACAATGAATTGATATCGCATAAGACTTCAAATTTATCCAGTGAGTTAAAATCCATTTTACACACTTTGAAAAATGTAAATTAGAACATTGTCATAAGTTAAAAATTTCCAAATAAACTACAGTTTTGGTTTAAGATGCCTAAGTTAACTGGAGAGGGATACATTTTGTTTCGTTTTGATCTCTCTTTCTGTTTGCATGATGAATTGACTTGTTTAACATGTACTGTAAAACACTGTATATTAATACGCGCTATATAACTCTGCACTTTGTAGAGTTGTTAGAAATATTTAATACGGAAGACATCTAGAGATGATGAACTTCTTTTAAACATTTATGTATTTGAAGTCGTGAAAGATGTTAAGACTCTGTATTGCCTCTGTCTTTCAGAATGCAAATATGCAGCTTTGACTTAGCGTGTGCATAGCCTTGACTTCACATGCAAACTGTTTTAGAGTGGTAGTCTTACAAGCAGTCATCACATATTTCCAATTCTACTTTCTGAAGCAAAAAACCACTTCTGATAGTTATCAGTTAAATTGTACAGAATGCCTCCTCAAATAAATAGCTTCCTATTTTAACCCAGTTTAGTTCCAGGGCTAAGAAAATTATTCATTTTCCTATATTGAGAGAAATAGACTGCTCTTTTGTGTCATTTAACCAGACTAGAACTTAAATAAGCCTTGAATCCGGCAAAATAAACAAATCAGAAAAAAAAAAAATCTATTTATCCAACATTTCTAAACACTGTGCTAAATCACTTATCACATACTAAGCCAATGCAGATCACAATGAGCTGCACACTGTAATGAATGGCTTTTCTATTCCTGGCACTTTCCTTATTGAGTGGTTTTGCTCAGGAGGCAAATCCATTAGGTATTGAAATAAAAATGTTTTCTCATGATACTGTCATGGTGTCTCTATGGAGACAGTCAGCAGCATCTTTGTCTTCTTCATACATTTTGAAAGACTGAGAGAGAAAAGAAAATGTCATTAGACAATATGCATAAGTATGGATTTTTATGCCTTTTTATTATATCATACCATTTCATAAAACAAAGCATCTTATGCTTTTGAATCAAATGTTAAAAAAATAGCATAGTCAATTAACTGAACAGAGATATCAGATCAGGAAAATGCCTAATTGCAAACATTTTTATTGTACATTTATTCCTGACACTATCACATGTTCTTATGTTAAGCATAAGCTAACTGCACAGTGATCAAATTCTCTTTAAGTATAGCAGTCTTTCATTCATAGCTCTTTTATATAGAAGATAAAAACGTGGAAGTTCTCTATTTTGTTTGTCATTTTCTTGATAGTTTTTGCTGGCAATTGCTAATTTTTCAGCACCAGAAATTCATGAAAATGGATTAATTTCTACAATTTCTTTTTGAAAGGGTCTCAGCTTTTTCTCATATATACATAATATGAAATGAATATGTAAGGATTCACACTGAGATATTTAGAAAGCTGGTTCCAGATTTCTACACCGACAGATGAACCTGGAACTTCAAGACGGGTCTTTTAGCTGGACTGCCACAGCTTACAAGTGAATTACTCCTTAACTGTTAGGCTGTTGGATTTTAAGAGGTAGAACATTCTCTCTTTATTGTTTTAAAGGTATTTTTCTCTAAAAATCTCAAGAAATTTTTAAGTTTTCTCCAAGACTGATATGGGAAAAATATGAAAGAAAACATTTCTCTCTACTGTTGAGTACTCAAAGCAAAAAGAAAAGAGACTGTTCAATAACATGATGGAATACTTCAGTGTAGGAGTAAGTCCAAGCAGATACCAGGAATTTACTGATTGAAAAAGAGGAAAGATCAAACTGGATAAATGATCAGCTAATTAAGCAGTATCAAACATAGGTAGTAATTAACCTGATTGATATCTTGAAACTTATCCTTTAATTCATGTTTGGTGCCTGATATTTCTGTGACACAGCTCTTGAGGTGGGGAAACCAAAACCATCTTCACACTAGAAAAAAACCCAAACAATCTGAAAATGTTATGAGAAGGTCAGAGCTTTTTAACAAAGGTTCGTCTTTGAAATTAATCGTATAATCTAGGAGTACAGAGGTTACCTTGCTATTCAACTTTCAAATCTATTAATGTCATTGACAACTGTCGAGATGTAACACTTGCCTTTTGCCCTTATTGTCAGGTTACAGTGGTAACAGACATCTCAATTAAGTGCTTTCTTAACTTATAGATTCGGTATTCACAGTAGAAAAATGATTGAAATTAAAACCACCAGCATAAGACACACAATGTTTATGAACTTTGTAGAATAAGCTACCCAGTGAACAGAACAGGAGATTGCCTGAATGTAGTCAAAAACTCTTAGGACCATTTTCTTGACAATAAAACATAATGGAGGGTTTGCTAAGACTGTGTCATGAAACTGAGAATTCAGGTGTATGTGTGTGTAGACACAAATACACAAACACATACATGTTGCATGTTCAGACTAAAAGACTTGCTAGAATTTAGTTCTTTGAAGAAATATTCTCAATATTATTGACAATGTTTTTGTAAAAATAAACATGTAATGGAACAGAAACATGGGAAAACAACGTATCCAGCTATGTATAGGAAAGAACAGATTGAACTTGTCACATCTGGGATCAATTAAGGGCGGCCATACTGACTGCACACCTACCTGAACTGATCAGGTTTGGTTCCCATGCTATAGTAATGTCCCTTGATATGACAGTGACTTCTGCTGACACAGAGGTTGCTGACATATAACAACTCTAGGCTGTGGAAGAAAAAAAAGCTCTTTTGTTGTTCTTGGTCCTATGAAAGTTTCTGTGGTTTTCAAGGCCATGTGGGTGGATCAGCCCTGTCACACATCCAGTGAGGTAATGTGTCATTTATGGAATGGATTCTGTCTGCCATCTTGCTACAGAAACACTATCTTAGGTAAATTTCCTTGATAAAAAAGAGTTCACTTGACAGAGAATACACTTCCATAAAGTATAGACAGGTTATCTAACAATTCATTGTTGCTAAACGAGATGTTTCAGTTAGCTTTTCTCTATCAACAGCCCTGCATTCTTACCGTACTCTGTGCCGGCCCTTTCATATCTTGGACCCTTTCATGTCTGCTTTAATATACTGCTATGTAGGGGAAAATATTTGGACTATTTTCTGTTGAGATAATGTTAAAGCAGCTTACAGAAGGGCCAGAAATATGCAGAATATGGTTCACAGTGAGAGGGAGGAGGCAGAAGTATGAGGAAGATTTCTTCATTTTGACAGCTGTGAGCTATTAGGCCTCCTCTACTTCCCATAAAAAAGCAATCTTAGTCATGCTACTGTGTCAGTGTGTGACTTGGATATAATGTCTCACTCATTCCAATATGCTTGAAAGCTTAGAGTACTGTTCTATAGCTGAAGAACCACTTGACTTTGAGAGGAAAGACCCAAAGGTGCTGCAGAAAAATAGCTTAGTAACAATGAGAAAGATCATAGGTGAAAATGGATTGCCCTTCAAACCTTTTGTCAACCAGTACAGGTAATAAAGCAAAACAGAAGTCAATGTATTAATAACAGTTAATAAAAAAAAAGGATGGTGTTAACAAGAGAGAGGTGAACTTGTTTAGGAGCAGAATATTGTAAGCTTAAAAACTAGCTATTTTAGGGCATGGATGCTATGATGAGTCCGGAAAGAGGTAATATTGGACATGAAAAGAAGCCCAGAATGTACTGCCTGGAGTCACAGTCCTAGCTACTATAAACTGAATTACTCCCTATCGAGAAGAAAGCACTGCATAAATAAGAAGTGAACCAAAAAGGAATAAAACATATAACAACCCCATTTGCTGTATCTGTAAAAGGAAAGAGAGGGAAAGCAACAGTAAAAATGTTTTGATGCTCACAGTGCCTCAGTTGGTGTGAGCTAAGTGTAGAAAACTATAAAAAGGAGCAGTGAAAGCTACTGGGAAAGCTGAACAAGCAAGACCAAATTTGACACTGTCTGTTGCCAGTACAAGAAGATCTGGTACCTGTGTAAATATCTGGGCTGGTATGAATGGGAGCCTTTCGTGTGCATGGGGACTAAAGAAATTATTGCATGAGTCAAAGATTTCACACACGCACTGTGGAAACTCATTTAAGTTTAAGCTATACTTAACTGCTACCCAGAACAGATGGCTGTTATCCTAGCATAATTGTAGAAGTTTCTTTACTGTGGAAATGGCTGTGATACCAGAATATTTAGTGCTGTATTCATGTGAGACCTGTACTGGTCTTCCATCCTGCTTTGTTTTGGGTTTTTGCCTATATTTTTCGGTATCTATTACTATATTTGTTTTAGGTGAATCATAGAATATCTCAAGTTGGAAGGCTTGTATATCTCATGTTGGATAAGGATCATCAAGTCCGACTCCTGCTCCTCGCAGGACTACATAAAACTAAACCGTATGACTAAGAGCATCATCGAGACACTCCTTGAACTCTGGTTCATGGCACCAAGCCACCACCAACACTTCCCTGGGGAGCCATTTCCACTGACCGACCATCCTTTCAGTAAAGAACCTTTTCCTAATGTCCAATCTGAACTTCCCCTCACACAGCTTCATAACATTTCCTCATGCCCTATCATTGGTCAGCAGAGAGAGGAGATCAGCACCTCCCTCCCTGCTGCCCCCCTTGAGGAAGTTGTAGACTGGGATGAGGTCATCCCTTAGCCTTCTCTTCTCCAAGCTGAACAAACGAAGTCCCTATTTGTGAGGTGACTGACCTCATCAAGTAGTGGACCAATATTATCTCTGATCCTCCTTTTGCTGTTCACATATTTTAAAAAGCCCTTTTTGCTGTCCTTCACAATACTGGCCAGCTTGAACTCTACTCGAGCTTTGGCCACGTGCATTGTATCCCTACAGTGGTGAACAGCATGTCTGTGGTTCTCCCGAGTCATGTGTCCTTGCTTGCAATGTCCATATATTTTCTTTTTCCACCTAAATTCTAGTCTGTTTTAAGAATGTCTTACAGTGGCCTGAACTTTTTCTCTTAAAGTGAGTAGAAGGTAGACTGCTATTGAAAGATTGTAATGGATATCATAGTTTGCAAGGGGATGGAATACAAGCTGAGGAAAATTTTAAAGTGCTGAATTGAAGTATCACCATGATTATCAGAAGTCAAATTCTGCCACACTCACTCATTTTGGTTGTTCTTTCTTTATGAGTGGTCTCATTGGAATAACATAATCTTCATGCATAGTAACTCACCAGCTGCTATGAATAAGCACAATGAAATCTAGTCCTGGGGGAATGAGTGGCATAAACTGCTACTATTCATGGAATGTTAACAGTATCTAGGTTAACAAAAAATGACTCATATCTGTGTAGTATTCACTCAAGAGAGGCATTTATTATTTTAATAAGACAAAAAAATAATTAAACTAGACTTAATCCTTAAATTTACCTATAAGCACATTCTCTTATTTAATAATTTGCCCCTGTCTCTGGACTATTTTTTCTTCCTTTCTCCTTTATCCAGGCCACAATTAGGAAACATTTCAGATTTTTTTCCAAGTCCAAGTGACATGCACCTAGCAGAGGTCAAACCAGGAGAAAGTGTATTCATTTACAAATCATAGAATAACCTCTAAATATTATGATACACACAGTAGTAGTGATTCCTCCTGTCATAATTTTTCCTTGTGGTTTAAAATACTGAGATTGGTATTCTAACCTCATAATACATAAAAAAGCTGGTAGTACCCACAAAAGCTGTGAATGAAAATACTCTATTTTTACTAGCCAGAAAAAATTAGATTTGAATTTTTAAAGTTTTCTCTTAGAACTATAGAAGAGAGAGACCCGTCTTTATTACGATGTGACTACATATTCTTTTCAAGGATAATATCCATGGGTTAGTGTTTTTCATAACTTTCTGGTAGGTCCAGGAGAAGTTTTCCAATGAAGAGTTGCCACAGAAAATGAATGTGTTTATAAGCACGGGTTTTTTTTCTTTTCTCAGATTGATATGAGCATTCATTCATCATTTTTTTCCCCACTGTGGCACACTTCCTGTGAGCTTCAGAATAAATATGCAGCCCAGAGTACATGTCAGAACGTGAGGGAAATTCATTCTTTTTTGGTACACTTTTTGCGCTATACAGATCAAGAAAGGGCCCATTGTGTCTCTCTTTTGATATAGCAGACAATGTGCTGGGCATCTAAAATGAACAGTAAGATGTTCCAGTTGATTTATTGGCTATGTCAAAGGCTTTGTTGTTATCAGTTCTTTGCCTCACTTTGCCTTGAGACAGGATGAAGCAAAATGCAACGGAATATTTGCTCGTAACATCCTAAGTACTTTTCACACTTAGTGGTACTTATAATAGACCCAGCTAAAGGCAAAAATATTGCTTCACTTCTTTAGACAAATAGTCTTTTTTTAAAACAATTACTCTTTTCTAGAGTAAGATCATCCCCATTTATGAACAGCTGATAGACATCTAATCTCACTGAAGGTTGAAATCCCTTATTCTTGGTAACTCATTGGGATATTTCAGTGCAAAATACGGTCTTACATTCTATAACGTGTATATTACACGCATACAGAAAAGTCCTAAACAGGACAAATATATATACCTTTTTCTTGTATTGGACTGACACTAGACATGACACTCATTAGTCGGTTTCAGATACTGATCCCCAAGTTCTTTCTCATCTATGTTCTAGTACAGGTAAACTTCCTCTCTCCCCTAGATACTTGATTTGATTAATAATATACTGTTAGTTTTAGTTATTTATTGGTGGTTAGGCTTAACTTACTTCAATTATCTTCAAATATATAATGAAGAAAGGTTCTAACCATTTTTAGTGAAAAGATATATAATTAACTATTATTAACTATAATTAACTATAATTTAATGGTTGGACTTGATGATCTTAAAGGTCCTTTCCAGCCTAAATGTTTCTACAATTCTACAATTCCAGTTGAAACCATAAAACCTTTGTGGTTAGAGTTAAATTCCTCCCTAACTTTGAAAATAGGCGACTCTTTTAGCTTTGGCTTATATGGGCTTTAGTTCCAGGAGACAAAATTCATCCATATTTCACTATACTCTGTTGCTCTTTTAGCATGCCTGTTGAGGAACAATTTCCAAAGTCTTGCTGTAGCTGCTCAAGTTATTTCATTTTCTGTGGTGTCCCCCAGTATGCCGACTTACTGTGATACTCAGTGAGATTGATTCTGAGAAAGAGATGGTTGGCTTCCAGTCCCTGAAGCTAGTTTTCCTCCTTCTCCCTTTCCAAGCCAACTGTTCTGTTAGCAAAATTCTCTCTCAGCAGACAGCTGTCAGTGCTGTTGCTCAAGTGTTTTTGCTGGTGTGTGCTCTCATTGAGATATTGCCAATAAATTTCATGATGCTTCCTGTTTGGATATCTTGGCCTTTTCAATGCCACTGCACAGCAAACTGCTTTATGGCAGTCCTTTTTTTTTTTTTGTTCCCCCAGAGAGACTGTAAAATTCCAGACTTATGTACAGAAAATGGCAGAAGCTCCGCATGAGTTTCCCGTTGTTCATTCTTTTTTTTACTCTGTACAGTTTGTAGTAGTCTTTTTTTTGTTGATTCTGGGTTTCGTGCTCTGCTTCTGTCTGCCACTTCATCATCAAACATATGGACTTGCATATTTCTCATGTCTCTTTTAAAGAAACAGCACTTCCTTCTTCTGAAGCCTTAAATTCAGAAACTAACAAGGAAGCAGAAGTAAAGTTTTCAGTAGGAAGAAAATTAGAACCAAGTGGCCAGACCATAGGCTGTGATATATCTGAGGTGACTAACGTGCTGAAGAGCTTTTGAATGTTGTTCTAGCCCTGTGTTAAGCTTACCCTATTTCTCTAGCTTACTGACCACATATGAAGAAAAATCTCAGTCCTTTGTTCCCCATAGCCAGTCGCTGCAGGGTCTGAGATCTCATTTCAGTGGGCAATCACCTGACAAAGAAGTGCCAGGGTGAAGATTTCTGATCCCAAGAAGAGTAAGCAATGTATGTTGCTTCTGTCTAAGATCCCCTGTCTTGCCGTGGCCGAGCCTGGCTCTTGGGAATGGACTGGGTGTGTCTGACTGCTAAAGATTGCAGTTCTACCTGTCTGGTGCCCTAACTATCCAGTGTCTTGCACAGGAGGAGGTGAAATACTCCAAAATCTTTATTAATTTAGTGCAAATGATTCTGCATCCCCAAGAGGAGATGCAGAAAATTATTAAAGTAAGCAGCAGGTATACAAAAATGCAGATATAAGATATGCATTATTCTCACTCTGTAGATTGCATTATTTTTCTACTTCTTGGATTTTAATGCAGTACATATTTCATTATTATAAAGAACCCTATGTGCAGATTATGATTAACCCTCAGAAAATTCCTACAGGCAGCTTGTTTAGCTGTCATGTGTTCAGAGCTTACTTCCCAAAATCACACCCTCATAATCAATATGTAACTATGTAAAAGGAAGCCATGATTTCTGAGAACTGAAAAGTGTGTAGGGTAATAAGATAAATCTTCGATCCCACTTTCCCAGCAGCGTATTACAGAAATAAACCTATTACCTCAAAGATCAGAAATACATAATGTAGTGACTGAAAATGGAAATTATATGAAAGTTACTAATGTAGCACTACAACAACTTTTTGAGAATGTTTTGAGGTGGGAAGATAATCTTAGGATTTCAGTAACAGGGAGTTTTGGTTTATCTACAGACATTTTTTTTTTTTAAATGTAAAATAATATAAACAAAACCAGGTGTTAGACATGAGAAAATATGATAGACTACCTCTGTCAATAAACCTTGTTCATTTGTTCACAACCTACTTTATGTGACAAAAATGAATAGGTTTGGTGTTTTTTTTCTGGAAGAATTTATGTCTATCTAAGCAATGAATTTCACAGGAAATTTACTTTAATTCATAAGGTGATTATGGGTTCATTTTGCCTGGTGGGACCATATTGTACTGTCCATTTATAACTACAGCATTTTTGATCAGTTGTTAAGTGTTCAATTAAATCAGTTTTTTTCACCTATTATTTAATTAAACCACTCTGCTGTGATATATTGTCACTGTGAAAGTGAGTTATTTTCAAGGTAACTCAGCAATTTCAGCTACAAGAGCTGGTTAGGACGTTCTTTGAACATTTGTCAGACAAGATTACCTGAAACTTTTTTGAGAAACACATTAATTCTGATGAAAATCAAATTTCTCAGATCCTAAATCAACTTTGGGTAGAAACACTTAGAATAGTATTGGGATGTATATGTAGCAAAGGCTGAAATCTTTATTTTAGACAAAAAAGAGTGGGAATCTGAACTAGAAAACCTCTTATTTCAGGTGGGGAGCTTGTTCACTGAAGTATTGCCTAATCTCGATTATCTTTCTACTTTAATTATCAACATTATCTTTCTACTGCTCCTTCAGTGTTCTCTCATAATTTATCAGTTTGTATCCAAATATTTTCTTAGGTTCCTGGTATCCTAGTTTTCTCAGTTGCATGTACTTTACCTAGTAAAGATTGTTCTCTTTTTAATTTTTTTCCTAACAAATGGAAAGTACTTTTCATGCATGTCTGTTGTTTTATTTCTTATAAATATGGGTAGCTGTTTTCTAGTAGCTATAATGATAGAACCTGCTCTATAATTCAAAGAAACAACAACACAAAAAAAAAAAAAAACTACAAAAAAAAATCCAACAAAACTTAAGGTAACTTTTTTTTTCTCATTTGAGAAGTTTACAGTGTCTAAATTTGAAAAGCAGAAATTCACAGGTTTGGTCCTGTTCAAAGATATTATTTCTACTGAGACTTTAAATGCTCAACTTTAAGTGGCTTGACCTTTTCTAAAGTCTGAGTTGGAACTATATTCTTTGTCCCATAAAGTCAAAAGTGATTTTTTTTCTTAATTGTACTTTATAGAATCTACTGTAAACCAAGTATTGTAGTGATAATACGAATACAACTGCTTATGCATTGTACTCTTAGTGTTTTACATTTAGAAATATGAAAGGGTTGCTGTCTTTTTTGGAATGGATTTGTCTGTTTCTCTTGTAACAGAAAATAAAACGAGAATATTGATTCACTGATTCAAGTTTTCCAATGCAGACTTGAATACATTTCGTTTACAGCTCTGACTAGAATTACTCAAATGTTGAAGAACTGTTGGTGAAAATGATTCTAAAGTATTTTTTGGATATTATTTTGACTCGTTTTTACAGGATACCATTACATTAGCATCATTTAAAGTAATTTCTGGTGCAGTTTTTCATCTGGACAATTGCTAAATCATCACTTTCTCTTGAAAATTAGGGTGTTATATTCAACATTATTCATTCCTTAGTTTGGGACCAGGATATTTACAGTATTTAGGTTTAGCAAATCAAAGACCTTCTTTTAGGAACTCTGACCAAATATTCTATAGCAACCTCACATTCTTCTGCAACACAAGTAAAGCGAATTAAAAGACCTTCAAGAATTCTACAATCTCCTGTCTAGCTTACCTAAACCTTCCTAGTCTGTAATGTTTGCCTGCACAACTCTGATTTTTTCAGATACTCTAGAAAAGTCTTTTGGCAAATGTCTTACTAAATAGTTCTCAAGAATGAACTTCTCCAGAGAAAGAGTGGCACCTGTTATCCCCTGAGAGTTCCTTCATTCTTGAGCATATGGCACTGTCAAAATCACTTCTGTTAGCTCCAAAGCATGCCAAAACAGACATTATGGAGTCATTGCCATTGCCATTTCTTTAATTACTTGCTACTGTGTAGCTCATTACAGGCCTTTCTGTTTGTTTTTCTGAGTCCTGCTGATGTAACCTGCCATAGACACACAAGAGAACAGAATTTAACCAATGGTCACAAATTAATTAGCAGTTTGATATAAAGAGTTTTGCAATTTTCATGTATTTTTGTAAAGGTATTTATTTTCTCTATCTTAAATGTCTCAATTTTTATAAATATCCAGCATCATTCTGTAGATAGGGTCTCTGACAGCAACCAATTTTTTATTCTCAGTGTCAGAACTTCAGCCTGAGCATTCTGACATTTGATATGGAGAAAAGGTGCAAACTTGGTAAGGGCCTGATTCCAAAAACTATATATGAAACTTCTTTCTCTTTCTAGCAGATCAGAGTTCTCTAATAGTGGAAGAGAAACTTAGGCATTGTTCCAACTATCATTGACTATCAGGGCATAGCATTTTTTTTTTTATGTTTTTTTTTCTCCTGTCCCTCTATCAAAAGAATACAACAAATCCTTTAAGATTGGGTAACTATGAAGTACTGTAAGATAAGTGTATAACAGACCTTGCAGCAAGGCAAATGTGCATGTTTGTTTTGAAAATGAAGGCATTTTGGACAAGAAAGAAGTTTAATCTTAATTTCATAAATAAGGTTCTAACTGTAGGCATTCCCCCTACCTTCCGTTTTTTTTTTTCTGATGGAAGAATTGTTTTTTACCATGAACAGTGCAGAGTACCGTTGTGGTATCACATGAAGGGTACACCTCAAGAAACAAAGCAAGAAAGACTAAAAATATACTTGTCCAATACTGACTAAATAAGGATGCTTTAGAGGAATATCTAGCTTAAGATCAACTTTTAGAGATTTACAAATATAAGGCACAATGTGAACATCAGAAATCTCTGGTTTACTTGATCTGCTTTGGATTCATAACTTTGCAAAGAAATTACAAGTTTCTTCGTTGGAAAAGTTGACATTCTTTTTCCTAATAGCAAGTTAGCATTAGACTTCAAGTAATATCCTTGCAAGAAGTTGTCATGTCAATACGTACTTTATATAAGAGGTGAAGATAGGACTCAATAGGGGAAATTTAGTAATCAATGACAAATCAAATACGTAACAAAAATCAGCTAATTCCTGATGACATAAATTAATTTCCTGCCAGCTCATCTCTGGATTCATCCTGGATCAACTTCATTCATCTCTAACAGAGTTATCACAACTCAGAAATTTAAAAAAAAAAAAAAAATATGGAGGCCATAGGATAAGTCATGTAGTGACAGTTAGCTTTTAAATATGGATTCAGTTGAATACCAGTTGTTTTGAGTGCTTTAACTTGTGCTAAGTAAATTTATGAAGTTTTTCTGGTAAAATCATTTAAGTGTGTGCAAAACATTCACTGAAATCAAAGGGATTAAAACTAAAATACAAGAAACTCCAATCATTGTAAGAAGGACTCACAGTAGGAAATGAATCATTTTCCATACACTGGCATAAACAGTAACCACTTAAAATGGAGCACTTAAATGGCAAAGCTGTTTTTGTAGTTGCCGGGACAACAAAACTGAAGTTACAGATTCAGACAATTAAATTAGTTTAATTCATAATAGTAAGATTTTTATTCTTTGCAGTTGAGGTCACACAAGTAGAAGCCACCTTTAGAAACTGTGACATGCTATGCTAAAGGGCACGGGATCCAAGATCAGTTCTTGCTCAGCTACTGTGGTATTTTTCTGAGGCTGTTCAAATACTAAAGCTGATGCTGACTGCCATAAATAAAGATAGGTTTTACTGATTATTATTCACATGAAGTGTGAATTAGGAAAATACTAGTCTGAAATTAAGTTCAGGCTCTAGTGCCTATACACGTTAAAAATTCCTTTGTTTAACATTTCAACTCTGTTGAAAGCCATGCATTTTGAAAGTGAGTTTAATATTAAGTTGCTTTCAGTTCAATCTAACATTGTCTTCTATAAACTACATCCTGAAGTTGTACATTTTTGTTTGTAACTGTTCAGTTTCCAAACATTCATTCTACAAGCTTAGTTTTAATCCAAAGAAATAGTAGTGTAAATTTAATGTGAATGAAATCATAAAGGAAATACTTCAAATTTAAATCAGTTTGGAAGGAACGTATTTACAGTACTTGATCTCAGGGAAAAGTTTGTTATTGACAATTATAGGCAGGTAATTATCTGAACAGCTAACAGAAAGGAAAGATATACCTTTTTTTTTACAAGAAAATTATACACTTGTGCTGTCATGTTATTAATAAAGAAATCTGACCATAAATACAGATGTGAGAAATAACCTTTTGTATTTTTTCACTTTGATAATCAAGATAAGATATTGTTCTTAGTAAAATAGTGTAAATTTTATTTTCATGTGGATAAAAGGAAATGGGTATCTGTACTTCTCAACAAATAAATGTCCATCCCTCTTCTAATTAATTCTTAGACTTCATGTGAATTCAAGAGCTCTTTGAACATTATTTCAATGATTTCTGGCAATTTTGTTATGAGGGCACTCCTCATAGTATATTTTTTGTTTGCATTTTCTGGAATATGTGTGTTTAGCAAATTTATCTCATGGCTGAATATGTCTTTTAGATATCAGAAGTGCTAGTCATATACATTTTCAGATAACTGATGAACAAACAAAGCTTTTATTTTTATTAGATGAATGATTTAATAGAAAATAAATCATTACATTTTAATATTTTTCAGACTATTAAAAAATTCTATCCTGTTCACCATTGTTAAGGGTCTACCATGGACACAGATGGTTTCTATGCAAATAAAGCCAACTAATGCCAAAGAAAGAAGTTAAATAAGACCTGTGAAGTATAGTTCAACATGTAAAATATGTTATGTAAAACTAGCTCTCAATGCACCAGGTTCCCTGGTCCAATTCAAGAAGTGCAAACACATCAGACTGTCTGCACATGTTAGCAGAGGTCCTTAGACGTCTTTTAATTCAGCATTTTCATTTTGATCAGCAAGACAATTTTGAGACAGTAATATATATTCACAAATCTAACAGGGAAAAAAATAAAATAAAATGCCTGAATTGTTGAAGCATTTAATCTTTAAGGAGTTTAGGTGGAAAATTCTTTTCTATTTTTTTCTTCCATTCACTTTTTCTCATTTTAATTTTTTCAGTGTAACTAACATTGATCTGTGATCACAGAATCTTATACTGGTACCAGTTTTTCCTATCAGATTTTTTCTTACTGAGTTTTACCAAAACCCAACTATTTCTTCCTTCCTCCATTCTCTTCCAGTTCTTTTCCACTTTGTATGGTCATATAAAACAGCCTAACATTAAAGAAAATTCTGAAAATTAAGAGTTCTTTTGACTATCAGTCGTAACTGCTGACACAAGCTTTATTTGTCTATGCTTTTTCACACGTTTAAGACCATAGGAACTGTGAGAAAGATTGTCCTCCCACCCTCCATTCACCATTCTACTCTCTGTTAGCAACTGGTACCTTAGTGTTGGCTAGAAATATAATTTAAGGGTAGTGATGGATCATCTCTCCTGTCCAGTTTTCTACCTGTTCCTTCCATCAGCATGAGACTGCAGATCGTTCAGACTAATACATTTTTTATATATTACATTCCTCATAGTATCGTATATGAAGACCAAAAGTAACTTGTGTAGTCATAACTTTCCACTCTTGCAGTATAACATACACTCAATATCAGAAAGTATATTGAGTTCTTTTTCTACAGTTTCTCTACTTTCAAGACAAGAGAACATGGTTAAGGACTAACGGTTAATGATTTTTCATGAAGATGCTATGTTTATGGTCCTTACTGCCTCTAAAATGGAGTAGATAATAAAATTTGAAACTCTCATACCACAACAAAGGTAGAAGTGTCCTCTTTTCTGGATTCTCCAGTTTTATACTTACCTTTCTTCTTAATTTTCTGGTTTTTCATGTTTAGTTTTTGTTTCTTAATCTATTTGGGAATAGAATAAGATAGATAAAATGGAATTTAGCTGTGATATTAAGGTGAAGAAACTTTTTCCTATTTTTCTTAAGTCAGCAAAGCTGAGTGTAACTGTGCTCATGCTTAAGAAGAACAAGCATGGATAAAACTGAACTCTCTCAAAGTATTTTCATGTTTTTCTTTCTATTTTTTTCTTTTTCCATGGTAAGGTTTAACTATGACTTGTAAGTAGAAGGCAGTGAGCAAATGGAAAGTGGGCAGATAAAGATGGTCTCATATCTCAGCAGAAACTTGCTGAAGCAGCACGATCTGTATCTTCTAGCTAGTGATTTTTTATGTGTATTTGTACTTGTGCATCATCTTATTTCTACAGCATGCTGTCAACTTTGTCACATGAAATGAAAATGAGGTTAGCATCCATATTGTTTAGTCCTATACAAAATAGTCTGTCATATTTAGCCTCATGCTGAAGGATGCTGAGAAACTGCAGGAAACACATTTTCATTGCTAAATTGTTGAAGAAGGAATCTATCTTTCAGGGTATGTGTATAGTATATATTTTGTAAGCCTCAGGGTAGAGATACAGCAAATAAATAGAAAAAAAACCCACTAAGAACATGGAGGCCTTCTATCATATATATATATATATATATATATATATTTATATGTATGTATTCTTAATATCTGTTTTTATATTAATTTATTACTTATTTGCAGCCGGATGTCTTGCTTCAAGGCTGTAAGCTCTTCAGAGTTAGGATTTTATTTCCTATGGCTTGTATATTATAAAATCTATAATACTGGCAATTATTGAAAAGTGATATAACTAGTAGCAATTGCTCTGGCACCCGGATTAGGTAGCTTTTTGGCAGTACTTTATTGTTTAGGAAATGTCTTGTACACCACGCCAGAAATGTTGACAGTTATGCTGATCTCTTCAAAACCACTCTGACTAAAAGTGTCTATCTGGTTTTCTCTGAAAATGAACACGCTATCCTTTTCAGACTGTACCTATTTGAAACCAGACTGCCTAGCATTGCAACTTTTATGAAGACAGCTACACCTTTTAACTTCCACTGCTTGTAAAATAGATGTCCTATGAAGCAAAGACTGAAAAGTATCTTGTAACCAACAATTATTTTCCTTTTTGATGAAATAAGTTGTGACATTCTCCAGTGATCATTGGATCATTGTGTTATAAATGACTATTCAGCTTTTTCTAAGCAGTGCAAAAATTGCAATTGAGAAGGACTGTTTTGATACGGGCACCTGTAGGTACCTCTCCCGGTAATGGCTGCAAAGTTCTTTTAAAACATTTTGTCCCCTAGAAGTTTTTCCTTTCAGGTTTCATTCCACAAGTTCAGTGTTTGTATTCCTACAAAGGTTCTAAATATGAGAGATACTTGTTTTTCAAAGCTTAACAGTCCTGTGTTTGGTTACTTTATGTTCCCCATACAAGATGAAACGCTGAACATCATTTATTGTCAATTCCTTCACCATTAGGGTAAAAGGTCTTCTTTCACTCCAGTGTTTGACAAACATTTCTGAGTGGCTCATGTCCTATTCAAAGCTCTTTTTCCTTATCTGCTTTTACTTCCTAGGATGTTGCCGACTTAAACTTACAAATAAATAGCAAATTGTGAATTCAGAAAATGCTCTGCAAGAGCCTAAGCTGTTTTCACTGGCACTTTTTCTGTCTGAAACTTTGAGTTTTGTAGATTTTTTGCTATTGGTAATGCTACTGATAATTCCACTGCTTTTTGGAATAAAGGAAATTTTCCCTCTTTCTTCTGATAATCATTCTCTTTAAATGTATTGCTGATTTCACAAAATGGTCTTTCTTTAGAATATGTTTTAGAGCAATTTCCATGGGCATGGTATAACTTTACTCCTTTTAATTCTACAGCATTTGATATCTACTGCAAAATAATGCCACTTATTCTTTTATGAAAGTAGAGTTGGATAGCAGTGCTTGCCATCGATTTGTAGAGATCTACAAAGGTGTTATGCACATCTTGTGAACTTTTGTTTCATTGTTTCCAAGTTAGCCAAAAATGTCTTACTTTTTCAACCTTTAAAATGGAAGCAAAATGGGATCTGTGTCCTTTGTTCCTTATGTTGTCAGACATTACCTCAAAGATTTAATCTTCCCAAATATTCTGCCTTTTTTTTTTCCATTCGAAATATCAACTTGTAATGTGTTGGCGCATGCATAAAAAGATACTTTTGAGAAACTAGAGTCAACTTGTATTATAATGAAATCTCAGCAGCTTCTTTCTAGTGTTCAACTTGAAGGTTGAGAAATGCAAGTGTTTTTCTTCACACCTTTATTTTCCTTACTTAATTCTGTCTTGAATTCAAATTCAAACCAAAGAGCAAAAGAAAGGCACAAAAAATTTAGAAATCTTCATTCCTTATGTTTTCAAAAACCACTGGTTTATTTTTTTTAACATAAAAAACTATCCTATAATAGATATTAATGATTTTGGATGCATTCCACGTTTTTACAAAAGGCAGATACACTATTTTTTCTCATTTTATCTCTGGGTAGGTAATGTCAGCCTGACCACCTTTCCTTATATGATTCTTGATTTTGTTAGAAAATTTCAATGGGACCTGAGACAGCACTTTCCTCTGAAAAAACTATGTTGACTCCTTCCCACACTCTTGTCTTTATGCAGCCACTAATTTTATTTTCCAGTGTGTTCTATATCAAGTACCAATACCAGGACTAACAGCCCATGACTTGCTGGATTTCTTCTGGTCTTCTTTAAAAAGAAGAAAAGCATTATGTTACTCACCTTCCCATCCTCTGTTTTCAAGCCACTGCTAGAGAAGAGATTGTATGTAGAAACAGTCGAACTGAAAATTGTGGAGAAAACCGCAGTCTTTCCACCTCTTTACTCTTCTGGATGAGACCAGTCTCAAGAAAGATGATGCCGTGATGTCACTAACTGAAGCAGAACAGGGTAATATTTCACCTTGATGCCAATGTAGAAATGTGCTGAAGGTGGCTGCAAGGTACAAAGATCTAAAACCAGCAAAAGCTGAGCACTAATGGGATGAAGAAGGGAACAGATCAGTGACGTCTCCTCAACAATTCCGACTACTGCTCACAGGTTTTTTGAGCTGTAGGAGTTTTTCAAATAAAAATGGTTTATTTGCTATTCTGCATTACATACAGACAGATTGTGGAAATAAATGGAGAGCAAGAAAACTGAGTTTTCTTAGTAGTTATATTAATCGAGTTGTTTCTTACTGCAGGTCAATGTTAACTTTTCCACCATCATGATGTTCTTGGGGATCAAGGCTGACACTCAGTGCCGCACTTACTTCTTGCTCTATGTATCTTAGAACATTTGGTTTTTTTCAGTTTTCATTGATTCTTCATGAAATGATGCTGTTTTCTTACAGGTATCTTCAGCTTATTAATTAATTGTTAAAGGAAACATTTATTTCACTCCTTGGGGACTACCCTTGGAGTCTACCCTTGGTCTACATCTTGGAGTTAGAGTTTTTAGTGAATATTGCTGTTCTGCAGTAGAAATTCAATTTTTTCATTCAAAACCCTCTGTCTTACCATCTTTCAGAAAGCTATTTCAAAATAGAACTGCTGAGAAAAATTTTACTTAAAGGTGTTTTGAATTGTGCTAAGTTGAAGAGCACCTAGAGATTCTTTGTGAAAGGTACTGTAGGATTGTATTATGCTGCTGCTGTAACTCAGCTGGACTTCTCAATGTCCTTTGCAAGCCCCATTTAAGTATGAAATGATGATTGTTCTAATGCTAACTTCACCCTCGTTCTTTTTTTTTAGTAATATTCAGACATTTCAGCTTGCATTTGAGTACAGACTTCAAGCTGCTACATTTACTTATGCAATGAAAGCAGGTAAATTGTGCATTTTTGTGACGAATGAAATATAGCTGTAGAAGTGCCAAAACAGGTTCTATTTTGAAAGAGGGAAACTACTGTGCATCAAAACTGTCTGAAACAAAGTGTATATTTACGTTCTTGAAGCAGTTTTATCAGGTAAAAATGCTTCCATAATCTGTTCTTAAAAATAATGCCATCTGCTTAGTGTGTCCACCTGCTGTCTAAAACATCACCAGTTTTCTATTTATGTGTAATTTAGATGTGTGCCTATCCAGTTCCTGAATACAATAAGTTGCAGACAAACACACCAGAATCACTCACCTTTCAATCATGGCTTCACTTTGGGAGATACTTCTTGCAGCTTCTCAATGGGCGTATGATTTTTTTTTTCTTTTATCTTACACAAATGATACTGAAATAAAATCATAAATGACTGTCACTGTTTAAGTATATATCTGTATATAGACACATTCAAAAAGATATATAATTAATTATATATTATTGAAAAGAAGGGAAGTCTATAACTGTGGTTTAGTTTGAAGGATTTATTAGTGAGCTGAGATAAAATCTGTGACATTGCAGACTTTGATAGGAAGGTTTTTCCCATCTTAATAATGATTAAGGATAGGAGCTACATTTAACAGCAATGAAACAAAGTGTTAACATATTGATTTCAAGGCAGTGAATAAGATCTCTTTCAGTTGAGGTCATATTTTTTTTTATCCTTGAGCTGTATTGTAACTATGTGCGTTAATCCTACAACAAAACTCAGTTTTCTAAGTTTTGAAAAACAATTGTATTTCTTTCTGAGAAAGGAGTTATTGTGACTTTCAAGTGGTATCTAGCTGGGACATACTACTTTGTATCCATCTGTGTAATGTCACAATGTATGTTACAACTGACATATTCTTGTATGTCATACCAAAAGAATTATCATTTTGCAGCTAAAAGCTGAAACTAATACAATACAAGGTATCTATCCATTGCATACAGGTGTTAATGACTGCAAGAATGCTAGACATCTGGAACATTGCTTTACCTTGTGATTTTACTGATCTGCCGTTAATAGTACAAATTAAACAAGCATATTTAAATGATAGACATTATTGCAAAAATAGTATCAAGAGATTAATCTGAAGACTCATTAACAAAAGTAAGGCCATCTTTTCAGTAGTATGAAAGCTTGCAAGATGGGAAATTAGTGCGTCCAATCTGTGATCTGTGAAACTCAGCCATAACAGAGTCGATATGTGAACTTTACAAATAAGGTGTCTTCAGAAATAAATCCCTATTTATTAACTTGACAGTGTAGGAAAGCCTTTCCTTAGCAGAAGCAAAAGGTTAATTTCTTGTTAATTGCCCAATAGTGAACAAAGGGTGAGTAGAAAACTTTGAAGCCTCTTTCACTATGCATATAGGCTTAAAATAGCCGTATTTTCAGCACCTGAATTCCTCTTCCAGCACAAAATTCTCTTGTAAATTCTCATACCAAACATATAGTTTCACTATTTATAACAACCCATGTTTAGAATTTACCTTAAATAATTGTTCTCAAATCTCCATTACCCATGGTTCCCTTGCCCTCTGCCTTTCCTGATCTCTTTCCAATGCCCTCTACCCAGCAGATTCAGCAGCCTGCTGCTGCTTTTACCTGCAGGGACTCAGCTGCCATGATTTGTGGAAGCCTCTTCTCTCACCTGCCACTGTCGCAGGAAATGCTGATGAAAGGGATTGTGAAACTTCACTTGTTGTGCATGTATAACCTAAAGTTTGATTCCTAGCGCTAAAGAAAAAGGTGTTCATTGCTTTGATTTCAATATTTTATTCTCTGAGATCTGCGGCATAGTCTGAATTATTGCACTGTGTACAAGGCTAAACAGAAGAGTGGGGTGTGGGATGGTGGTGGTGTTTGGTTGTGGTTTTGTTGTTGATGTGGAGGTTTTTTTGAAGGAAAGGAAATTCCTTTGTTTTCTAGTTTCAGTTTGTGTAAGTATCCAAATTCAGGGATAAATGCAAGCAAACAAGAGTTCCTAAACTAAATCTAAATCAGATAAAAACCTGTGACTACAGGTGCTTTGAGTTGTATTTTGGGGTCTTGATTTATTGTACAAAATGGAAAATACTTCAGCAGCAGAATTATTGTTTGTTCATAAGGTTTAATTCAAATGGCATAGGGCAAAGAATTTATTCTTATCTCCAACTTTATCCCTCTCCTGCAGAGGAAAACAGTTTAGTTCACTGGAGTCGTTACTTGGCAATCTGACAGAAAACGTATTGAGAGAGTTGTATAGATGACTAATCTAGAAGGCAGCAGCTGGGCTTACTCAGTCAGCACTGGCATCTCTGAATGCATTCTTCACAATTCTCTTTCATCTGACAGAATTTCAGTCCTCTTCCTGTCATGATTTTCTGTGAAGATTATTATTGTTAAATATTTGTACAGTGCTTAAACATCTTGATCTTAGTGCAAGAAAGCCTTGTTCCTTGTACTTCATCACCTGCAGCTTTGTGTTGTAGTTTCTTGTGATCAAATGTAGGGACTGCAAACTTGTGTGTTCTGTTCAGTACCTAAATGGCTTCTTTTTTCTCTGAGTGACATCTAAAATGATGTGCACCTGCAAATATGGATTTCTTTCTTTGTTCTACTATTAACCAATGTAGAGTAACATAAATCTTTCACAAAACACCATTTGGAACCATTATTTGCTTTGGAATCTTACTTTTTTCCTTCAAAATACCATTTATCCAGTTCTTACAGATGATACGTATTAGAGCTCTTTGAAATCCGTATCAGTAGGGATGGCAGAATGAGGGCCTTCATTATCTAGATTTCTCTCCATAGCCTGCTGTCTGATTACAGATAATAGGAGTAAACATACACTTAATTACCAAGTATATTGCAGCTAAAGCTGTCTGGTTACTATAGTTATAAATAGATTCTACCATATAGTTTCATTCTTATTCATGACCTCTTTTGTTTGCTTATAGATGAACATTTGGATGAATTAAATTTATTTGCAAGCATGTTTGTGATAAGTACAAATGCTGCGTAAGGGAACCCAAAAAAATATTGGCAAGATATGAGACTTTAGAAAAGAGCTTTCATGACCACTTAAGGTTCATCTGTTTCTCCTCAGCCAACTTCTACTACATATGGTTACACTCATGATCACAGATGCAATTTCTCAAGCATCTCAAGATCATGAGAATATTGCAACCTTTGCACATTTCTACCGGAATACGAAACATTTAGGGTTTTTCTACATGGAAAATTTACTGGCATAGTTTTTACTGCTATAGTTACATTGCTCTAATTCTCCCTGTAGATGCTTATTTTAGAACAGGTACCATGAGAGGGAGCTATAAATACAGTGATATAGTTGCATTAGTATTTTTTTTTTTTCCCATAGATCTTCTTTCTGGGTAAATCTTTGATGCAGCACATAATTTCTATATCCATTTCACAAAGTCATAGAGGTTGTAACTTGCCAGCATAAAACTAGAACAGCTGGGGAAAAAACCTGAAGTCCTAGTTCAATCATCACTTTTTCTTTCTCTGTGTGTACTTAAGGGCTATAGCTATATTAGTAAATTAAATTTGCTAAGAACATTCCCCATAAATAGCACAGATTTATCTATGCAAGTAGATTGTTAGAAATCTTACTCGCATCGGCTTGACCCATATTAACCAGCAATCTTCCCAATTAATTCTCAACTGTAGTTCAGCAGGTAAAATGTCTCTGGTACCCGTTTCTGTCCTCCCACAATATCCAAGCAGGCCTTGTAATTCCATGTGCTGTAACTCCATCCGTTCCTTCCTGCTGTTGTGCTGCTCTGCAGTTGCACTGGACAGGCACTTAGAGGATCATACTATGTATTTCCACCCTTAGGGGTGCAGAGCAGCCTCTCGTTTTCACAGCAGGTTAGAGTTGAAGGGGAAAACAACCTGAGGTTCAAGGAAAGCATACTGCAGTTGCAGTCTATGAGGACGTTGGCCATGAGTAGACTAGATGCAGCTCTGGATGGATCTCCTTCCTTACCTATACTGAGATTACTCTATATCTGGAGGTGGGATGCCCTCCTTCACCTGGAGGAGAACAGCCACACTGCTGAGAAGATGAGTGGTAAGGGAAAGGGATAGGTAGTTCATACTCTACTCTCTTCCAGCTTTCTGCTTCACTCCTGTCTCTTCCCTAAGTCCATGATACCCCTTGAAGTGTAAGCATGGAAAATTCCCATTGATGTTATGGTTTCCTTTGCCTGGAAAATAAAGTGGAGTATGCAGTTGCATACATTTAAATGGAGGAGGAGATTTGGGTGTTGTGATTGGGTATGTTAGGTAGCAGTGGCATGCAGTAGAGGTCAATGCAATAAACTGGGGAGAGGAGGAAATTTCCTAAAGCCCTTGTAATACCATGATAGGAAAGCAAACATTTTTTAAGAATGCTGGTCTGTGTCATATAGATAGAGGAAAAACAGCACTTAAGGCATTTAAGATAGCAAAGTCTGACTCAGCCTCTGCAAGCTCCAAGTACACAGTACAGTCAGCTCTAGATCTAGTGGGATCTAAAAACTCTTCAGCTGAATGTGTGTAGTGGGTGCCCAGGGTTCATCCAGAAAGTCTATGTGTGAGAAGACTGTGGAGGCAGGTGGAGACCAGCCACAGGAAAGGGCTAGAACAGCTGGGACACGGTTCTGATTTAGCAGAATGAATGTTGCACCTCAGTGCTACCCATCAGATGGTCTGTGTTACAAGCAGATGGTGTGGCAATGGAGAGAGAGGGGTGGTTAGAAGCAAATGATCCATATTATACAATAGGGGCTAGAGGGAGTGCTCATTATAGATTTCAGATTGGTTAGTTTGTCTGTTTCTTCTGGTGTTTTTTTTTTTTTTAAGTCAAAGGAACTGAGGTACAGCAAGAGAATGTGTTGGTGCCATGTAGAGTGTAGGAGAGAAGCCAAATCTATTTTTAAAACCTGCCTTGGGGTATGGCTGATGGAATGCTGCTGCAACGCTTATGAATATTTTGATGGAAAATCCCTGAAGTAGACAGGGGGTCAGTAAGGTCAGGCAAGATGTACATAAGCTAAAGGACCCAATCCTGCTGTGAATCCTCCTTTTGAAATAGTTTGCCTACATTCTCGTGCAGATGTATAAGGTGCTGCAGATAAAAGATGTTTTGCACAGCGCTAAGCGTGCTGATGTCCAGCCTGTCCCTCAGAGTTTTCCCTTTTAAAATCAGCAGACCAGACACTGCAATGAGATGCTACAGGACAACAAGTCCTGATGCAAACACAGGTCTTGTGTTGTTGTTTGAATGGCTGCAAGTTTCAGGCAGAACCAACCACAGTATGTGTGCTTCCTCCCCGATAGTCTAGCGGCAGCCTTCAGGATGCAGGACAGGAAGACCCTTCAGTTGCTGTAGGAATTCTACAGACGCCTGTGACTGCAGAGAGGGAGGGAAGTAGTATGTATTTTCAGTGGGTTTACCAGTGTGCCTCTTTTAAAAGTCCTTGTGCGGCGGGGTTTGTGCAATGTCTTCACACTAGGTTTGCTTGGCCTTGCTGACATTGAGGACAAGCAACAGTTATGGGTAGATGATCTGTATGAGAGACATGGTGGGATGGCTCCAATGACTGGAGTGTTGGAATAGAAGGATACAGACTCTTCAGGAAGAACAGGCAGGGGAGACAAGGAGGTGATACCACCCCCTATGTCAAGGACCAGCTGAAGTGCATGCAGCTCCACTTGGGGATGGAAAGGAGCCAACTGAGAGCTTATGGGTCAAGATTAAAGAGAGGGCACGGACAGGTGATGTTGCAATGGAGGTCTGCTGCAGGCCACCTGACAAGGAAGACTGAGCAGATGAGGCCCTCTATAGACATATCAGAGCACCCTCATGTTCACAAGCCCTGGTCCTCATGGGGGACTTCAACCACCCCGATATCTGTTGGAGGGACAATGCGACTGGGTGTAAGCAATCCAGGAAAAGGGGAAACATAACCCGCATTTTTAAAAATGGAAAAAAGAAAGACCTGGGGAACTACAGGCTATTCAGTCTCACCTCTGTGCCTGGAAAGATCATGGAGCAGATCCTCCTAGAAACTCTGTTAAGGAACATGGAAAATAAAGAGGTGGTTAGTGACAGCCAACATGGCTTCATTAAGGGCAAATTGTGCCTGACAAATTCGGTGGCCTTCTATGACAGCATTACAGCATTAGACAAGAGCAACTCACATGATCTAACCGGACTTGTACAAAGCATTTAACACTGTATCATAAAACATCCTTGTCTCTAAATTGGAGAGACATGGATTTGATCAATGGACCACTCAGTGAATAAGGAACTGGCTGGATGATCATACTCAAAGGGTTGCGGTCAACAGCTCCAAGTGGAAACCAGTGACAAGTGATGTTCCTCAGGGGTCAGTACTGGGACCACTACTGTTTAACATCTTTGTTGTTAACATGGATAGTGGGACTGAGTGCACCCTCAGAAAGTTTACCAAGCTGTGTGGGGTGGTCAACACGCTGGAGGGAAGGGGGTGCCATCCAGAGGGACATGGACAGGCTTGAGAAGTGGGCCTATGCAAACCTCATGAAGTTCAACAAGGCCAAGTGCAAGGACCTGCACATGAGGTGGGGCAATCCCAACTACAAATACAGGCTGGGCAGAGAATGGATTCAGAGCAGCCCTGACAAGAAGGACTTGAGAGTATTGGTGGATGAGAAGCTCAACATGAGCCAGCAACATGTGCTCGCAGCCCAGAAAGCCAACTGCATCCTGGGCTGCACCAAAAGAAGCATGGCCAGCCACCAGAGGAAGGTGATTCTGCTGCTATATGCCACTCTGGTGAGACCCCACATGGAGTACTGTGTCCAGCTCTGGAGCCCCCAACATAAGAAGGACATGGACCCGTTGGAGCAGGTCCAGAGCAGGGCCACAAAGATTATGAGGGGGCTGGAGCACCTCTCCTATGAAGACAGGCTGAGATAGTTGGGCTTGTTCAGCCTGGAGAAGAGAAGGCTCACAGGAGACCTTATAGCAACTTTCCAGCATCTGAAGGGGGCCTACAGGAAAGCTGGAGAGGGATTTTTACAAGGGCATGTAGTGTTAGGATGAGAAGTAATGGCTTCAAACTGTAAGAAGGTAGATTTAGATTAGATATTAGGAAGAAATTTTTCACTATGAGGGTGGTGAAGCACTGGAACAAGTTGCCCAGGGAAGTTGTGGATGTCTCATCCCTGGAAGGGCTCAAGACCAGGCTAGATGGGGCTTTAAGCAGCCTGGTGCAGTGGGAGGTGTCCCTGCCCATGGCAGGGGGGTTGGAACTAGATGATCTTTAAGGTCCCTTCCAACCTAAACCATTCTATGATTCTATATAATGGTCTTTGTACCATCTGTCATAATCCTGCCTGCTATGGACTTTCTGACCCCAAACTTCTTGCATGTTGACTGGGAAAAGTCACAGGAATATTCCTTTTGTTTTTATTACAGAGATTTGGGATACCCAAAAAGACAAGTTCACATGTACTAGTAAAGCATAGTTTCCACAGTAGTCCTTTCCCGTTTAACCATAGCTGTTGCGTGCACTAGGGAAAATCCTAATCATCTAAAGATTACAAATTACTAGATGTTGAAGAAGAGAAGAAAGGGGACAATAGTACTAGAGTAAAAACAGTTTAAAGTATTAGGTAATTAACGAAGTCATACACTGTAAGACTATTTCCTTCAAAACTTATGGGCAGCCCAAATGCTGATGAAGCATTCCTTACAAAAGGTCGGAATGAAGAAGACACAGTTGTGCATGAGTCCATTCCCATTGTGATCTGTTTTGTGGGCACACTTCAGAAGCACCTGCTTTGCAACTGATAGAAGCTGAAACTCTGCAGGTATCCTTTACAAACAGCGTGTCTGGACACCTTCTGGTAAGCACTTTATTTCTTTCTATCAAAGTGCAGCCTGATGTTAGATATGAGGTGTGGGCCTTTCTCCCTCAGCAATAACTCTGTACGTTTTGATTAGCATTTCTAATCAAAATGCTTTTCTGCCCTACTTCAAACAGATGTTTTATGTTCTATGTCTACACACAGCATATGTCAGGTGATGATTTAAGCAGTTAAATGAGATTATGAGGCAAACACTGGGACTCAAAACTAGAAAGTATTAGTTTTTATTAAAAAAGAGAAATATATTTTGATATCAGGTCTGGTGAAGGATTAAAAAATATTGTTTCTAATGCAGTTTATTCCTGGAAATCAATGGTAAATATCAAATATATGATTGATGATTGCTACTGAAAAAGAAATTAACTTTGATTGTTGCCTTGTATCTCCCTCTGTTCTATCTGAGATGTTGTCATTGAAATGTTATCATTCAGAATTGAGAAATATTGGAGACCTACTGCTCAAGGCAGTGAGGAAGTAGAATGAAGACTGTTTAATTGAACCTGCTAACAATAAGGTTGACTATTCATTTGAAACAGAGGTGCATAATCAGAGGAACTGGGAGAAAGGGAATATAATAATTCTCAGTCCTGAGACGAAATAGAAGCTCTAGACACAGTCATATTATTTTTTTTTAATGAAGCATTATTTTTCACTCTATGGAAAAAGTAGGCTAATAGACATGTATAGCAGAGCAAATTTGTGTTTGAGAATCCTGGAAAAAAAAAACTACTTTGGTTCTTTTCCTTTGAAGAGTATAAACTAACAGGTCCTAGCGATGTACAGTATCTTCCATCTGTTCTCTAGCCAGTGTGGCTGCTTGATACAACCTGTAGGTGACACTGCACAGACACAGGAAATCCCGCAAGTATGGACAAGTTCCATTCTGTCAAGCAACAAACAATGTCTAAAGGTCCTCTTTCTAGAGGATGTGGTTGGAATCACAGTCATCAGTATATTGTAATGTCAGTAAACTTACACAGTGAGCAATGCAGAGCCTCAGTCATGGATTATACAAAGCAAGCGGAAGCAGCAGGATCAGCTCCTGCAAATTAAAAACCATTAAGGAAAGCTGGGGCTGTGTCAGGAGGTATAGCAACCCATTGAAATTCTGATCAATCCTTCTCTTTGGTGGCACGCAGATGTTTTATGGGCACTTTACCTTTCTCTACAAAAGGTGCTAGCTCATGGTAGCTGGTTCTCAGCATTTTTACTCCTATTTGTTTAATGGGAATGAAGGGCACAGCATCCGAGTACTGTGCCCCAGTGCAATGTGATGTACAGAATTCTGTGTTTGTTACGTTTTACCAGACTAAATTTGCCTTCTATAACCTCCTGGAGACAGTGCCTTAAAAAGCAAAAGGTAGTCAGTAGTTTGCCATCTTGATGCACAAGCTGGACATTAATATTGTGGTTGTCATGGCAACAGCACAGCATTTAAAACAAAAATGCATCTGCAGAATGTGCAAAACCAATACATTTCAAAATTAAAGAGGAATTAATAGAATTCTCAGTAAGAAAAAGGAGAAGTACTTAGATACATTTAACTATTAAATTTGGTACCATGCAGGATTTATGCAAGTCCCAAATACAATATTGTAAAAAACACATGAACTGGAACAGCGTTAGGTATCACTGAAAATGAAACAATTCTGCGTTCTGATAGCATGTAATGGAAACAGGATAGCTGTTTGTAAGTGGTATGCAATTTTCCTCTGAAATATTGCAGTAGTATCGAAAAGTAGATGATTTGTCCATGGTTAAATATTTTAAGTTTATATTCAGTGACGTGGTAGATGTGTAAACAAAGTTCATTCAGTCACAATGAGTGTCTCAACTGCAAACAACAGTGAAATTAGGGCTTAGTGTAATTTTCAAGAAGTTGAAATTTTCAGTTAAAGGAAAGAATGTCTAAGAGATGAATTCTTCTTGGTTCTTAACTAGTAACCTTGGGAATTTCCAACCAAATCCTTTTGGAAGCGATTACTCTTTACTAATCCATACTATTAAATATAAGAAAATTTTTCTTTCCCTGGTGAAATCTGAGCTCTGCAAATTAAAGCAATGAGATGTAGTATATCTGACATAATTATTAAAGTACTCAAGTGTTTAGTTTACCATGCTACAGCTATCAGGACCCAGTTGCAAATTCTTGTATTTTTTTGGTTGCATAAAATTGTTCAGTCATTTGTTTTCTAATAAAATATTGCAGGCCAGAAAAGTATTTCTTCTACTAATATCAATACTTCACTAAGGCTTGACCTTTTTACATTAAAAATCTGAAAACAGAAGAAGAGGGAAAAAAACCCAAACAACTGGAAGGCTTTGGGGTTTATGATAATTACAGAACAACAGAAAAAAAACCCAGAGAAATATTCACAGCTTAATAGAATAAACTTCAGGCAGCCTCTGTATTCTGTAACTTGTACTGCTAAAAGCATGCAGGATCTGTTTAGAATCTTTCTGTTGCTTAAATATAAAGCTGGGGACAATAATGTCAATGTGTTTCCATCACAGGAATATCGCATGATAAAATAAATAAAATATGGTTCAAGTGGAAGATCTTAGCAGTACTTTTCATGAGTGGGGGCAGTGTGGGCTCTGAATAAAGTTCATTTACTGGAAGGAAAAAAAGAAGTGAGAGAAAACACCAACAAACCTCAAAACAAAACTGAGATTATACTAGCTGGATACTTTATATAACTTTAATGCCAAGAGAGGTAAAATTAATACTGTATTGGTCTAATTCAGAAGAAAGATAAATTACTATTTCAAAAAGTAATTATCTCAAAAAAATAATTGTTCAAACTGTGAGTATACATATATTTTGATGTAATTCCATTAAACTATTGAAGATCTTAATGTCATGCAGCATAATTAAATATTTAATCATCTAAACAATTGTATGTGGTACATGGTATATAGACCTTAAAATTTCATAAATTAAGTCACAAAAAATTATTTGAAAACAGATGAAGCTATTGCAAATAGATATATTCTCTTCAATCATGAAAAAAACACATGTATGAATGTGAGAGACTGACCCAGTGTTTAAAATGTCACAGGATGAAGCTTTCCCAAAAGTATATCTCAGATAAAATGAGATTTTAACTATGGTACCTAGCTCTATGTCATTAGGTGATGTTCATATTAGGTGATGTTCATATGGGCTGGGAAAACAGGGAAAGCACAGGTAATTTTTAAGGGGAGATGTGCCACATACCTCTGGATTACATCTGTCCTGCTCTAATATTTTAGGTGAGTGGGAAAGAAATAAAACATCACAGTTTTATGTCCCTGTAACACAAGTGTCCCAGGAAACTGTGCTAACTGGCTCTAGATATAGTGAATTTCAAAGAGGGTGATCTAATCAACAAGGTCACTGCTGGCTTGTTGGGACCATTTAAGTCAGAAAGCAACAAGCAGTGAATAAACTAGCCTCTCAGGAGAGGATACATCCACAAAGCTCTGAAACCATGCAGAAGGCTAAGTCCAAGGTGGAACCATCACACATAAGGGCAGGCCATCTGCTAGGACTCAACCACCTCAGGCAGCTGCAGGGAGTGTCCTCCTCCACCACATCCACGGTGCTGGTCACAGCTGGGCCAGAGACCTTAAACAGTGTGCATGTGCTCTGTACTCTGTGTGTGTCTGTATGTGTTAAATTACTATTCAGACACTATACCTGTCCTGCTTAGTAAATAGATCTTGGATTTATGATACTGAGTGATGTGGTTCTGGTTTTGTGGCTACCTCACCCTAAATTCCCCCATGATGTAAACTTATTCAAATATGTGGTAAAGCCATAATACATCAGAGAATTGTGGGTGTATGCTGTGCTCCCTTGGAATATGATTTTCACCATAGCCAAGTAAAAGATTCAGAAGAATTTTATATACAATTGCATACAGTGGTGGCAGAAATCCATGAGGGGAAAGTTGGGGTTTTTCAAGGTTCCTCAGAGTTTTTAGTCCTTAATCCTCAGGGTCTTTTTTTATGTACTTCCGTTTTTAAAAAAAAACTTTATTTTTTTGCAGTTGATACCTGAAAACTTTGGTTGAGAAAAAAATTACAAAATGTGTTCTGCTGCTGTGATCTGAAGCCCCATATGTCACGATCAATCTGTTCTCTCTGCAGATATCTGATAGGTTCCATACCAGTATTGTTTCTGTTAATTTAAAACATTTTTAAGGCAGATATTGAAAGAAGAGAAAACATTTGCTTTACAATGTTGTAATTAAATGTTAGTCTCATGAATTTTATTGGATTGTCTGAATCCGTAAACCATTCACTACTACTATCAGTGCCGCTAATAACATTATGAACCTAAACCTTCTTATCCTGCTTTCTGTTTGTTAATATGGTCCATAATTACTGTTGATTCTCTTAATAATAGCATAGCCTAACTGTTAAGCCAAAAGAAATTGACAATGGCAGTGTATTTAATCTATATGTAACAGGAGTGAATAAAGAAGAACAGAAATGTAGAATTCTCTCATTCTGTGTAATCTTTTCAGTGCCAACTCAAAATTAAGACCATGTAGTGAAATAAAACTGCACATTCCAGCATCAGATAAAGATCTATAGATTGAAAGAGTATGAGGGCAAGCAACAGTGCAAGAAACATTAAATATGACCTACAGGTGTCTCACAATATCTGTGACAATAAAATAGCATAATCAGAGTTGGAATTCTGTCATTGTGATCCATCCTACTGCTCATGGGTTTCTACCTCTCTCCTGCCACAAACTTTGAACCAGTTGGAACAGGTAAAGAAGATCTTTCTAGATTATTAAAAATAAATAAATAAATAAATAAATAAAAAGAATAAAAAAAAAAGCAAGCAAACAAAAAAAACCCACCAAAACCCACAAAGAAACCACAAACCCTAAAAATGCTCTCTACTGTAACTTTCACAGTCTGCCTGGAAGCTATTTATCGTGAAGCAATGCTCCATGCTTCAAGTTTTCCCTTTCAAAAACAAATGGTTAAATGTCTGTTTGTATGTCTGTGTGTTTCTTGAGCCTTTTATTGTTTCCCATACTTTAATTGCTGTTTGTATAATAATCTGTGTTATTCTTGTGGCATTATAGGTATGTTTAGGATTAAACTATCAGTAAATCCGTTGAACTGTTTACTCTCTAATAATCAGCAAAAAAACCCCGAGATTATGTGTGGGGTGTTTGGTTTTTTTTTTTGTTTTTTTTTTTTCTTTTTGGAAGTGCTGCACCCTGCTAAGAAAGATTTATACAGATATTCAGAAATTATTTGAAAAAAATATCTGGCATCCCATTAGCAATGAAAAACACCATGAAATGTCAGAAACTAAATACATGTCCAGAGAAGGTATCAGTAAAATAGAGAGCTAGGAATTCAATCCATGACATTATTACTCATGTAGATATGTGTGGGTTTGTGTGACTCCAAAAAGATACAAGGTATGTACATAAAGAAATAGTAAGATGCTCTGAGGAATTTGTTGCTCTTCAAACATGCACACTGGGACCTATTCTTGTATAATACCATCAGTTGCAATTCTCAGCTCCAATGTCATAGCAAAGCCCTGTAGCACTAGAAATTTTGTCTTTTCAGCATCAGGTCATGACTAAAGTTATGATCTTGCAATGATGTAGCAAAGCTCGTGTTGGAAGACATTACTAATGTAGCATCCTGGGATTTGGCCCTGCAAGGACAACAGTGCTGGGTATAGAACAAAGGAAAAGGAGAGTTTTGTACAGATTTTTAGCATAGGCTTAACAGTTGTATTTATTGTTTTGCACCAGGAAGTGATGGTTCTTTTTGGATCCCAACAAGAAAGCTACACTTTAATATTCCAGAAAAGATGATAGTAAGTTATAAAATATTACATCCCTGATGATGGAAACCTGGGATTATACTACATCACACAGACCTCTCTGGTCAGGGAAGGGCACACTGCACAAAATTCCCATTCATGATGAGTTTTGCTGCTGTTGTGGTCTTTTTTAAGATTTTCGTCAGGAGGATGTTTTTACGAAAACATGTTCCTTCATTTCAGGGTAAAGACAAGGACATGCCAGTAGCATCATCAGTGATGCTAGTTGGGAATCAGGTACAGCGTCTGCCTTTACGAATGTCTAGCTGAGTTTATCCTACACCAAAGGATGTGTAGCACAGCACAGGCCTTGAGGCCAAGTAATATGTGCAGTACAGCACAGCACAGCACAGCACAAGCCTGCACCTACTCAGGCCAACTATTAGTGGAGCACTAAGTCTTCAATACACAACAGTCTCCCCGTCTCCCCGTCAGGACCACTACATTTATTAAGAATACTTGGGCAATATTTGGTGGCTATTTTACCTTTGTCTTACCTGACTTCCAGACAGAAGCTCCACTAGCAAGCTGGTAGCCCCGAGAGCATCACTGAAACCATATCAAACCTCTAGCTTACATTCTGTGAAAGGTATTCTAGGCAAAGGACTTGAGACCAACTATTTTGTCCGAGACTGTGCGGTCGGGTATAAAAAGAACTTAATGGTTATACGTAATGAGAAGGGATAGTACTGGTGAGTTGTAAAAGCTGTCTTGCATGACTAATTATCAAAAACAACTCTGCTGCCTGCTACCTGGTATGATAACATGGTATGAAAATATCTGAAACTTGGCAAAGAACATTTTGAAAAACGTCTTTTGCAAGATTTTCTTTTTGAAGCTTTTTAGAGAAAATGTGTGTCAAAATCAGAATAATGAAACAGTTCATTTCAAAGTGCTGCAAGAAGTAACTTTTAAGACTTTCAATAGGATTAGCCTTCTTAAAAATTTTTATTTTTAAGATTGGCAGTCTTCTAACTCATTTTAATTTTGGTGATACCATTTCAATGGAAAATGAGCATCTTATTTTTTCTATCTCCAAGCCTAACTTCCATCTGTGCTACACACAAATGGATTTTCACCTTTGAAAATGCCGCTTGGCCCTTAAAATTGTCCTTAAATTTAGTGATCTGTTTGTTACATACTATTATTTACAGAAAAATGCAACAAAGCCTTTGCTGGAATAGGGATGTATTGAACTTAAGATCTCAGTTGTGTAGTCCCTATTGTATGCTGGTGCCTGGAGTTATTCCTGCCCACATGCTGGATTTGGCATTTCCCTGCATTGAACTTCATGAGATTCCTCCCTGCCTAATTCTCCAACCTGTCAAGATCCCTCTGAATGACAGTGCAATCCTCTCATGTGTCAGTCACTCCTCTCAGTTTTGTATAACCTGCAAACTTGCTGATTATACAGTCTGCCCCATCCTCTAGGTCATTAACTAAGATGTTAAAAAGTATGGGACTCTGTATCAGCCCCTGGAGTACACCACTAGTGACTGGCCTGCAGCTGGAGTCCAGCAGTTCAGCCAGTTTTCAGTCCATTCATGGTTCATTTATCTAGCCTGTACTTTGTCAATTTTTCTGAGAGGATATTAAAAGAGACAATATCGAAAGCCTTACTATAATGAGATAAACAATAGCTACTGCTGTCCCCTTATCCAATAAGTCAGTCATATCAGGTTGATTAAGCACAATTTCATCTTGGTAAATCCACGTTGCTGGCTGCTGATCACAGTCTTGTCCTTCTTGTGTTTGGAAAAGGCATCCAGAAAGATTTGCTCCATCACATTCCCAAAGATCAACATGAGGGCTGATAAGGCCATAATTCCCTAGGTTCTCCTTCTTGCACTTCCTGAAGTTAGGTTTAATGTTTTTCTTCCAGACTGTGGGAACCTTTCCCAATAGCATGACCTGTGTGCAATTTGGTTTGACTTTGGGCTTTAAAATTCACGTGTACGGGTCCTTACCTTACACTATCAAAACTTTTCAGGTCCCATTGATGACTATGAGCACTGCAAGTTATGATACTTACATTTTGAAGAATGTGAGCCTTCATGGTTTTTTCATTTTCAAATTCTGTGCTTCCAGCTTCTGGGGTTTTTTTGTCTCTGTTTTTCTGTTGAGTACAATAACACATTAAATTTCACTCATATTGATTAGTGCCTCTCACTCCCTTAGATACTACATTTTTCCTGCCTTTTGCCTGTGCACCAGCATCTCGCATTTGCAAAGTGAGTACCCAGTGATTTCTAATTCCAAATCACCATCTGCTAGACAGGATTTGTGTACCTAGGCAGCAATCCCATAACCAACCGCGTGTAGCATGAAGTGGCAGAGGGGCTCCAGCTCTGCACTACAGACATCTCCTAGAGAGAAAATACTTCCTTGTAGCAGCATGGCTTCTCCATTGTGATGCAACTCAGTTTACTTTTAATTTATTTCACACAACCCTCAACAAGTGGCTTGATAGACAGTCTTATGCTCCTAGTTTCAACAAAGCTGATAACACCTCAGTGTGAAGTCTGCTTTCTGATATTCAGTGCCTATCTGCATGTTAATGCCTCTGGTTTTAATATATTTTAATAATATTAATATTAATTAAATTTAACCCTCTATTTTTAATATGTTAGAAAGTAAGGAAAATATTAGGAGTTGTAGATTCAGTGTTAGTTGTATGTGTGTGGATATTGTAAATATTTAGATACAATAATTGAATATATGCTTCCCAGGGCTTTGGAAAGAGCTCTGGCTGCAGAGGTGGCCAACAGCATACTGGGCAGTATTCACAGGCACAGAACCAGTACCTCAAGGGAAGACATTATGCCTGTCTGCTTGGCACTTGTGACACCTCACCTAAGTAGTGCGACCAGTTGCTCTCCTTTCCCCCAAGCCACACATTGCAGGAAGGACATCAATTAACTAGAATGAGTTCATCAAAAGCCATTGTTGTTGCAGATGACTGGAGCACATATTCTTTGAGGAAAGGTTGAGGGACCAGGCCTGGAGAAGAGTTCAGGGAAACCTAACAGCAGCCTGCAAGGACCTACAAGAAGATCCATCAAGAAGATGGATCCCGGCTCTTCACAACAGTAAATGGTGGGAGGATAAGAGACAAGGGATGTGACTTGAAACAAGAGTAAAGCTTCACACTGGATAGACGAAAAACCTTTTCCCCTTTGAGAACAGTGAAGCAAAGGAGCAGGTGGCCCAGGGGTTGTGCAGTCCCCATCCTTGAAGGTTTTTACAGCACAACTGGAAAAAGCCCTGAGCAACATGACCTCATCGCTGAACCTGCTTTGAACTAAAGAACGCCTGAGGTCTCTTCCAACATGAATTGTCCTATGATCCTTTATAGTTTCCTGGTTATAAAAGTGTGGGGCTATACATGATCTTCATCTTTTGAGTGTTGTGTTTTTGAATCCTCTGCATGTTCTTCCTTATTGGAATTGGAAATATTGCAAAACTACATTTCATTAGGAATTTCATATTTTTTGGTTTTCTTCTGTTTTCCTTCATCTGCAAGTTAGATTAAATTTTCTTTCTAAAAGAAAAGAAATACTTGCCACAGCTGACTGGACAGCAGGAGTTCTGTGGAAATGGAAAATGGAAAAGTTCTGTTTTTTTCATTAAAAGAAAAAATAACCTGAAAGGTAACTTTAATAATATCCAAAGATATCATAATAAATTATCAGTTTTGTTTATAGCTTTGGAAATGAAAAGCAGTCACTTCTAACAAAGCTTCACTTCACTTATTCTATTAAAATTAATGTGTTCTTACATATAAGTATATTGCAATTTTTATTTTTATTACTCTCTTTGCTTTGATCGGTGTCATTGCTGAATAACTATGTTTCTAAACAAATTTTGAACAATTTCAGTTTCTTCTGGATCAGTTATAGTTCTATAAACTGGTATTAGTACAGTACTTTGATTCAAGCAAATATCTTAGTTGAAATTAATTTAGAAAATAATAGTAATCTTAAAAGGAAAGTTAGTCTTTTTTATCATAAATTATCTTAAATGTCCAGAAGAATGCATTATGAATATAATACATATGAACATAAATCAATGGTTGAAACTAAGGCAAGAAAAATACTGATTTGCCTGTGTAGTATTTATTTCAAGTAAAGTAATTTTTTACATAGTCTTGGAAGAGCAGTTTCTTTCTTTCATTCTGAGAATAACCATGAGAAATACACTATAATCATTTGGACCAATAATGTCTTTAAGTAAATGATCCAGTCACTCCGATAACATGCGGCTACAGTGGAATAGCATGATAAGGAAATTAGTGAGGTAAAATCCAAAGCTCTAAAGCTAGGTGCAGTACTCCAGGCGGGGTTTCACAAGAGCAGAGCAGAGGGGCAAAGTCACCTCCCTCAACCTGCTGGCCATGCTTCTTTGACGCAGCCCAGGATATGGTTGGCTTTCTGTGCTGCAAGCATACATTTCCAGCTCATATTTAGTTTTTCATCCACCGATAACCCCAAGTCATCTCTTCAGGGCTCCTCTCAATTCACTCACCACCCAGCCTGTATTTATTTACAAAGTCTTTAAGCAAGTGGATTTTACACATTTACACTCTCACTCATGCACTCAGGCTAGGATTGCTTATGTGCAATATGAAAAGCATGCCATCAAGTCCTCATCAATTCTTGGCTGGAGGAGGCAAAAACATTTCTGGTGAATTCTTTTGCAACCCTAAGGAGTGATCAGATGTTATGCCTGAGAATATTTCTGATTTCACAAATCTTTGGCTAAGTTTATGCCTACTGTATGTTTTTCCTCAGTTGTGAGTACACTGTTAAAATATATTTTCGTAGTCTATTCTGGTGTTGAGTATACATAAAAAAAAAAGAATGGTGTGTACCGTATATGGCAACCTAATTACCATCTTCCTTGTGTGAGGGTAGCTGTCTTCAGCTGGAAAATCATCTGTGCTGTGACCTTTTCAGAGTGCAGGCCTTTTTGTCTTGACATAAGCAACATCTTCCTCGGTGCTACCAGTGAGAACACTTCCTGGGGAAGGGTGCCCTTTCCTTCCCAATTCAGGTCACGTTTTTAAAACTTTTTCTACTGTTCCTTCCGATACTTATGTATTTCATTCATTCTGCATCCATGCCAACCTTGCTATTTCTGTTATAAATTTGTGCAACATAAATGTTTGAGTATTTACATTATCTGAGGACTTGCTGCCATAAAACTTCAGAAGAAACTAAAAGTCTATGTCTGCAATTGGGATCATTGGTATTTGATGGTATCTATTAGCCCATCCTAAGGCCTCATCAAAATCTACTTTCGAATGATAATATACAGGAAGAACATTATTAAGAGTGGGTAGATCCCTTCAGATTGAGGCTTCAGTTAGAACTTCCCCGAGTCTTCTCAGTGCTTACAGGTGTCTGTGCCAATGAAGTAGATTACCAATGCTCTAAGGGAAGGGGGACGATAAGAAAGACATTGACCTGTTAAGAAAGACATGGACCTGTTCCAGTGGGTCCAGAGGAGGGCCACATAAATGGAGAAGAGAAGGCTCCAGGGACACTTTATTGTATACTTTCAACACTTAAAGGGGACTTATAAGAAAGATGGGGAGAGACTTTTAAATAGCGTCTGTAGTGGTAGGACAAGGGTTAATGGTTTTGCTTTAATTTCACAGTTTAGAGGAACAAAATCCAGGGTTTGGATAATATTGTATAATATATACATTTTGATTATTCATTCTGATTCTCTTATTAGTGTCTTATATGCATTTCCACTGATAAAATAATTATTATAATTTTTAGCACCTGGAAAATATACTCCTACCCTTTAATTTGGCAAAACATGCTCACATAAGTTTCCATCATTTGCATCGTATTTCATTTGGCTGTTCACAGGAGGCCAGCTATATCAAGCAATGAAGCATCTTTACAGTAAGGTTAATTTTTACTTGCTTTTACATATGTATATAAATATGAATATGTTATAGATTTTAGCAATTCAGCACAGTTCAGCAATGACAGCAGTAGTTAGTTTACAGATTGGCAAAACAATGTAATCTCTGCAGTAAAGTGTGATGTAACATTACATATATATTCATAGGATCAATTACATGTACTGCAACAGAGTTCAGTGGTGCTGTACTGATCCCCCAGTTGACAGCTAAAGTTAACCATTCAAATAATCCCAAAAAATAAGAGTCATAATTATTGACAGTGTGCTGAGAAAGGTGTGGGATGGGCTGGTATGTTGGTTTGGGTTATATTTTTCAGGGTGTCTTCTCATGGTGACTGCTACATGGTGGCTGCTAAGTACTTTCTCACTGTCAACACACCATCTGATCAGATTATCTTCATAGTGAAATTATATAGCAGTTGAAACGTGAAAAGAGGAAGAAAATTACCAAAGAAGATATAGGTTTAGGCTTTGTTTTCAATGATGTTTCTAGACATAGCTCTTTCACTGAATTAAGACAAATTAACCAATACATTTGGAGAATGTCTTGGAAATGGTATATATTAAAACTCTTTCACTATTACCCCAAACCAACATACCAACTGCTCAGAAAACATCTTCAGGCAGCAACTTATGTGACGACTTTAATATTCAAGCCTGAATATGATTTGGCTGCAGAGAAATCTAAGAAAGAAAATTAAATGGGTTGCTTTTAACAGGTTTTTGAAGCACTGCAGCCAAAATTGTTCTTTACATTTTAGATTTACTAGAGTGTAATAGAATAGACAACAAAACCAAAATCCATGGTTGATAAATTGCTCATGGTGTCTGAGGTGACTCATAGACAACCTATAATACATATTTACTTAAGATTTTACACCAAATGAAACAGGAGAACTCTTTTTTGACTTTATATTTTGAGAAAAATTATACTTTCTTCAATAAGCCATGGTTGTGCAGACCTTGAGAAAACTTTCAAAAATGTATTAATTTGGTCAAACACATTGACATGGTTACTTACTGCTGCATCCAGCTAACAAAAAATTAGCATTTGAGCACTGCTGTCAGAATCCTGCTACTACTAATGGTGTTACTCGGCAGAGCAGGAAACTGATGTGCTGTTGGTTGCCACACAGATTCTCGGTGCTGACCACGTTTCTGGCTTTGACGTAAAAAACATTCTAGAATTCAGGGCTGCTCAAAATTGGTCATGTTTGGCTGAGATCATAAGAAATTATTTAAGACCTTGGTTAAAAGCATTGCAGTATGGAGAAAGGCCCTTGTAAGCAAGCAGGCACCGGTCCTGCAGCAAGTAATTAAGCAGGAGCTAGGACTGTTTTAGTTAAGACTCAGGACTGCTGTAAAGACTTTGGGCAGACGGTCAATGGATATAACTTGGCAGCAAGTGACTTGGCAAGGAGTTACAAATTATAGCACTGAACATCAAACCTGGTGCTGCAGGACCAATTTTTCAGGGAATGTAGCTTCAAGGGGAACTTGAGAAATATTAGAGTGAGCTTCTGAAAAGCAGATTACCTGACAGCAAAATGATTATGCTATACTGATCAGGGGAAAAATCAGTAGTAAATTGAGAGGCATTAGGCTTGCTATTACCACGTCAGGTACAAATGAGGTGAAGAACTGAGGACACTTGCTTGGAATTTCGTTTTGCTATAAATGACCAGAGGTTTTCAGTCAGGTGCTCTTAGTGCAAGAACTTGTTGAGTTGAGGAAGAGATTGTTAGACTTATGATAGAGTCTGTGTGACATCATAGAATCATAGAATCATAGAATGTGTTGGGATGGAAGTGACCTTTATAGATCAGGTTGCTCAGAGCCTCATCCAGCCTGGCCTTGAATGTCTCCAGGGATGAGGCCTCCACCACCTCTCTGGGCAACCTGTTCCAGTCTCTCATCACCCTCATTGTAAACAACCTCTTCCTAATGTCTAATCTAAACCTACCCTGCTCTAGTTTTTTAAACTTTTTGCCCCTTGTCCTATCACTACATACCCTTGCAAACACCCCCTCCACAGCTTTCCTGTAGGTCCCCCTTCAGGTACTGGAAGGCCGCTATAAAGTCTCTCTGGAGCCTTCTCTTCTCCAGGCTGAACAACCCCAGCTCTCTCAGCCTGTCTTCATAGCAGAGGTACTCCAGCCCTCTCATCATTCTCATGGCCCTCCTCTGGACCCACTCCAACAGGTCCATGTCCTTCTTGTGCTGAGGGCTCCAGAGCTGGACGCAGTACTCCATGTGGGGTCTCACGAGAGCAGAGAAGAGGGGGAGAATCACCTCTCAATCTGTTGGCCATGCTTCTTTTGATGCAGCCCTGGATGCAATTTGACTTCTGGTCTGCGAGCGCACATTGTTGGCTCACGTCTAGCGTTTCATCCATGAGTACCCCTAAGTCCTTTTCCTCAGGGCTGCTCTCTATCACATCATCCCCCAGTCTGTATTGATAATGAGGATTGTCTCGACCCAAGTGCAGGACCTTGTACTTGGCCTTGTTGAACTTCGTGAGGTTTATTCAGGCCCACCTCTCCAGCTCATCTAAGTCCCTCTGGATGACATCCCATCCCTCTGGCCTGTCAACCCACACCGCTCAGCTTTGTGTCATTGGCAAACTTGCTGAGGGTGCACTTTATCACACTGTCTAAATCATTGATGAAAATATTTAACAGCACCGGTCCCAGTACGGATCCTTGAGAGACCTTCTCCATCTGGACATCCAGCCATTGACCACTACCCTCTGGATGCGACCATTCAGCTAGTTCCTTGACCACCAAACAGTCCACCCATCAAATCCGAATCTCTCCAACTTAGAGAGAAGGGTGTTGTGGGGCACCATGTCAGAAGCCTTGCAGAAGTCCAGATAGATGGTATCTGTTGCTCTTCCCTTGTCCACTGATGCAGTCCACTTGTCCTAGAAAGCCAATAGGTTGGACAGGCAGGACTTGCCCCTGGTGAAGCCATGCTGGCTGTCTCAAACACATGCCAGTTCCCATTTTATCCTCTACCAGCATCAATAATCTTTGAACACACATGCAGTCTTGCATACACCTTACTTTTGTCTCTTCTCAAATTATTCAGTCTTTCTCCTTTGTAAAAAAATTGGCCTGCTCTTTTAAAGAGCAGATGAACAAACTAACATAATTCTATCCCTCTGCATAAGTAATTGGAACTGCGGTTCTGACTGGACCTTTTTGGAATAATCTACACACAATTCTAATAATAATAAACCAAGGATTTTTTTTTTTTTT
>VXBH01004946.1:356608-372634 GCA_013400035.1 Rynchops niger
TTAGTTTATTTGTTGTTTTTTTTGGGGGGGAGGGGGGTGTTGTATGCTTATACATATAATGTAAGCAGCAGTAAGAGGATTTTAACCTAACATTGTGATAAGCTAAATGGCAGTATTATCAAATTTGAAATGCGATTAAATCTTGAAATCTCTTTTTAAAATATCAACCAGGATGTTATGGATGTGTGCTGAGTTACAAATAAATAGCACATAAATCTACCCTGAGCTGATTAATATTGTTCTCTGTAATACAGCTACCACAGAACTCTGCTAAGATTTAGAATTTGCAGGCTTTCATCAGCTATTTTTCTGAAGCTTCTTTTTTCTCCATGGGCATAATTCAATATTAACATAATCTAAAGAAAACACAGAGGCTTCATTTACCCACCCAGATAAATGTGATTTGAAATCTGTCTTATCTAAAATATTTGTGTTACAAACACAAGAAAAAGAGTGTAAATACAACAATTCAATTAAAAATTTTCAAATAATTTATACCTGAGGTACCACTAAATCCTACCACCAAGGAACTCCTAAACTAGCTACTTTTAAAATAAAGTTAAATTGTATTTGTTTATTTGCAAAGCCTAAAACCATGAAGCTTTTATTTTTCTACCTTCTTTGTCATTTAGAATAGTTTCAAAGCTTTCTTGAAATAGATAAGCTGCACTTAACAAATACAACTTTTAATGTTTTAAACAATTTAGTCTTTCATAACTATTAAATACAGTAGTTCTCCATCCAGGTTATTACTGTGATCTGGAACTAGCCTTGTGATTACCTTATTTTCTACACTACAGATTGTGAACATGCAGTCATCAACACGATCTTCCAGAACTGAATTGCTAGTCTGGAATGACTTAAAAACATTGTGTTAGCATTGCTTGATAAATAAGTCACTGACAACTAAGTAATCTGTGTATATCTTATGTCTGCCCTCACTGATGTAAAATGCATGATCTTACTCTTTCATTAAGTTTCAGCACAATTTCATAACCTCCCAAGGAGAGCAAGCTAATATGGCATGCATGGAATACAAGCACCAAGAGTACAGTATCACAGGTGACATCCACTGATTTGTTGAGCCCCTTTGATTGAGATGTGCCTAAGTGAATAGCTGAAATTGGTGGCTGCTCAAAAAACACTTCATTGGCTTCATCATACAAAAATGTAATGCAAAATATTTCCCAATTTAGACGAATTCCAAAATATCTTTACTTTGGTTTTAAATGAGAACATTTAAAAAATTGAATATGATTTTTCAGCAATATTGAATTAAACATTTTCAAGGGTTTACTTTTAGAATATCTAGAATATTATTGATTTGATATTAGACATACTAGCAAGAGAAGAGATTAAAATTAAAAGCTAGACTATGAACAGGGTAAGGTTAGTAATAAAGCATATTTTTTTGAGTAACATAGTTTCATCCATATACATTTTTTTCCAGGTTTGTTATAATTTTTGTATTTATTTCTTATATTTTGTTGTACCATACTTTATACTATCAAGGCCTGTGTTTCTGGGAGGGGGCACAGCCAGAACAGCTGATCCCAACTGACCAAAGGGATATCCCATACCATGTGATATCATGCTCAGCAATAGAAATTTGGGAAAGAAGGATGAAGAGGGGGTACATTTGGAGTTATGGCATTTGTCTTCCTGAGTAACCATTATGTGTGATGGAGCCTTGCTTTCCTGGAAATGGCTAACCACCTGCCTGTTGATGGGAAGGAGTAAATGAATTCCTTATTTTATTTTATTTCATTTGCATGTGCAGCTTTAGCTTTACCTATTAAACTGTCTTTATCTCAACTCCTGAGTTTTCTCGCATTTGCCCTTCCAGTTCTCTTCCCCACCCTACTGGAGGCCAATGAGAAAAATCCTGTGTGGGTTCAGCTGGTTGCAAGGGCTAAACCACAACAATGGCCCAATTCAATTCCAGAGAATAAAAAATGAGTGGTACTTTGCATTCTTACAAATGAGTTGGCAGAGCTATTTGCACCACAGTTGCAGTTATTCCGGATTCTTGTACAGTTGGCTATCTTTCACTTGTTATCAAATAATTTTTTTTTTTTTAATGTTCTAATATTTAGGTGGTGTTTTGTGTAGTTTAATATTTATTAATATTAGGAAATAATAAATTTTCAGGCTCCTAAAATGTTTAAAGAAATTTTACAGAAATGTGAACTGTAAGAGTAAAGTATTGGTGTAGACATTTGCAAATATGGGTGTATCTACAAACGTAGGCACAAGCCCCAGTAGCTTGGAATGTAGCTAAAAATTACTTTTTCTGTTTTCCCACTATTTAATTATTTCAGAAGTCGTTTCAAATAGCTTTCTGAAAATTCTTTAATTCTGCCAGGATCACCTCTTTAAAAAAAAAAAAAAAGCTATAGTAGTTTCTGAAAGCATTTGAAACGCTGCTACAGCTGCGGTAATTTCAAATAAGAATTAAAAAAGAATAGAGTCTGACCTCATTAACTATCCCATGGCTAACTGCAAATCTAGAACCTGGGAAAAAAAGTAGCAGTGATTTAAAAAGTGTATAAGATTGCTCTAACAACTCAAGCTTAAACCAACCTCCATATTCTCATGAGTTGGTCTTCTTTGGGAATTATTCTAATTGCTTTTTATCAATACATTTTTCTTTCATTTCATTATTCCTGTTATAATTCACAAAGGATATCCCCCTCATTAATGAGAATTAGCACGGCATTATTAAGATCAAATGCCCTTTTTCTTTTTTGCCCTTTTGCTCAAGGGCAACTACTACAGATCTTTCTGATATCCTGGTAGGAGTAAAAGTAATTTATTTCATGGTAAATTATTCTTCAGTGCCAGAATTCCAATGTCATATGGGGCACTCAGTGACAATCCTGTTCACAATATTACCAAGAGCATTTAACAACTCTCTTTTACTGAAGGATTTCTCTCCTGAAGGTTGAAATATTTCATTGCTGGAAGCAGAACCACAGCTGGTATATGAGATGAGCAAGATAACCCCGCTCTCTGTCCTAAAGGCAATTAAATACAGCCCTGAAGGGCACATCTAATTGAAAGTGGATTTTTATTTTGTATGTACAATTTCTGTCTAAAACAACAGGTGTTAATTCTACATTACCAAGAACAATATTCAGAATGTAGCTTAGTGTGTTAAATCTTAGTGTGTAAAATAAGATTCTGCTGTTCTGTTTTTTTCACCCCGCTTTCATTTTTTTACTGCTTTCATTTCCTCACACTATAAAAAAATATTTAGGAATATAATATAGAAATAGTTATTGGTTTAGACATAAATTCAAATAAAGGGAATTATTTGGATTCACAAAACCAAAGATCTTTGTTCTTAGAAATTGTTTTAGTTGGTATTAAATAGTGATTTGACACTGCTCAATCCATTATGTTTTATCTTAACAGCTTCCCAAGAAGTTTAACTATGGAGCTTTTGTGGTTTGGATTTTGTTTGTTGGGTTTTTTATATTTTTAGTCCATCTAGTAATTTTCTCAGCAGTTACCTGGTACCAACCCACGGTAGCCTTTCAGGGGGCTGAATTCACCTGGCTTTTTGCTACGTGCAAGAACATATGCAATCTGTATCCTAGTCCAGTAGACTTGTTTCAGCCCAACTTAAATGTCACTCTTGCAAGCAGTTTGGGACCTTCACTTCTTCTGCACACTGACCTTCACAACATCACATTAATTAAGAACACAACATACTCTGCAGATCTCTTTTATATGCTTTCATTTTCCTGTCATCAAATTTAAGGAGAGCATTAAATAGTATTTATTGTTCAGTCTGACATCACGTCACACACAGTCATCTCTTTTGAATTTGCAGGTATACCTTTCTCCTCTGTGGCTAATTCAGCTCCATCTGCCATTAAGTTGTCATTGTCTTGCATGTTGCTATTTCAATTAAAAAGGACTTGCTAATACAACTTCATTTTTAATATGCACAGCAAATTTCCCTTAAGTATAACTGGCCTTACTGATGAAGGCTCAGGTATGCAGAACTGAACTGGCCAAAGGACTAAGTCAAAAACAAGAACATGGCAATTTGTGTTGAGGCTTTTGACATGCCCACACAACTGACTTCCTAAATGATCTTCTTATCTGAAAGTTAGAATTCTTTGGAAATAGTGAAAAGATGAGTTGTCCTCTAAAAGGAGTTAGGTCCATCATACAATGCCTTAATATGGTGGTAGTTTTATGATTTTCAAGGTGTACTTATAGGACTAAAGTGCTCTTTTTTTGGTGGAATTTTAGTGTGTAAATTGGATGCCTAATTCCTTGAGGCAGCCTTATGATTAAAGGATTTCAAATAATTTTCCTACTCTTTAAATGGTGTACTTATTTGTGATGGTGAAACTGCACATACAAAGTCTTACGCTAACTTTTAGCATTTAATATAAAAGGCACACACAGGAGTAAAAAGAAGTGATATGGAGAAATCATCAGTAGGGTCTGAAACAGTTTGTCAGTTTCTCTAATTGCATCTCATCTCCCACTGCATCACACTTAGTTAAAAGAGCAAGAAAGAGATCAAAAAAGTAGTACAGATGAGATACTGCTTCCTCAGAGTTTCGGGAATTTTTCAGTCCAATTAAAGCTAGGGTGTCTGGAAAAAGGTGAGGAGGAGAAATAAACAGTGATGTCATGACAAAAGGCAATTTTACTAGATAGTAATAAAGTGTTTTGTATTGTTCTGAAAAATAGAGAAAGAAGGCGTTGCAGTGTATCAAGCATGAGGATATTAGCTTTTCAAATAATACAGCCATCCTGGTCTTCTATCTTGTTTCCAAGTGGAATGAAAAATTACTAGCAGCCAAAACTTGAATTTTATTCAAGTTATTTATTGTCCTTTTGTATCACTGATTCCCAAGATTTTTTGTTGTTGTTGTATACAAAGAAGCCTGTTATTAATTAACTATATTTCGAAGACAAACTGCTTTCCAACAGATGACTGAGAAGTCTGGGCAATCCTACTTAATTCCTGCTGCTCTTCTGCAAACTCTCATGTAATGTCATCAAACACTCTCCCTTCTCCAGCAAAAGGAGTGTCCCTTGAGGCTATTCATTTTCTCCATTCCTAAAAATATTTCATTCTGTCTCAAACTAAGAAATCTGGTGGGAAGTACAAAGGCCCTTGCCACCTGCAACAGACTTGTGGTATCCAGGGATCATGCTCTGGAAATTATTACTCTAGAACATTGAATGTTTAGGAGGAAACTCAAGTGATGTTCATACTCCAATCAGGTAGAACACAAATCACGGAATCACGGAATCTTTAGAATTGGAAGGGACCTCTAGAGATCATCTAGTCTAACCCCCCTGCTAGATCAGGATTGCCTAGAGCACATCACTCAGGAATGCATCCAGGCAGGTCTTGAAAATCTCCAGAGAAGGGGACTCCACAACCTCCCTGGGCAGCCTGTTCCAGTGCTCTGTATACAAGGTTACAATATCCAACAGTGTTTCTGAATGTATTTTAGGGTAATAGACAGTAACAATCAGTAAATCCCACCTTGTTCCCACTGTTGAATTAGGTTTTTATTTGCATCCTTTGTCCCTGTAAAGTCTAATAGATTCAGCTGTCTCATAGATAACACATTGTCCTAACCCATAACTTGGAATCACCAGATCTGTTGCTTTTAGGGTTGCATCTGCCCTTTAATGTTCAAGTATTTGAACTTGGTTTGGTTTAGTGTGGTTTGGTATAGAAAGGAAGGAAAAATTACCACCTAGACTGAAAAGATTGTCGATGTAACCCAAATTTTGTTTGCTGTTAAAACCTATCTGCTAGAATTCACTATCATTTCATGTAAAAAATTTTATTTCTTATAAATGAAATAAGTTTAGTAATGTGATATTTCTTGTTTAAAAATGGACGATATTGATTTCTCTGGCTGTTACTTAAAGATAACATGTAGATATTTCTATCATGGTAAACTACAAAATGTAGTGTATTATCTGGTCCAGGGTAATGTCAACTTCAAAATGTTGAAGTTGAATTTTTTTTTAGCAAATTAGCTATATCCTCCAGGGCAAAAAAAAAACCTTCTATACTTCACTGCACAAAGGACTTTGGAAATCACATTTCTTATCACACAGTGTTTTTAAAGGATCTGTAAAAAGTAAAACAATTGTTTAGTAAGATTATCCAGGATGTCTTCTGATCTAATAAACAGAGTGTATTAAATTAAGATAGCAGGCAACAGGTTCAAACCAAACTAGAGATTGCTTTTCCTAAAATGGGATGTTTAAACAGCAGAATTGTGTCAATGGGATATGGCAGATACTAAATCAGCTGGACAGATGATATAAGGAAGAGGAAAGCATCAAGCATTATTAAGTATAAAAACATCAGCTTTGACTGATCAATCATGACTCTTAAATTCTTATTCCACTTTCAAACAATTACTCCCATTAATACACATTAATGTTTTTGGAGACTATTGTTTCTGTCTCAGACACTTCGTTGTGAGAAGGGGTGATTTCAAATACTTGTCTTCCTGCCATCAGAGAGTGCCATGGGAGCTTTATGTTACCTTCCATCTCATATTGTTTCGGTGTGCCTCAAAACAACAAAGAAACTGCAGTTGCAAGGACTTTGGAAATCCTCATGAAACTGTGAGACAAGCCTTTAAGATATTCTTAACCTGATTAAGAATTACGATACAATAGCCTAGAGTGGCATATGCTTATACTACTTCAGTCATGTACTAGATGCACCTAGATCATTATGACATCATACTTAGGTTATTAAGTTCCTCTCTATTAAGTCCTATTCAAGCTTTTTAGCAGAACCATAGAACAAGAGGCACACAGAAACTTCTTTTGGCTTTGTCAGCTGGGAAGGAATGAGAAATCTGCATCATTTTCAGTATTTCCAGTAAGAAGATGCAATTTCAGTTCTCAAGATATCTTAGCAAGCATCTGTCAGGGTTTGAGAATACCAGTTGTCACAGAGCAGTGAGGCATATGGTTCATAAGACAGTGTGTTGATGTGCTGTGAAGAGCATCCTCTTGGGCACAGGAAGTAACGTTTCCCACCCTCACTCAGTGCTGCTGTTAATTGCAGTCATGGTTAGGAAGGAAGGGCATTGGCAGATACCTCTCCTTCGGTGCTTTATCTGACACTCACTGTGGTACCTTGGGACAATGTGGAAATGGCGAAACGTGGAATAATCCTATAATTAAATTGGATGTAGTAGATGATGTTCATATTGGTGATAAAACTATAGAAGTTTCATTTAATAAAGATTTCATTATAATGTGAACAAAGTTTATGAGCTTTAGACATCAGTATAAAAGGCAGGAGAAAACAAACTGTGAAAAGAGAAAAGGACACAAGCAAAGGAAATTTACAGAAAAAGTCAAACTTTTTGGTTACACTGTCACTTTATCTGTTTCCATAGCTAACATATTCTAAATCTCTGACCCAAGCATGTTGGTTTTTTAGAGCTGTAAGCATTCTATACTCTGTGTGTTAAACTTTGTGTATCAGTATTCTCTGCTGTACTGACATAAGGCTAGTTGCAACAGAACCTGACTGTTAGACACACACAGGCTGACATTTTTCCCCTTAAGGCACCCCAGCCCAGTTACCAGAAATCTATAAAACAATGAAAAGAAAGAAAAAATAAATATCTCAAACTAAATAAAGCATTCTCAACATGAGGAAAAACTTCTTTACACTGAAGGCATCAGAGCACTGGAACAGGCTGCCCAGAGAGGTTGTGGAGTCCCCTCTGGAGATATTCAAAACCCGCCTGGACGCCTTCCTGTGCCACCTGCTCTAGGTGACCCTGCTCTGGCAGGGGAGTTGGACTAAATGATCTCCAAAGGCCCCTTCCAACCCCTACCATTCTATGATTCAGTAACTGAGATAAGTTTTGGGTTTGCACCCGTAAGGTTTGTCTAGGTGTGTCACAAACTGATAAGATAGTACCCACTCTAATGTTATTAAGAGGGATTCTTGATTCTCTTATGTAGGGATACTAGTTTATAGCTTTTAAAGGCAGCCTGAGCATAAGAATGTCCAGTATTCAAATTAAAGATATTAACAGCAATGGGTTATTTTATTAAAAACCCCCATAAATATGAAAAACCACATCTTAAAACAAAGCATAGACTCTTTACTGTTTGACCCCCAGAGAAAATCTGTGAATTAACAATAATATTTGTTCTGTTACTGGTTTTAGAAATTACTCCTATTAGAGGATGCTGACTAAACAGATTGTGGCATATATATTTCTATGTGAAAATAAGAAAGGAAAAACAAATATTCCTTGAGTTTCTCCTTTAAAGAAATCATTGCTAATAATTATCTCTGTAAGTGCTTTGTAATTTAATGTCATTTCAAACAACTTGGATTATTCACCCACACCAGAATTTATAATACCAGGTGGTTTATCTCTAACTTATCAGCACAAAAATAGGTCTTTTACATGTCTTACTGGGTGAGCAAATCAGAAAATGAAACTGATCTTGTTTAAAATACATATGTATTAAATCTACTAATTCCTGCATCTGCCTGAGATTACCATGTCTATAAAAACAAGATCTGACCTGTTCGGTACAGCATTCTGCCTTAGGAGAGGAAAAGACAACAGACAAGGTTGTACTCAGCAATGAAAAAAAAAAATAACAATTAATGAATATAGAAAATGGCAAACCACCAAGAATTTGTCTCTCCGCAGATAGTTCTGTTCTTTGCCTACCTAGTCTGGAGCAATTCTTCCATATCAAGTGTTCAGCTGCCTATTTGCATTTCTGCTCCTCTGCTCTCTTTGTACTATTTTAGCATAGTTGGATTTCAGCTATCATCTGATTAATTTCGTATTGGTAGAGAAGGATTTATCTAACTGTGGACACTCCTTTCCTGGTGGGCTTAGAATCATAGAATCATAGAATCATCTAGGTTGGAAAAGACCTTTAAGATCATCGAGTCCAACCATCAACTTAACACTGACCAAAGCCATCACTAAATCATGTCCCTAAGCACATTGTCTACCCTTTGTTTAAATACCTCCAGGGATGGTGATTTCACCACTTCCCTGAGCAGCCTGTTCCAATGTTTGGTAATCCTTGTGGTGAAGAAATTTTTCCTAATATTCATCCTAAACTTCCCTGGTGCAACTTGAGGCCATTTCCTCTTGCCCTATCACTTGTTACTTGGGAGAAGAGACAAACCCCTATCTCGCTACAACTTCCTCTCAGGTAGTTGTAGAGAGCGATAAGGTCTCCCCTCAGCCTCCTTTTCTCCAGACTAAACAACCCCAGCTGCCTCAGCCGCTCCTCTTAAGACTTGCTCCAGAAACCGCTTCAGTTTCATTGCCCTTCTTCTCCAGTACCTCAATGTCTTTCTTGTAGTGAGGGGCCCAAAACTGAACACAGTATTCGAGGTGTGGCCTCACCAGTGCTGAGTAGAGGTGGGCGACCACTTCCCTAGACCTACTCACCACACTATTCCTGATACAGGCCAGGATGCTATTTGTCTTCTTGCCCACCTGGGCACACTGCTGGCTCACATTCAGCCATCTGCCAATCAACATCCTAAGGTCCTTTTCTGCCAGGCAGCTTTCTATACACTCTTCCCCAAGCCTGTAGCGCTGCATGGGGCTGTTGTGACCCAAGTGAAGGACCTGGCACTTGGCCTTGTTGAATCTCAGACCATGGGCCTCAGCCCCTTGATCCAGCCTGTCCAGATCCCTCTGTAGAGCCTTCATACCCTCAAGTAGATGGACACTTCCTCCTAACTTGCTGTCATCTGCAATCTTACTGAGGGTGCACTCAATTCCCTCATAACCCCTTCTGCATGATGTCTGCAGGAGAAGGAAGGAGTGCCTAGCAGAGGTCTCTCAAACTCCTTCAACAGATGCTTGCTCTAGGGAGTCAGTTCCTCATTCTTTGGCTTGTGTTATTAGCTTCCAGTTTCCTGATGGTCAGTCTCCTGACTGTAGCTATATACTGCTTGCTCTCTAGACAAGGATTAATTTATTTTTCCTTTTGCAGCCTGACAGAGATGTATAGCTTTTCCTTAGTTTATCTTGTGCTGTAATCTCTTCTGTGGTTTTGGATCTCCAGTTCTGGTTGCTGTCTGATGTCTTATAATGGGTTCTGTCAAAGTTCCATAGCTATCTGAGTCATTAATTCAATATAAGTTATAAATTAATCAAAGAATTCTGCCCGCATATGTAGTCTCTATTAAACATGTATTTTATAATAGCCTCATATTTCTGTTGAGGTGTTATAATCTTTAACATTACTTGATACAATTTCATAACTAACTCTTTCATCTAACAAATCTGTTAGCATTTTTAGTTTCATGTAATTTTCTGAATGTTGCTGTATGCTGAAATTCACTTTCTCCAAGAGTCCTTTTGCTCATATATAGGTGTCAGAACCTTGCTTGAATGCTTTCAGGACTCTGCAAGAAAGCCTGTTGCTCCAGCTCTTTGGGAATTCTGTTTCCTTCCCCTGTCTCTCTGGGGTAAAATAAGAATAACATTTTCCTTTCTGTGACTATGTTCTCTTGGAATACTAGTGAGTGGTATTGTGTTCTTGAAGAAAGAGCTTAACTGGATTCACAGTAAAAAGCAAACTTTGGAGTTCCTGCAAAATCTAAAATTTCATTGCAGACAGACTGCTCTTAGGGGTTCAAGGCGTTTGTCTTCAGCAATTTTACATGCACTATAAGGGAATATAGGTAATCTCCCCATTATTTTAGTAACATGCGATTTATGGCCATCAGCATCTTCTTAAGTCTTGGTCAATGGGAAGCTGGTTGAAAAACAGTTGCCTAGTTGATTTATGCATAAATACCATGTCAAAAAGGGATGTTTTCACACTGAGGCAAGGCTTTTATCTCTGCTAGGTGTAACTTGATTCTGCATCACACCTTCCAGTTTTCCAGAACTCTGAAGACTGATGGACATTTGAAGCTGTACAGGATGACTGTGAGAGCACACAGTCTACCTAGTGGAAAGTGGTTAAGACAACACTTGATTTTTCCCATGTTAAAGAGATTAACACAATATAGTGCATAAATACTGCACTGAAGAACACATTAATAATCTCATTTTATAAGTCATAGAAAACAATGTAATTTTCATTTTGTGTATTTAATTTGCAGGAGCATATTTAAATAGCTTCTGTGTTTTCCACAGAGAAGTTTGAAGCTCAGTAGTCTTTGGAAATGAGTGTGAAGCCTTTCAGCATATTATCTTTTTCTCTATATACATACTTTGGGTTTGTCCCAAGTGAGTATAGGCTGCCTTCATACTGAGTCTTACAGCTCCTTGACAGAACGGATTTACTTTATGAGCACCATTAAAAATATTTGTCTGCCCCTTTTTCACAGTTTGGTTGTTTTCCAGAGCTGCTTATGCAGAGTTGCTGTTTCTGTCAGATGAAATATACAGGCACGTTACCTTGTCTGACAGAAATAGTAAGTATCAAGGATTTCCTGAGAAGAAACATAAATATGCAGCATGTGAAGTTTCACATTTCCCTACACTACTAATTACATTATCACCTTAATGTTGGCTTCTAATAATAGCTATTACTAAAATGTGTACGGCTGTTTATCTTCTTTAAAGAGGATTCTTCTGACAGACTGCACAGCTCTTTTATTTCAGCCATTGCCTTAAAGTGACTCAGAGCCTATTCCAGATGAATCAATGGCAATAATCCAATTTACATCAATGGTGGGTAAGTTAGAATGACAGTGGCAGGAAAAATGTCCTCCTCATACATATAGTATGATGGGAGTTGACATTAGTGTATTTAAATAGTGGGTTTGGGGTTTTCTTTGATTTTTATTTTATTTTCAGTTTGAAATGAGGTACAATATGCAACCTGGCTACAAAGATAAGTAGGACAGCTGTCAGAAAAAAGTGAAGTTTATTGCACTGAAAATATTCCATGTTATACCTAATCTTACTTATCTAGTTAGATTCCTTTTTTGAAATGTAGCTAATATATATCTTGTTTGTTTCTGAGAGGAAAAAGATGTGCCTAATGAGAGGGCAGCAATATATGATAAGTGAAAAAGAGAAAACATTCTGTGGATAAATATGAAAGAGACAAAACTTGTTCTGTTTAAAAAGATATGTTAGATATATATGAATGTTATACATATGTACATTCAGCAGATTAGATAGTGAGTTCAGGAAGTGACTAAAGGAACAAATGCAACCAAGTGCAGCACAGTGTTTCCAGGATACTTTGAAGATAACAATGGTTCACGAAGTATGTACATATTGCAGTTTATAGCAAGTAGCACAAGTCTTCAACATACAGCCTGACTCAAATAATCTGTGCTGAAAAGCCTGGATAAAATCCCAAAATATAATCAGTAGGAATAAATAAAAAATGATGGATGCTGAACACATTGAGGAAGAACATCAACATCTAAGACTAACTTGCACATAAATATCATTTGCAAAAATGTGCATTTCACAGTTTAATTAACTGGAAAAGGAGAAAACTAATGGTATAGCAAATACAAAGTTTTATTAAAACCTACTGTTAAAATATCTAAGAGAAGCCAGAAAGAACTGCAAATTTAGCAGGGAAAGAAACTGGATGTATCAAGGGTGAGGGTTACACTGGAATCTGACCTAAGGCATCTAAGGCATGGCAGCACATAAAGCTCTGCATGAGTGGGATGGAGAGAAGAAAATGTAAATGAAATTTTGGGGTCTTGCTGGAAGAATGTGGCAAGAGCTAGTGAAGTAAGACTGAGGCTAGGGAAAAATCACTGGAGCACAAAACCATGAAAGTCCAAGGAAGCAATAGATAAGCCATAAATAATTTACAGTGTTTGAAAACACTTGAGTGATCAAAGTGTGAGGAAAGCAGAGAGAACATCTTTGGGGCTATAGCCAGACCCAGTTTTTTAGTGAAGTCTAAGTAAGTAGTTCAGGATAATTTGAGAGGTGAAAACAACAGACTACTCGTTTTTCCTTGACATTATTGAGAATTAGAGCGAAGAATGTGAATTGAGAGCTTGGATGACAACTGTCAAGTATACACAAACCAGGACTGTAATAAAGATTCTGAATTCGGTTAACAGTCAATCATGTTTGGAAAGCCCTTAAGCTTTGAAATTCTGCTTTAGGTGCAGAATAAAAGAATGTAATTTCTCATGCAATTGTTCACCCTCTGCTCCTTTCCTTAAGTACCAACAGATCTGACACCAAACTGCTCAATGCTTCTGAATGATCACTTCATATCACAGTTCTTTCTTCTTCACCCTACCTAAATCTTGTTACATAACCAGTTGTGTCCTCGTAACTTCTTTGTGTTTAGCAAACATTAGTTATTCTGTTCTAACACTTTACAGTGTGCAGTTTGCAAAGTACGGAAGGCTGTTACACGCATATTAAAAAAAAGTAAAGGTTTGCAATGCCCACATTTCCTAACTCTTCCTAAACGAATATCTATCATGTCATACAGATGAATACCTTTCAGCAAAACAATCATTTTAAAGGTCTGCTGCCCCAGTTTCTTCCATATTTGCCATAATTGCATAACAACAGGGATTTCACATCATGTGGTACATAATGTGGATTTTCTTAACAAAATTCATATAGAATGTATTGATATAGGAATGCCAGCTACAACACAAAAACGCAGGGAGGATTACAAATGTAATAACATTTCATGTGTGCTCTTGAGAAGGAGAGAAACTGAAGCTACCACAGTCTGATACAAAAGCCTATTGCCATAGCAATTTCTGTAGCTTCTCCATAAAAAGAACAAGGTTCAAGTCTATTAGTTATGCCACAGATTAAAGGAGCATGTCAAGCTTGTCTACACTGTATAATACTGCTCTTTCTAACTGTCTTATAGTACATACTACAACTACTTAGGTTGCATTAGGATTTCAGAGAATTTATTAGTCCTGTTGGAAAATAAATAAACTGAAACAATATCTTGAAAGTAATGAAGTATCTGTGTTAACTTTCTTTCCACAATCTGTTTGTTAGTACTGTAGTTTAACTGCCCTTGTCTAATAGTTGAGGATAGCATAAATATACAAAATATACTAATTTTCATATGAGTGGCTCAGTAGGATAGAATATACACACCCTGTTGTTTACATACCGTTTAACAAATTAACTTATTAAATATAGCTGGAGGGATTGACATTTAGGGGAAGCAAGGTTCAGTTTCTCAAAACAGCCAAGAAAGCCGTGATATTTAGGTTTATCAACCCATTTGGAAAAGAAACAGGAGCTTCTTTAGTGGTAGTAGCTTTGGTTCTGAAGTCTTTTGTCACTTTTAATTTTTTTTTTTTTTTTTTCACTGATACTCAATCTTATAGTCAATGGTTCTGGTTTAGGAAGAAATGAAAGAGGCTAGACTGATCAGAAACTCTCATACTAATCACACAGTACGACTATTTTAGGTGCATGGGCAGAATAGTGAAGGTAAACCACTTGAAATATTTTATAAGAACAAAACAGAAAAAACAATCATGGACCCATTCCAATAAAAAAATCATCATTGAGGAGGAGGGGGTTTATATGGAATGTAAAGCAACATTTATGTCTTTTGGTTTGGCAGAACACAAAGCTGCTTAAAGTACCAAAGGAGATAAAATAAGTATATGACATTTTTTTTATTACCCTTAAGACTTATATTTATATAAATGTTCTTAATGGTGAATATTCCCTTTGATTCAAGTTGTGCGTTATATTCCAACTATTTTCATGAAGACTGCCTAGATTTGCTAAGGCTTGTGGGTTTGGGCACTAAAGTTTTGATGTTGTGACAGGTGGTATAATGGAGGGTAGAAATACATTCTGGAGATTATATATTCCGTTTTCCACTCTGTTACCAGCTACACCTTTTCTATTTTTTTTTTTTTTATGGACCACAGAACAGGGCTGTCTGTTCTAAGGGAAGAGGAGGTGGGAAAGAACAAACAGGGTGGAGCACACAAGGACCCCTGTTTTAGGAAAGCCCTGATCTATCTGATGAACAAATACCCAAATGCAGCCTTACAGACTCACCTTCTGCCTTGTTCTTTCTGAAACATCTGTTCATACTTGGTTATTAGAAAAGTTTGTGATGTGGGAGGAAAGAAAAGCCTCCTACAGAATAAATCAAGGATAGGTCAAAGAGCCTTTCATTGCTAAGAGATTACTGGAACTTGGATGAGATTGTATTGAAAAGTCTGGTCGGCTTTGACCCATGTCCTGTCTCAAGCTGATGTCCTTGAAATAGCCCTGAGATTTCCTATGCCAACCCTATTGCGCACAATCCGTGTGGCTAAATGACATGTATTTACAGCCTGTGGCTGAATAGTAATGATGTCCTTGTCAAGCTGTGGTTAGTACAACCTCCACTAAACTGCACAACATTAGTTGCAATCTCTGTGTAGACACTAGTATGCTCACAAATTGTGCAACAGCATTACAGCATGGCTTCTGTTGGCTAATGGATCACCTAAGCGAAATGGCTGGGAAGACTGCAGCTGAATTCCCATTTGACAAATGTCTTAATCATAAAATGTAATAAAAATTGTCACTTCCTCCTGTGCTGCCTATACTTGAAGAATGGTGGCCTTGTCACATCAAGTTTAAATTACGTAGGTAAGCAGCAAAGTAATTAATGGTGACTTACAGTCACCCAACATAATTATCATTACCGCTTCTGGTCCCACAGTTTCTGATTATAGCAGTGCAGTATTTTTTCATAGCGTTAAAATTCAGTCTACATTGTGCTGTGAATAAACTCATGTCAAATGCATCAGTAGTATCTGATACTGTTGTGGTTTGGGCTGGGCTGGCCACTGAAATGAACGACAGATGCTCTCTTTTACTTCTCTCCCCTTTAGGGAGAGAAGGATGAGAGAGAAAAGAGACTTATGAGTTTAAAACCTAAGCAACTTTGATAAAAATATTAATAAACTAATAAAATAATTAAAAGGGAAAGAATGAAATATATACACAATATTTCCAAACCATATCAAGATCCCAGGATGATGATCACGTCACCAGCAGGCACTGG
>VXBH01004946.1:372713-397615 GCA_013400035.1 Rynchops niger
AAGGGCAAACAAACAGACAGAGTCGTCCTCAAATGCTGGCCATTGAAGAAAGAGGCTGACCTCTTTGATCCCTCAGCTTTTATACTGAGCATGGGGCACGTGGGATGGAATACCCTGTTGGCCAGTTTTGGGCCACCTGTTCTGTCCCCTCCTCCCTGCAGGTGCGACCTGTCTGCTCTTTTCCACTTCTGACCCTCCAATGAGGCATATAACAAAGTTAGCTGACCTTGGTTGTTATAGCAATAAGTGTAAGTAAGAGCCTCTTTGCATACCATTCCTTGGCATAAATTATAAACAATCAAGTCTTATCACTCTGGGAGTGAGACTGTCAGAAAAATATCATGTTAATTTCAGAGAGTTCAGTTAGTTAGCAGAGGCTTAAATGAAAAGTAAAACTGTACTGAATAGAAAAATTGTTCTGTTTTACCTCAAACCAGGACAGATACAGAGGGATACTTTTTAAGGTATTGTCTCAAATTTAGTGCAGATATTAATGTTACATTTGTGAAGTGGCTGTGAAACTGGTAAAAAAGTTGAAGAGTAAAACAGAGAGGAAAAAAAGAAACTGACATGAAACATTCAACATCAAATCCAGTTTTTGCAAAATATCTTGAAATTATTGTAGAAAGAACTTAACAGTTTTAAGCAATCTGGATTTACAGTAATATAACTTAATGGGATTTGAATTTTCCTTGTTGATAAATCTGAATTGTTGGAATTTGCATATATGTTTATATAAATATACTGAGAAACACTGAAATCATATCGGTTTCTAAAACGACATATGACAAATAAAAAGTTTTGACATGAAAATTTTCTCATGTTACTGCAAAGCCCTTTTCTCTTTCTTATTTTCCAAGTATAGCCATTGCATTGATCAAGATTTCCTTATGACAGACATTGAAGATACCTGCCTATCCATAACATCATACCAACTATGAAAATGTCATATGAGACTATTGGTCTTTCTCTAGTGGTTAGATATTACGATTAATTATCACTGATGCAACACCTCTGAAGACTGGCAACTTCAGTTTGTGCCTAAGACACTTGCAATGTCATGACAGAAGTAAATACGCATGTATCACATGGAACACATGATATCAATGCAATGAGATTAGGGAAATTGTAGCATCTTTAAAAATAAAAAAACCATATTTTTCAATATCTGAGTATTGTATACTCTGTTTTATAGGTCAACAGCATAACTAGAGATGAAACCACTAAATATTGTTCTGTTTCCAATAAAACCATTAAATAACCCTTAGGAAAACAAAACAAAACAAAACAAAACAAAAAAAAAAAAAAACAACCAAACAAAAGGTCTTACTCTGTGTCAAATGGTATGAAGCCATACATACATATGTAACAAAAATAGATATGCCAGTATATAGTCAAGGTGCATTACATTCTAAGAAGTAATCAGTGATGTTGTTTGCCCCTTCAATAGGTAACTCATAGTAGGATAACTTCTTGACTTAAATAGTCTTTTGTAAATCGTCTCACAGCTTGAAAAACAATGAGTATTTAGGTCTGTAAATACTCTTGTAACCCACATTCATTTGGAAAAATAAGGCTTTATTTATGGATGCTCTTTTAAAAAGTCAAGTTTTCATCTCAAAGAAGATGAATGGTTGTTTTTTTTCTCCCCTCTCCCATCCCTCATGCATACAAGGCTTTGCGTTCTCCATGTTACCTAAGGAAGCTTTTCTGATTTCTTTTTTCCATATTTTTGGGGCACAAAGTAATGAATTGCTTTTCATAATAATTTCAGTAAATTTACAGTCACTGTTCAGAAATCTTTGAAGATCAACCGGGGCAAACCAGAAGAAATGAGAAGGAAATAGACTCTATTATATGGGGTTTAAGTCTTCAAAAAAGGAAGGAAATCGAAGAACATTAGTAGTGACAATGGCTATACTTTTGATGATTTTGACTTTGATATAAAACATAAGGAATGCACATGATTAAGAAAACATTCAGGCCACTGTTGCTTTATTCTTTCCTTCTAATTTTTGTTGTTCCTGTCGCAAAGAAATCTTAAAGGAGAGATTGATGAAGAGAGTAGGAATGTGCTGCTAAATCTTTATATTTAATACAACTTATATAATTTTGTTTTGTGGTGGATTTTTGTTTGGTTCGTTGGTTGGATGTTGTGGTTGTTATTTTTTGTTGTTGGGTTTTTTTTGTAACATGATTTACCTTTCCACTGAGCAATAGCAAACAGCTAGGTCTTAACAGGACAGCTTTCTCATGAGGAAAATTGCTCATGAAAAGTGTAAAAATATTTTATTTCACTTACAACAGTTCTGAGAGTGATGGTCAAGCAAACAATTAATTCTCTCCTTTTTGTTCCTCATAAATGCCAGCGCAGATTTCCTGTCTTAAGAAACAAAAGCCACCTCTGGAAAGAAACTTAGTCAAAACCAAAAACTTCTGAAAGTATTTCTTTTCCTTCTTCCAAGTTTCCTTTCTCTGTAGGGTCTTCTCAGTCATTCTGCATTTAAGTTATAAATTTCCTATTTGCATGAGCCCCTGTGAACAATTAAAGTTGCCCAAACAAAGATAACCCAATAAAGGAGAATTACATGACTCTGGGCACTATGTAATGAAGGCTTTGGAAAACTGTATAAGAGTTTCAAACAATATAGCCCAGAAGTTGGGGTATTTTTGCTAAATACTGGAGGTGGTGTTTAATAAATCTGTGTAAGATTCTGAAAAATCACGGGCCAAGTCCATAATAACTATTGAAACAGAGACTGCTCACAGATAAGTACGAATGTATGGTGCTACTTTCTGAAAAACAGAAAAGTATCTTCTATCACTATTTGACATTTACTTCTGCAAGTTTATTCATTCTCTGTCATTCAAAGGGGCTCTTGTAGATATCTCCACTATGCAGCAGAAGGCTGTCTGACACTGCAACAGGAAAACATGCAGGACTGATAAATTTTTATTTATTCTAAGTGATTTGAAAGAATGCAGTTATCCATATATTCCGCATAGATGACAGGAAAGAAATAATCCTGTGAAAATTTACGTCCTTCCAAATGGTCTTGGTAACTTTTAACAGCCAGATAATTAATAATAGGTTTTCTTGAACACTACTTTTTCAGTTTGATTTATAGATTCAAGAAACAGATACATTTATTCTTGAAGGTTAATCACAATTTCAAGTATTGACTTTCTTACCCAAGAACATGGCCATTTTTGAAGCCAAATATTATCTTTACAAGTTTCTTAAACTATATATTTTTTCTGCTTAGAGTTGGTTAATTTTTTCTTTACTTTAAACATCTCTTTGTTTTTAATGCTAAGTGTAATACAGTAAAAAATAAAAGAGGGTGTTCTTTTCTAAACCAGACTGTATACCTCTTAAACTAGCAAAGTGTATTAAACAAAAAAAACCCCAAAACAATAACCGCCTTGCAAAATTGCATCTAAAAATTTCTTACAAGAATAATTAGAAGCTATTTGGTCATCTCTTATTATCGCAGACTTTTAAAAACTAGAATGCAACGCTCTTCTTTTGAACACAGATTTTCTACTCTGGAAGGACAGATTTAGGAACCTGACCAACCTTGGCATTTTCTGATCCTCCAGTATGACAGACTAACAGTCCTCCTGTGTTCCATGAAAGATCGTGGTAAATCCCTGAAACGCAAAGCAAAGCCTGAGGATGTTTTTTGTCAGAAGACTGAACAATAAATAGGGGGATAAAGGAAGAAATGCTGTAGCCTTCTGTTTTCCAGCCCTGAAGGCACTCCTGCCATGAATCTCCAGCCATGCGATTCTTTTCCTACCAACTGTCAGCGTGACCTTTGGTTGCACCAGGACTGTGTTTGTGATGGCACCTTTGGGAATGTATTGCTCAAGCTATTAAATGTGTGGACTTCTGAGTTGATTTTTTTTTTAAATTTTTTTCTTGGAAAATACAGGGTGCAAATTCGGGCAAGTCTCAATGAACTTGAAGAATGAGTGGAGCTTAATATAATAGGTCTTGACTGAAATACTTCTGATCTGTCATTAACTTTTGCTGTAAAGTTATTGTTTGCAGGACTTGTGTTTATCTTGAATTTTTAACTCTGTTGTTAGTTGAAAAGACTGGTTTAGGTTTTCTGTGAGTGTCTGATGCCCTAGACAGACCATGTAAGTGCTGCTAGTTCCTAATTGCACTTCTGTTACAGATCTGATCAGTGGTCTACATATTGTATTCAACCTATCCATGGTTCTTTGCCCCAGATCTTTAATAGGAGCCTCTGGTAGAAGTGGCTTTTTATTACATTCCTCCTTCACTACATTGGTGTGAGATGGCGGAGGGAACTGAGATGAAAATGCTGAGCCAAACTAAGATGTCTTTTTTTGTGTCCATGTGCAGAAGAAGAGATGTGAAAAACATCCAGATGTTGTGGTTAATTTTAATTTAAGGTAATTGAAAATTTTTTAGGGATTTTACTTAAAAGTAGAAGCACTGCTGCTAATTTAACAGAAAGCTCAATAAGGTGGGCCTGTTTTGCTTCATAATAATGAAGAGGGAATGTTTATTACAGAAATACTATTAATAGCTAGATAGTTATTCTGTTGGTCTATAGTCTGTGACCAGACTTACCTAATATGAGGTTTTGTTTACTTGTATGTATTACTAAGATCCCAAATTAATGTAGAAGTTTAATAACTATTTCTTCATTAAGTTTGCGCTGGTTAAAAATTGTTACATGCCAGACAAATATTGGCATCACGTGAAGACACAAGGAAATAATCAAGTTTCTGCTTTATATATTGCTTGTTAGTTTTTAAAGTTCTAGTGGAAGTCAGTGTTCTAAAGCACTTTTGCCCTTTTAAGTGATTGTGTTTGACTTGTTTACCACTAGAATTTTTTAAAGGAAAACGAACCTGTTTCTACTTGTGACTGATTCGAGTACTCTGTAAACAACCATTGCTCGTAATACCTTGAATTTGCTTTGAAGATTCATATGCTCTATTTCATTCCCTAATATTTGCATATATATGTTTCTCACATTACTCAGTGTCCCCCTGTAAATAGATAACTTTTCACTTGTTAGTGACATTTCTAATTTCTTTTAATTTAGCTGGGACTCTTTAGCCTGGAGAAGAGAAGGCTGAGGGGAGACCTTATTCATGTTTACAAGTATCTAAAGGGTGGGTTGAAGGAGGATGGAGCCAGGCTCTTTTCAGTGGTTCCCAGTAATAGGCGTAACAGGCATTACGGGCACAAGCTGGAACATAGGAAGTTCCATTCAAATACACGGAAAAACTTCTTTACAGTGAGGGTGACAGAGCACTGGAACAGGCTGCCCAGGGAGGTTGTGGAGTCCCCTTCTCCAGAGACTTTCAGGACCCGCCTGAATGCAATCCTGAGTGATGTGCTCTAGGCAATCCTGCTTTAGCAGGGGAGTTGGACTAGATGATCTCTAGAGGTCCCTTCCAACTCTGAAATTACATGATTCCACAATGCTGTAGCTTGTTTAATACTTTCAAGAAACATAATGATGATGCATAGTGGTTTTATTCTGCTTATAGTAAAGATTATATTTTTTAATTGTGCTTCTCTCACACACTGTTTCAGTGCTAGTTAGTGTCTTAGAGCACAGTCTTCAATTCTTTTCATTTCATCTCAGCTCTGCTACTTGAAGATTATTCCTAGGTTCCATTATGCTTTTCCAAATCCAGACTAACATAATAGTGATGAAAGTCTTCTTTGCAAGGCCTTGTTTTGCTTTTCTGTATGTCTTAACAGAAGTCAACTCAGTACAGTGTTAAAAGATTTCTTTAGTCAACAGCTGTTCCTGTTTTGCAGAGGGTCTGATTTGGTCCAACAGATGGACATTTATGGTATCTTACACTTGTGCTCTTCGGGGTCCTGATTTATCACAGTAACTCATTGAAACCACTGAAGTTAAACAAGCATAACACTGTAGTGACATAGTGATAAATTAGGTTTTTATTGTAGTTGTGCAGAGCAGTCAGACAACTCCAGAGATAATGAAGTATGTTATTCTCAGAATTTTAGCATCAGTCTAAAGTCTTGTTCTGTAAGCTTTAGGATTCTCGGTTTGATTGGTCAGTTATCTTGGTGGTTTTTTGAAGTTACAGATATAATAAAATAATAATTCTCAGCAGTTTAAACAAGCTTTATTTTTATTTTTTTTTAGGTGCTTTTAGTTATTATGTATAGATTTCTACAGAGCACTGCCACAGCTCTTGCATTGTGTGTCTACATGCAGCCAGAACATCTGGGGAGCTCACTCAGAATAAATAGAGTAGAGAGATAAAGAATGAGCTATGTGACCATTTCTTACTTGTGCTCAATTTTTAACTCTACCAAAAATGAAGGAATACAAACTTCTTGAGAACACTGAGAGGCAGAGTTGTTAATCTTACACAAAATATTTAACATCTGGTTGAATGTAACGCATTTGGGGTTTTGGCAAAGGACAAACAGGATAGATTACTTCCCTATACCAGGCAGCATCACTGATCATCTGATAAATCTAGATTACAATTGTGGTAAATGCAATTCATGTCATTAATAATAAAAATAATAGTAAAAATTTAAATATTTATGATGGATGTATAAGTATGTGCCTCAGTCTATGAAGAAGTAAGTGCACATGGAAACTTAGCTTACAAATTTAAAGATAATAAACACATTTTTTCTTTTAGCACCAGCCAAAATCAATGGGGTAAATATAACCTAATTACCCTATACTTACATGGAATATATCTGCAAAGAAAATAATGGTGTTATACTAGAACTTGGCATGCGTGTGTTGGTCTAATTGAGCTAGCACAGATAATAGCAGTAGCGTTGATTTACTGAGAAGACTCAGAGGGATGTTATTATATCCATAAATCTAGGCCTCTTACTTCTTTGCCCCATGATGTGATCAGATGCCACAGCAGAATTCAGACCATATGCTGATATTCCCATCAGAACTGCATCCATCCTTGTATTATGAGATTACCTTTTAAAAATATTGTATGAATTAAGGTTCTTAATGCATAAAAGTGTTTAGCTGACATTCCTGGAGTGTCAGGGAGGAAAGAGTCCATGGTGGTAGTCCACTGTCATACCTAGTTTTCATTTTGCCTAACATAGGGTATGGAACTTTTTTATGCCTCTTAGAGCATCCAAGGATGCCCTGTATTTACAGATGTGAAGAAAGCTATTCTTTTAAGGCTTGTTGTGGTGCAAATGGTGAAAGAACAAGACACCAGTCTTTCTTCAAACACAGGAAAGCTGAAGGCATAAAAGTTTGTCTCCTCATAGGAATATTTCTCATCATACTGCCAACTACTGCAGAAATAAATCCTGTTAACAGTCATTTTGCTTCTTTGCATTGAAAAATATTTCGTAAAAGGAGAAAAAGGAGCTGGAGGTATAGGTCTGTGGTTCTGTTGCATCTGTCACCTTAAATTGCCTTTAAAGTACCCAATGATACACGTTAAATGTGCAGACTATCCTGTATGTTTGTGGAAAAATGTAAAGGGTGCAAAGAGATATACATGCATGTGATTTTTCTATATCTGGAACTATTATATTTTATGTGAACCAGATGAAAAATTACTAAGCTGCTAAGAAAGATTCACTTAAAAAAAAACAAACAGCAGGAGGTTAATCTTTGTATTGTCAGTCTGTGTTAAGCAACTCAGAACTGACAGTCACAAAGGGAAAGTATTTCACTTCCTTAAAATACTGAGCTTCAACTGATTTCTGTTTAAGGTTGTGAAGATTCAACACTTAAGACAGTTAATGTCACCTACTCAGACATTTTCATCAAGTTAGAGGGGAGTTGAAGAACATTATGGGACTGACTTGGTCAGTCAATATGTGAAAGGCCCACCTTAAGACTTCATTGTAATTCGTAACTAAGGAGGATGGTTTTAGTATTCCAAAGAGGAAATAAAAAGTTGTTTTGAGCTCTCAGCTTCTTCTACAGTCATCTTTGCACTTCTTTTATGCACTAGGTTAGTGGCTATCTTTTAATAGCTTGTGTCTGTATAGCTCCCCTCCTACTCCTTCTTTATTGCTTCAATTTCAGGGATCTCGGTTCCACCTGGAAGTGGAATAGAAGAGATTTTTGCAGCATTTCTTGCATGGATCTTCGCAGGATCTATTTATATATCTCTTTAAAGCAAAAATCTCATGGAAGATGTTATTGTTCTGGAGTCTGTTTCCATTTCTGGTAATTTTCGAAGTCTTATCTATTTGTTTTGCTGCCATTCCTCTTTTTATTTTGGGTTTTGCACAGTTTTCTGTTTAAAACAAAGGCTTATGCGATCATGTTGTGTCTCTGTTTGCATGTGCTGTAAAAAAAGACTTCTGAGTCATGTGTTTTTCTCTTTTCAGTGCACACAAAATAATTAGCCCCAGACCTCCAGATCTGTAGGTGCAATTCCCCTGGCACCCGGCCAGCCTCTGACCTATAAAGTAATAGTTTTTTTTCAGGAAAATGCAGCAGTCTCTGTGTTCGCCATAGCACAGTTGCTAATGTAAATAGGATTGATTAATATTCTTAACCCCTGAAATAGCAAACTAATAAAACTTTGTTTTGTCTACCAGGAAAATACTGTTACTATACCATTTTTTTAACTGTACTGTAAATAGCAGGAATTGCAAGCCTCAGTGTTGACTAAGTGTGCAATAACATTAAGTGGCAGTGGAAAAAAGTTCAGCTCAGACTAAAACAGTTTTCCTGTCCTTTACGTGATGTCAGAGACATTTTTCTTCCTTTATTTACAGAAAGAATTTTACAAATGAGAGTCTGTACTTTGGTGCTGAATTATTTTCAGTTTGGTTGCTGAATGATTTTATTTATTCATCATTAAGTAAAAATGATAAGTCCTGCATGATTTTTTACTGTTTCTATCCACTGTACATCACCTATCCCACCAGTGCCTTAGGAATTATTTAAATAATATGTAAATGTATGGTTTGAAAATATTGTCCTTTGATGTTGAAGAAAGGACTCAGTGTGGGACCTATGAAGTAATTATATTTTTCCGCTCTGAAATTATAGTTCAAGCAGTTCTCCTTTGCCTTCAGCATGAGGTCAAACTTCTCCTTCTGTTTTTATACTTACAATCGATAGAGAACTCCTGAAACACATCCATGAAATTAATTTTCTAAACCGAAGTGTAATGCCAAATGGTCTGGTTTTAGCCAAACAGGCTATCCAGGGTACAACTGGACATTGAGAATGGTGAATTGAATGAGGCAACAAAGGCATATGATTTATGCCATGTTACTTGGAGAATAATACTAAGTATTATTCTAACAATACTTAAGAAACTTAACTCTAGGTGCTAAGTAACTTAACTCTAGGGGTAATCTTGAACTTGTGAAAAATTGTTGTTGTTTTAATGCTCCCAAACTTCCTTTTCTCACCAAATCAAAAAAACTTCCCTTTTTGATCATTTAATATTTTTATTGAGAAGCTAACTTACCTGGATGTAGCCAAAAGAGAATTATGTTTCAGCAGTTTCACATGAAATCTGATTTCACGATAGGCCACCAAAATACTCAAACCACCACGAGTGGTAGCTCTTCCCCACTGTCTCCTGTGAGCTATAGCCCTGAAAGGACCCTGTATGCTCCCTGTTGCATAATCTATTGTTCTTATATTTGCTGAGCCTAAGTATTTCTTTATATTGAAATAAATATAGTATCCCTGAGCAGGACATATAAAATTTCTGTGAAACCTCAGGACTGCATTACTGTTGTTGCTCAGATACCTCTTTTTGGTTACATTACCTTATGAGCTACGTAGAGTTAGCTTTCTGTGGAGCATTTACCTTCTATGAAACTTACAGAAAGACCCACTCATATAGAGCATCACTTGACCAAAACCTATTCTGTCTAGTCATTTTTCATGTTATATTTTTCATGGATAGTGATATTGAATTGTCTAACACAATTTCTTCTTTTTTCTATATATTGGTCTTTCATTAGCATTGGAGTTACAGGAAAAAGAAAGGGATTAGCTGAAAAGAATGGCTAGAAGGAACAATTGAACTCATGCATGTGGGAAAACACAAGAAAAGGTGTCTTTTTTCCCCAGCAATGTGGTGTTGCAGGACTGTTATTGTTTCTTCTTTTCCCAAGGCAAGGTTCAGATGTATGAGGAAAACAGTAATAGCCTTAGCAAAAGATTTGCTTTACCAACCAAAAATTACTGGAAAATGTACTTTGCAGTAACTATGTTGCAAAAACAGAAAAAGCAGATTAAATACCAAGAAGAAGAAAAAAAATCATAAACAGTTCAGTGAAAAAAAGAAGACAGTATCTTTTACTGACGTCTATAAACTTTTTAATATCTCAGTTTATAAATGTTTAGCTAAGTCACTTTTTATTTACAAGAGTATTTGTGCAGGAAAAAAAGGAAGAGACTTCTTGCAAATTCGTGACATTTTTACTGGTTTTAGAAATGTTTTTAGAAAGTATTTTTTTATCTACAAGATGTTTAAATAATTGAATATGAGAATTCTTTTAAAGCTCAAATTGTTATTAAATTAGTGTGATCAATGAAATAGCATATAGTTAATAGCAATTTAAAGAGCAAATAGCAAATATTCTATAGGTGAAAAATTAATCAGGGTTTAAAACTTGCTGTAAAAAGACACTTACAGTTGCAAAGAAGAGAAAGAAGGTCTACTCCAAATAATTTATAAGCAGAGGAAAAGATTCAATTTTGAAAATGTTCACATCTTTGAGTATATTTGAATAGGTATGCCCATGTATATTTTATTAATATCTCCACTCTGTAAGAATTCCAAATCTACAACAATAGCATGCATGCCACATTGGGACTTCCACTGAAGCCAAATAGCATTCCCTAGCATTTAGGGATAAACTCTTCTTAACAACATTTTTTTTCTTTTTGTTTGATGAAATGCATTTTTATGTGTAATGCCGTAAATGAACCAGACTTGTTTAAGAATGATGGTATAACACATCCTAGTGATGTCCCTGTTTTCTTTTGAAATGGATAGAAAAACATCATTATCTAGAAATCTGTAAAAAAGCCTTCAGGTGTTTTTTTTTTTTAAATGTTTTAAAGCAAGGGACTGCAAGAATCTATAAATGTAGAATATTTATTTTTTGTGACAATATATGCAAAAACATTTTTTATTCTGTAAGAAACGGTCTTACGAAATAGACCTGTTAATCTTGACATGCAGTATCTACATCTATATAAAAAATTCATTGAAATTTCAGTAAACACACTGAAGGCACAAGATAAGAGTTGAAAGTTTCAGAAGAAATGGGAATTATACACACTACTGAGCACAATAAATCAACAGTATGGAAATTGTCCAGTATAAAAATAACCTCTTTTTCAAATACCCTGAATTCAAGAAAACTATATAATATATAACAGAGAGATAATTGGATTGCACTGCAATCCAGCTAAAAAAAAATAAATCCTGTAATTTCTTAAGAGTGATGTTATCCGTTCCCCATAAGTCTTGGAAATGATGACACACCTGGATTTCTAAGTATCACCTGAAAGAAACAACAGCAGACTCAACAATATAGTGCAAAAGAAAGCTCCCTTCTATTTTCACTTAAATACTTTTCTTCTTGAGGGAAATCAGGGGATATTCATAGCCTACAAAGGAGAAAGGAAATAAGGGTATAAGGACAGATATACTGCATGAAAACAAGAAGTCTGGCTAGCCCACTACTCTGTGGACAAAAACTAGAAGCCTAGAGAAGATAATGAAACAGTGTAAACATACAGTGATGCATCCTCAGGATTTTCCAGGCTGAAAACATTAAAGATTTGGAGATTCCATGCATTATAAATTGTATCTTTGGTCTAACTCATATAAATATTAGTAGGTTTTAGAGTGCACTCTTGTTCCATGAATTTATCTAATAGTTAACTCATAGCATCTCACAGCAAAGAAATCCACAGCTTAATTACAATGTGCCAGGAAAGCTCTCTCCATCTAATTGGTTTGAACCTGTCACCTCCTAGCTTTAATCGTTGTCATTACCTGTACTGGAGGAGAGTGAAACATATTTCCTAATTGCCTTTTCCATGCTGCACATGATTTTACAAATCTCTATCTTCTTCCTCTTTCCACTGTAATTTTCCTCTCTTTTAAGATTTAGAAACAAGTAAAAAACCCCACAACACCTATGTATAGAAGTGTTTGATACAGAATTTGTTCTAGACCTTTGATCATGCTTGACACCCTTCTCTGAACCATTTTCAGTATTATCTGCTTTCTGAGGAGAAAAGACAAGAATGCTACAAGATCTTCAAGATGGGAGAGAGACATGGATATATACAATGGCAAAATAATCATATTTTCTCTCCTAATAAAGTGATTGGGTTGATGCAACAACAAGGAGATGGAGTAAACTACTCTGAAGCTCATTATGACTTCCAAGGAACTCCTTCTGCCTAGTGTTAAATGAGCCTATCACATTGAGTTACTAATTATAAATATTTTTTAGGAGTGCAAACTTGTTCAATTTCTCTCTCTATATAGTATCATAACACATTCTTATTGAAAACTTGGATCCTATTCATTTAAAATACAAAATGCCTTGCCTAAACTGTAGCTCTGCAAGTTTTCCACTTTACCAGTTCATTCTCAGACCAATTTTTATCTATAATTTCAAGGGATTCAGATATTTCACACTCTCAACATGTAGCTGGTGCCAGCAGGGCCAGGCACACTTGGAACTATTTGGTACAAAATGTTTTCAAGAGAGACATGCTAAAGACCAGGAGAATGCTGAAGTTTTCAGGAATAGCTGAATACACTAAGGTAATTTCTTTGGTGTTTCCCTATGATCCCCCTCAAAATGTCAGTCCATCTCCTCTGAGAGTTAAAATAGTTAACAGCTGCGCTTTGTCAAAACCAGCAAGTTTGGGAGCTTTGGAAGTGGGCTACTTTTTGCTCAGTTACACTAGAACAATATGTAGCCTTACCCTTAGAAAAGGTGCAGTCATCTCCCAGTTGCCCAGCAGTACGATGTAAGCAAAATAGTATCTGTGACTACAGCCATATTTGATGAGGAGGCCTAGCTCTGTTTAACAGTACATTATACAGTACTAGACAAAAATGAATATGTCATATGGACTGTAGGATTGAATGCACCCTCAGCAAATTTGCCGATGGCACCAAGCTGTGTGTAGCGGTTGACACATTGGAGGGAAGGCATGCCATCCAGAGGGACCTGGACAGGCTTGAGAGGTGGGCCCATGAGAATCTCATGAAGTTCAACTAGGCCAAGTGCAAGGTCCGGCACACGGGTCATGGCAATCCCAAGCACAAACACAGGCTGGGCAGAAAATGGATTGAGAACAGCCCTGACGAGAAGGATTTGAGGGTGTTGGTGGATGAGAAGCTCAACATGAGCCATCAACGTGCACTCACAGCCCAGAAAAACAAGCGTATCCTGGGCTGCATGAAAAGGAGTATGTCCAGAAGGTCAAGGAAGGTGATTCTAACCCTCTACTCCACTTTCATGAGACCCCACATGGAGTACTGCATCCAGCTCTGGGACTCCAAAAATAGGAATGAGATGGACCTGTTGGAGCAGGTCCAGAGGAGGGCCATGAAGATGCTGAGAGGGCTGGAACACCTCTCCTACAAAGACAGGCTGAGATAGTTGAGGTTATTCAGCCTGGAAAAGAGAAGGCTCCAAGGAGACCTCATAGCAGCCTTCCAGTACTTAAAGGGGGCCTATAGGAAAGATGGGAAGGGACTCTTTATCAGGGAGTGTAGTGATAAGATGAGGGGTAGTGGTTTCAAACTGAAAGAGGGTAGATTTAGATTAGATATTATGAAGAAATTCTTTACTGTGAGGGTGGTGAGGCACTGGCACAGGTTGCCCAGGGAAGCTGTGGATACCCCGTCCCTGGAAGTGCTCAAGGACAGGTTGGATGGGGCTTTGAGAAGCCTGGTCTAGTGGGAGGTGTCCCTGCCCAGGGCAGGGGGTTGTAACTAGATGATCTTTAAGGTTCCTTCTAACCCAAATCATTCTATGATTGTATGATATCATCTAGGTACATAAAATATACACAACGGGCAGAGAACATAAGGCAAACTTCTCTGTGTTACCTAAATGCCTGAGTTCTTAGCTGTGAAAGATTTGACATGGCTTAGAATATCCCAATAATGAGCTTTCTTATGCACACATTCAAAAAACCACAAACCGCTAACATTCAGAGTACTGACATTTTCTGTTATTAAACACAGTCAGGCTCAGGAAACCTTTCCAGAAACACAGCATTGCTACTCCTCTACTATATTTTTAAAGTTGTTTTGTTTTGTTTTGTTTTTTTCTCTTGGTGACAGAAAATAAACTGACTTATCATTTAGCATTTATCAAATTATATATTCTTTTAGCTGGTATATGATTTTTTTCTAATTTTTAGATTGCTAGATTTATTTGTATTTAATCATATTTAAATCCTTTAAGCCTGCTGCATCAATTAGGATTAAATTCCTTGCTCCGTCTTATAAAACCATGTCCAAAGATGAACTCTTCTTAGGAGAATCTGTGACAGAGTGGTCCCAGGGACAATTATTTACTACATCCATCATTTATGTCTGACTCACTGTAGGTATCTCAAGGGGCACTGACTGATGGACTGAAGGCTGAAGTACACCAGCTTTTCAGTTTTGCTATCTGTACATGTTGGCTTTAAATCATAACTAAGAATTTCATTCCCCTGTTGCTCGTGACTTTCTGTGGCATGGATCTATCTTGTTCTCATTCGCATCTCAGTAAAGTGGTTTTCTGATTGTACTTTAAGTTATAAAAGTGATTCTTTCTTCCTTCTTACAGAGTCTTTCTGTAGGCCTCCTAACCTAATAATCAGAAGGCAGCCATATCTCCTGTGCTGATACATTATTTATAATCTAATAATGTTGTTGTTTGTACGTAGTAACAGATGGTGTGGCCTTTCCCACCTAAAATTTTACATTTATTTAGGTTTGTTTTCAACAGAATTTTATTACTTTGTTTCTGCAAGGCAGAGGACATTTTTTAATTTTTGTTTTAGAGCTACAAAGGGAATCATTTTAAGCTGGAGCACTTTTTATAACACTCTCTTCACGTTGGCTGTCATCCCTTCTCCAGCTCCTCTCTGTCCTTCCCTTTCCCTCCTTCACCATCTCAGAGAAGGGACCCTCTCCCAAAATCCTGTTTACTAGATTCACACATGTGCCATTCCATTCACCAGATCAGATGCTTCAGAAGAAGGCAGAAAACCCCAGATCTTTGTTGCAGTAACTGATGCTGACTCCCCAGCCCTAACCCTAGCTTATGGAAATCCGCCTTTCATGTTGGCTTATCTGTTTGCAACCACAACTATAATATTAATTCAAGCCATTAAATGGGACAGCTTGAAAGAAAGTCAGAAATGAACTTGAGCAGAAGGAGGGAGAAAACTTCTTTTTTTTTTTTTTTTTAATAGAGCACTGTGATCGTTCATATTGTTAGGTAGCACTAGAAGTAAGACTTCAACACTAATACCAAGTATTGACTTCAAATAAAATTGAAAAATTTAGCACTGCTTTATGAAGAAATTAGAAGGAGTTTTTGTTGCTGTTGGTTTTATTACTGGCCTAGGAAGTAATGGATTTTTCTTTTTTTTTTTTCCTTCTTATGAGCTTTCTACTGGTACTACTCCAGGTAATAATAAATCAACTTGTTCCATTAGACATAGATCAAGGGAAAGTTTTAAGGCGCAATTTTGAGAATGTTAAGAGCAAGACCTTGATTCTATAGGCAATGATGCCTGGCTGAAACCGAAACTAGAAAAGGTTATCAGTTGAATTAGTATTTAATAGATTAATTTACAAAATTATTTCACACAGAAATATAGTTAAAATTTGGAAAGTCTTTATTTTGGGAGTTTTTTGACTGTCAGTCATAGCTGCTTCTGCTTCCAATCTTAACAAGCAACATATGCCAAAAAATTTTACCACCGTGAATTTCCTACTTTTAACATGCTTGCTCTTTTCTTGAACTTAGCTGTGGTGCAAAAGGTAAGAATAAGAAAAGATGTGAGAAAAAAGATTACAGTTTTCTTCCTCCCACAGACTAGTGCTTTGCCCGGTGAGCTCTTTGTACTTTATACTGTCTAGACTGAATAAGAGTAATATTAGTCTTTCTAAAGAGAGACTTGTTTGCAGTTATTTGTCCTGTGCTTTCTTTTTCCATCTGCTTGGGTGTGAAGTGCAGGCATCAAGCTATAAGACTGCAGATAATATTTTGGCAATTCAATGCAATTTTCAAGTTTTTCAGTTTAAATTGAAAATATATGTAGAAATTCATTTATTACCCAAAAAGTTCATGGCAACTTGTAGCCAAAAAGAGATGACCATAACAGCCAAAGTCTGCCTCTCCAAATCTGTTATTCCTGTTTTTTCACACAAGTCTTTGATTATCCGTCTGGGTCTCTTAAAAACAAGATTTTTACTCATTTTCAAGAAAAACAGGGTTCATGAAAGTAATAAAATGCATTTTGTCCTTCACTGTATTTTTGAGAGTATGGTTTAATCCTCTTATATTTCTAAATGGAGGCAAGATGAAAATTTTAAACATGCTAAATATAATACTTCTTGTTTGCTACTCATTCAGCCTTCATTTTCTGGTAGATTGTTTGCCCACCCATACAATTCAGGTGAGACAAAAAAGAGTGAGAAGTTTTTAGTTTCTGTAAGCTGTTACACAGTGGAAGACACTGGTTATGCAATGTCAGTTATGATACTGTTATGGTTACTTTATGAATTAGCTTTTCATACAAATTTTACAATTGCATTTATCTCAATGTTCAGATCCTGGTGAAGATTTAAAAAAACATAAATATGCTAGATACCATATATGGCATCTACAAATCTGGCAAGTCATAAATGCACTAAGAAAGCTTTGAACAGCAGTTATATTTTGAAATTATATCCTTATTTTACATCCTTCCCTTTTAAAAAAGGTGCTATTTTACAGTTTTTCCTTAAGTGCTATTTTATGGCACTTCTGTCCTTCAAATCAATACATTTGAATCTGGCAAATTAAAGGTGGATTCATAGTGGATAGGTGAAGCAATTAATAACAGCGCTTTTCCTAGATCGGTAATAGTCTAAAATAACAATTAGCATGCAAAATAAAGCCAGCCAAGCAATCCCGGTACATAAACAGTAAATGGGAAGGATTTAACTAAATATTTGCATAGAAGGCATAGCAGATTGACTTGAAAACTGTCAAGTGGAAGGTCCCCAGATGTAGAATAGATATTTACTTTATAGAACCTGTCATTCCTGACTTCCTAATACATTATCCTTTTAGCATAATTTATTTCATGTGTGGCCTTATGAAGACATAAATATTTTCTAGCTTCAGTACACCATTGGTAAAATGGACTTAATATTTCTGTCTTTTTCTCCTAGGTGTTAAAAAGACGATCCTGGAATATGTTTGTGAGGATAATGAATGATAAACAACCTTAAATTCTTTCTCTTGCCATAGGTAGATAGATCTCCACTTCTACTATGCAAAGAAAATGGTCTAATAACAAAGATAAACAAGGTAAAAACAGGTATTGGCAGCCTACTTTAATTTTCAACACATTCCTTGTGCTATCTGGACGGTGAATGCCTCAATCAGGCTAACATATCTATTGAGCAAATAGGTAAAAATGAAAATAAACTGTAGAGTAAGTGGATATATACAGTATATTAGACAAGTTAAAAGACAGGAAACTAGGTGAACATAAACAGTCTTCATGTTGGAAGAAGTTAGCGCTGAAGTAATTCTAAAGGGTTGATACAGACATCTGTAAAATCATGAGAGGCTGGAGAACATGAATAGGGAAAAACTTTTCACTTTCTGTTCCAACACAGGAAATAGATGACGTCATTTGAATGTACCTAATGGTAGGTTCTAAACAAAATAAGGAGTAACACTTTTTATAGAACATGGAGTTAAACCGTAGAACCCTTTGCCACAGCTCACTGGGGACACGAAAAGTATACATGGCAGATAGAAGTCCAGTATGGGTTTCTGTTTGTGTAAAAGTGATTTAATGGAAAGGAGTTAAGAAAAAAAAACGTGTTCTAAGAGTTATGGGATAATACACCGTATAGCTTTTCTTGTACCTCTCTGGAGTCTTGGGGCTAACAACAAGATAAGCAATCATTTCTTATCTTTGTCATTATTCGTAGTTTGGCCATTGTTTGCACTGCTCATGACCAAATGTAATGCAATTTGCATAAAATAGTACTATTTAATAGTGGTAGCATCTAAATAGCTCCCCGTGCATACACTTTTTTTAACATCTGTAGATTTTCAGTGTCACATTTGTATATCGGTAAGTCTGTAAGCCATTGCGGCACTGCACAAGAGCTCTTGTGGCTTATTGACTGCTGCTTAGGGAAAATGACCTGTTATGGAAATGCTGGAGGATATTTCAGTTCTGCTACACTGCAATACCTCAGTTTCTACAACGCAGTAGTAGTTGGTGTTTACTAAAATTCACTACTTTTAGCCTATTTGGGTACCCTAAGTACCCAAATTTTTTATTTGTTTGTTTGCTACTCTTCTAGATATACAATTTCATCAGTACTGATCACTATCACACAATGTATCAGGTAAACCATTGACACAATTCTTTTGGGTAACGGCTGTGCTTCTGGAGCATGCATGTAAAAAGGTATCTATATTAATAATGATTAATCATGGTATATCAATGATTAATATAGGTTGCTATGCTTGTAAGTTTATAGTAGCCACAACAGAAATTCCTGTAGTCCTAGGATATTAACTACTCAGAAGACAGAACTTTGAGAAACCATTTTATAGTTACTGAGTAAGAAATGTACAGTCATTATGTAAATTACTTCCCTTAGCAAATAAAAGTTTAAAAATTTACATAATTGAGATATATCTGGATCAGTAACTGTATAGTACCCTGTCAGTGTGATGGGAGGATACTGATATGCTTAAGTATAACCTGGAACAAATTTGGGTCTGTTGAACTCATCATTGTCCTTTTCAATTTTCTAGTCAAAACTATTGATAAAATTTTTTTGAGGAAAAGGAAGGAAAAAAAGAAAAATATTTCTGCTGTTGATCCAGGACATATCTTAGCTGTACTGTTTGATGTAACTAGCCTTTTTGATAGGCTTTGGACAGTCGGTTGACCTTTTTCTTCTAATACCTCCCAGCATTCATGTACTTTGGAAATGGTGGCTTTTTGCTTGCTTTAGCGATACTTATTCTTATGAACTCAGTGTTTATTATCCTTCTCACTCTAATGTCAAATTGAAAAGCAAACATTTGCTGTGCTATTGCCATCTCCTTTCAATATATCAAAGGTTTAAACTATGAACTCTTTATATACTTAAGGCTCCTAAGCATATGAAGTGAAGTTGGATATTGCTGTTCTTTGTCAAGCTAATACCAGCCAGAAGGCAGACAATAAGGTCACTTCAGGTAAGATCAGTACAATTGATCTTTGTTTATTGCTCTGGGTGGGCTCAGTGAGGTCACTAAGGGAAATAAGGATCTGACCAGTGGCTGTTATAACCTATGAAACAGGAAAGGTGTTGAGGATCGGGAGTAGAGCAATAACAGTTTTGCCTAGAAACAGAAATTCAATTCTCAACTTCTGTTAATGAGACCATTACAGTGTTCTCCATAGTTCTGAACACTTAGAGGCTGTTGTGCTGAATTCTAACTGATTTGTATCATTATGTTCTGTAAATGATGAAAATTAGCATAAATCGCCTGAAATGTGCCATTTGAAATGCAGTGCAGAGTGATGCTGAGGTTATTGTCTTTCCACTTTGCAAAGCATTAGTATATAATGACTTTGTATCCCTTGTGCTAATATTCCATGTATGTAAATGTTAAATGCTGCCAACAAAAATTATAAAGTAGAAAAGTTTGTTTGCTTTATGTTATATTCATCCTGGTAATGAGATATAAATCGTGTTGGGCAGCAAAAACACTATGGGTTAGAGAGGCACAAAATGCATGAATAGAAAGTACAGTTCATACAGTTCCATATGCTGGCTAAACCCACTGTAGGGAATTTAACAGTAACATATTTTTCTAGAAGTGATATTTGTGATGAAAAGGAATCTAATGTCAACATTTTTCTCTTAGGCTTTGGGAGTAAGTCAAGGAATCGTAAACAGGTACACAGTTCTTTATTGGACAGCTGCTTGTTACTAAAGTTTCTCTTGGAGAAAGCTTGAAAAAATCCTCAGTAAAGAAAAAAATGTCACCCATATATAGCATGCCAAGTGGTCCACCGGCCTGTTTACTTTAACCAGATCAAGGAAAAAGAAAGTTTAGATTATTTTCACATATACTTAGGAAATTTGCAATCGTTTTAAAAAAAAAAAAAAAAAAAGTCAAGTCAGTTGAATTCTCTGAAGAACAGTGATTGTGTAGTTATCATATAGGGTTAATTTAACTTTTACTACATTTGCACTGGTGCTGCATAAAGCAAAGAACAGTAAGTGAATCTTTTCATGTAATAATAGAGAAATTTGAACAGTCCTCTAAAGTTTTAGATTCATGCTCTTTCATCAACCTACTAAGATGTCCTTTAAAATATTTCATTCATCATCAAGACTCCTCTATTTTAAGATCCTTTGCCTTACCTTCCCAACCTATGATAAGGAAAAGATAGGAAAAAGAGAAAGACAATTTTGTCTCGACTCCTTAAAACTCTGAATATTTACTCTGTGCACACATGTATGCATTTAATTGTACAGGCATATGTCAAGTTTGTATATACTACTAGCTGCTCAGCCACCTGTAATTTCTAGCAGACATACCAACCATCTTCCACCAGAGTTAGCTCTACGTTAAAAAACTGTGAACATGAATCTCTGCATAGTGTCTTCTGTTTTCTCAGAACCTTATGAAACAAAGTTTCTTGCCTTCAAATTGCATATAAAACCAAACTGTTTATACTTGAAACCTGAGGAAAAAAATGATGACACTTTCTTCATCAAAACCTGAGTTAAATATATTTTCCCTTTCAACTGGCTCTCCTGCTAACATTGAAGCAATGCACCCAATACTATTTTGTCAAATTTATTAGCAATGTGAACAAACTCTTTACTAATTACCCCTAATGAAGAATCCCATATTTCCATAGCTTTCCATTTTTCCCTGTATTTTTCCACAGGTCTTGGATACGTGGTTCATTTAACTGGTTCCTTTTTTGATTTTAAATTTTGACAGGATATCTTTTAATTTTCTTCATATTTCAGAGCAGTCTGGTAGCCACAATAAGGTCTCAGACCTTCAGAAACATACAAAAATAAAATTTAAAAAACCCCACAAAACAACAACAAAAACCAAAATCCCAAAGTCCATTGAAATTAGAGTTCTTTACTTTTATCTGACCATAATTTATGTTTTAGCAGCTATAAGTGAGAAGTATTGTGGAAAATACTGTATAATTGTCTATAAATTGTGTTTTAATACAAAGTGATACTCTTGATAGCCTTCCAAAAAATTTTATGTTTTTTCAAACTTCATTTACATTGAAATTCTTTGGAGGAGTCAACAGGCATGTGGATAAGAAAAATCTTTTTAGTATAGTCTACTTGAATTTATCAGACTTTAACGATGTCTCTCACCAAAGGCTTTCAAGGAAACTTGACAGCTGGAGCGTGAGAAGGAAGGATTAAAAGGTAGAATTAAATATTTTTAAAAATTAGTGAAGTGATTAGAACTAGAAGGAAGAAGCAAGAGTCAGTTCCCATCACGAAGGAAGTCCTACAAGGATCTCTAAGGACCTGTGCTATTAAACAGTAAAGTTCACAAAAAAGGAGTGAATAGTGAGATGATAAGTTTTTTTGACAATAACAAGTTATTCAGGATAGTAAAGAAAGGCTGACTGTCAAGAGCTGCAGAAAGACTTTACAAGACTAAACATTAAAGTGACAGGTGAAATTTACTGCACGTACATGCAAAAGACCTTACAGTGGCCAAAAGCAATCCCAGCTTCACATACAAAACAATGGGTACTAACTTAACAGTTATTACTGTAGAAGACAGATAATGACAGAAATTTCTTGAAAATTCATTTCAGTGATGTCATTTGTGATCTCTTGACGAGAATTGGTTGTCGTCATAAAAGTAAATCAAATTCTAAAAGTTAGTAGGAAAGAAATAGAGAAGAAAACTAAGAATAATGCTATATTATTGTATAAATCCATGATCCATTTGCATTTTTGGGTGCTGTGTGCAATTTCTTAACTAGTCCCCTCATCTCAAAATGGATATATTAGAACTGAAGAAAGTTAGGGCAAGTTAAGAGGTATGACAAAAGATGTGTGTGTAAAGAAGAATTAAATAGGACCATGCAGCTTAACTGAGAAGGTTCTATACATTCCTTGATAAAGGAGGCTAGAAAACCATGAATGGGGCAGACAGCATAGACCAATTATCTGGTATTACCATGAAGAAATTAAGGGGATATCAAATAAGAGAGAAAGAGGAAAGTACAAAATGTCTGATCTGATGCTCTGTTAATTATTATAATTAATAAGAAGATAGAGTATATAATTAATGTTATTATATCTAAGAGATTGAGCTATGGATCAGTGTACGTCTAAATGTATTAAAATAGAAAAATAACTTCCTCCTTTTCTAAGATGGTAACCTCTCTGTATTTCTAGATGGTAAATAACTCCATGTCCCCACTATTTTAAAGGTCTTCATTTTATTGTGAAAATGGTTATCTTTAAACTGTTTTTAAAATTTCTTCCTCAAGATTTAGAAACAGTTCATGGAATTATAGAATCATAGAATTTTAAAATGTTTGGGGTTGGAAGTGACCTTAAAGATCATCTAGTTCCAACCCCCCTGCCATGGCAGGGACACCTTGTACCAGGTTACTCAAAGCCCCATCCAACCTGGCCTTCAACACGTCCAGGGACAGGGCATCCACAACTTCTCTGGAAAACCTGTTCCAACCAGTTCCTACAGCTTTGATTTCTTTTAATTTATGAACTGATTTAAATTCTATGTTTTAAAGTCCTGAAATGAATGTAAAAAAAAAACTATAACCAAATAAAAAGGATTATTTATTTCAGTTGAAACTGTAGTCATATTTATCTAGTAAGTGTTTGGTTATTTTACAGCATCATACTGAATTCAGAACGAGGTATTGATTTGAATGCAGACAATTTATCCATTTGGAAGCTAATTGTATATGCATGATGTATTGCTACAACACTCATTAGCTGGACACTGACAATAAATTCCCTGATCTATCAAAGTGATAATACCTAGTGCTCAGGAATCTCTTTTGTCTCCATCCAAGCTGTTGTAGTCTAGCAACATTCAGGACATGTATTAGCACTTGCGCACCTTTTCTGGCCTTTGAGGAGTAACACATAACAGATAAACTACTGGCATATGGCTGGCATTTACAAAGTCTGAGCTAGTTGCACTATTTTACCCTTATTTAAGCACCAGTGCATACTAGAATCTGTGGCTCCTTCTTCAGGATTCTGAAATGAATAGAAATTAAACAAAAGATGTAGTTTAAATACTTTGCAAAATTAGAAGACATGGAATTCACGTGGTCTCAAACTTAGATATCCATCTAAGGGAACAGGAAGTATGCAGACATCTTTTTATTCCCTTGTGTGGTATTCTTCAAAACCACCAAATGTGATTTATTTTAAGTCTGAATGTATTCAGGTCACAATATGCCACCACAATAGTTTGATACTTCAAGTGCTGGGTGGGGAGAGACACATTCCTTAAGTTCAGCTCTGTTGTGTGCTTTCAATCGAATTTGGGAAGTATTTTAAATAACAAGGCGAGGCTTAAAACGTTTTCCCTCAATAAAATATTTTTCTATCTTTTTAAAGCAGTATTAAGTGGCATGTTTTGCCCTTATTTGTAAAGTCTTGTGCAGTTGAAACGGAAGGACCCTGCAAAAGGGGCAAAGCTGCACATTAGTTCTGAACCAGGTAATACATCAGACTGCTCAAGAATGAGTGAGAATTTGCGCAGAGTGAGGTGATTTGCCAATCATTGCTGTTGACAAGCCATATTTCTTTTTATGCCAAAAAGCCGCACATAGAAAATAAGCAACAAGCAAGTCAAGAATGCAGATATAAGAACAAAAAAAGAAAATTAACTGATGGTACCTGTGGCTCCATACTAACTGGAAAGTTTCTACTTGTGAGTGTATGTGGGTGCCCTTGCTGACAGCTTCTTACTGTGTTCATGGAAATAGAACTTGCTACATCCTTAAGCCATAAACAGGATTGCCTTGAATCCACTTTCCATTTTTCGTTTCCTGAGGCTTGTCTGCCTCGTAGTTGACTCGTAAGTTAATAACCTAACTCATTGATTAATAACAGAATACAAATGATCTGTGAAATAAACACGAGTTACATCTTTATCAGACTGAGTACTGTACTTCAGAACCAAAGTTTTTTCGTTCTTGTGTATTTGGTTCCACTGTGCACCTTACCAAAGAACATTAATCTAAAATTATGCCTTTCTCTTCCTTACTTTCAAAGCCACTGCCAAATACTAACTCCATTTTTTATAAAGAAGCCAAAAAACTAAATTCCAAATGTATTTTCCTATTTTAAGGGAAACAGTTTAAAATTTATTTGCTTTTATTCAGTGTGTGTATTGTATTTTCGTCTTATAGTCACTGATTATCTTCAGGAATATTCACTGGGCAGGCTGAGGTCTGCTCACAGTACCCAGCCATGACATCAAGATGGACTATTCATTCTGGAAGTCCAAAACGTGTGAGCTAAGTGAGCCCCATTTCCTTCAAAAAATATTCAGAGAGAAATCCTTATTAAAACAAAACAAAACAAAACCAAAAAAAAAAACTACACACACAAAAAAA
>VXBH01004946.1:397851-515392 GCA_013400035.1 Rynchops niger
AAGAGAAAAAAAACAAACACCAAAAGCAGCAGTCGTGGCTCTGTATAGATAACTAGAATGTCAGCCTTAGTCACCTGGCTTTCTGTTTTCTTCAAAAAATTACATAGGGCATTATAAAAGGCATGGAAAAATCTGTTTAGTTTGTTTGAGGAGAAAAAGTCTGATCATAACATTTGCCTTGTTTAAATCACTTATAAACCCCAAAATCTTGGGATGATTTTGGAAGTTTAACTTGAAGGATTGTACCAGCCCATCTGGGATGAAATTGTCTGGGGAATGTGAGATAAAACAAAGTACCAGCACTTCCAGTACCCATGTATATTTCTATGTTTATATACATAGTAAATGAGGTAGAGGTCAATGTATTTGAAAAAAGGAGGAAACATAAAAGCAAAGAAATCTCTTCTCAAAAATTCCACAGTCTTCATAAAACAACCAAGAATTTTGCCACAGGTTAAGGGGATTCATTAAATTACCCTGGAAAAAAGCCGACATGTACCACTTCAGTTAGCAGTTAAAGGTCAAACATGGACACCTTGGATCATATGTTGATGCTTAAGTGCTTTTTTCTGTGGTACTGAGGCCTTGTCCTCTTCGGCAACATGTCCAATGAGAAGAACAGAATGCCGGCCCTGGTGAATTCGGTCAGGCACGTTAGAAGATGGCCAGTGTCACCTTTCCTAGGTCATGACCTGTCTCATTTTCCACAATACAGAAAGTCTTTACCTCATTTACTTACAGTGAAGAAAAAAATTAAAACTGTGAAAGAGAACCACATGTCTTTTTAAGAGAAAAAATCATGATAAACAGGAAAATTACAGGTAGTGGTAGGACAGGCATATTAGGCAGTTCCTGTTCAGCTTTCAACCCCTGAGAAAGGCTGGCTCTGGCAGCGCCTCTCCAGCTGAGAATCATCATGAGGATGGGGCATTCCTTTGCACACAGTGTATGGGTCCACTTCCCTTCTCCCCATCCACTGCAAGGAATTTGTCACAAGAAGAAGAAAGCCTTTTAGAAGGAGAATGGTTAAGCTTCAGCAATTGCCTAGACATGTCTGGGAAAGCAGCTATACCTTCATCGAGGCTACGGGCTCCGCAACTGGAGAGCTCTATGCAGTGCCTCAACACACAGTCACTGACTTGGGTTTTTGTAGCCTGAGCAGTTTGGAGCCAGTGAAGAATTCATCCCTGTTTCATTTGTTTTAGAAGAAGAAGTAAACATATGGTTTACAGAGAGATTAAATAAGCACATTTGGACAATCAAGTCTATATGCTTAGGTATTTTTACTATAAATGAATATTATATGTTTCTATCACTCTGTGTTCGAATGCAGATGTAGAACAATCTTTTAGTTTGAACATTTTTCAGAAATTCTGTTCAGTAATAAACCTGTTCTGTAATTTTTCATTTTCTACTTATCTATATCCTTTTACTGACATGTTTAGAAAGCAAAGTCAAAATAACAGCAGCAATGCACAGAGAAAAAGTCCATTGAACCACAGATCAAATTGTTGTCAAGAATATTTATTAATTTGTTATCTGTAAGCAAAAGTTATTTTCTTATGTTGACTGTGAAATAGATTATATACTTGTATGTTTGTTCTGTTTTCCCCTTCCAGTGCTCTCATTTCAGAAACAATATGATAAACAAAGGCACTGTTGCTTAGCAACTTTAAATATTTCCATTTTAAACTGAATGCTTGTAGTTTGAAATATAATGTAAATTCACTGTATACTGTGTGGTAAATTATTCGAAAATAATTAACTTCCTCTTTCTTGGACTTATTTCACAGAAACACATTAAATGGGTTATTGTATCTACTATTTGGAGAAGGAATTTGCCTAAACAATATTCATGCATAGAGATTTTGTTTAAAAGGCAATTCATTATGCTACACATTGAACAATTAATTTTTCAGTACTTAGATTTTAAGTAAAATTTATTTTCCTTGATGTGTATAGAACAATCTTAAATCAGTAGACCTCCATAGTGTAAATATACTCCATGTAGAATGATTCTAGCTTGTATCACTCTAATGAGCACCCAATGATATAACCGGTTCATGCTGTATAGTTACACTTCAAAATTTTTGGGTTTTGGGAAAGAATAGGCTAGACTCTTAGTTATTTATCCGTTCAGTGACACTGAAGTCAGAATCCATTAATTTTCATCTAGCAGAAGAAGGTGTCCCAACAGTTTTTGCCTAATAAAATCAACTTGTTACTAATGGCTAGTAGGGATATGTAATCATCAATGCAAGTAGGGATATGTGATTATTATTTTGACTGTCTTCCTTACTTAGAAGCTTCTTGTGAATATTCTGAAACTGTTTCTTGCAAAAGAAAGACTATATGTAGATGACTGTGTGTGACTATTTCAGAAATTAGAAGCCCCGTGTTTGTTTAATTAATATCTGGTATGTTGGTTTAAAAATAAAAATTGACCACACCTAATGCTCATTTTTAAATCCGTCCTGGAAACAGATATAGGTAGTAAGATTCTAAAACACAAACGAGCAGACACAGACTTTTCCTCCTCACTAGTAAGTTACACTTATATTTTGGGTTTTTTTGAAAAATTTTTTGCATTCCTTTTTTAGGGAAAATGAGATTTCTGCATTTTGAGGGATTTGTAAGTAATTATTGTGGATAGAACTGAGTCTTTCAATGGAAGGAGAAAGTTATGGAAGATAGCTGCATTGTGACAAAGAGGATTTTCAGTAGAAGAAAGTAAGAATGGATAAAGGAAACAAGGAAATGTTTATTTAGAGCTCATGGTAAACCTGGATGCTGCCATATTATGGTATCGATATTGAAGAAAGAGAACAGAAAATAGTTCATTATTATATAATAAATATATAGTATATACATATAAATGTTAATTACTGTATTTTGGGCGTTTATAAACCAAGTATTTCCCAAATAGCAAGAAGTTGGCAGTAATTTAATAGGCAAAGTTGGAACTTATTTCTTCCAATTATTAAGTAACGTAAAAGGCTATTCAGATGGATTGAGTTGCTGGTCTTCTCTTTGCTGAAGTTCTCTTTGAAGTAAAGTAGGTTTTCAGTCAACTACCTGGCAGAAGGGCAAAGTTTGGCAGATAATCCTTGCTCAACACCACCAGTTTAACCCGTGCATCATGGCACAGATAACTACAGAATTTTGTATTCCACAGGTTAGAATCACTGATTAGGTTTTCCTTAAAAACTTTTATATTTTTAGGTGAAGAGGGAGATAGCTTTATTAATTTTGAATAAGAATTGGTACTTTTACCAATATGTTTTTGCTTTAATTTCCTTCTGACTTGAAAGAGTAAACAAATTTCTAAATAAATTAAGACATAAGAAGCAAAAATGTTGTTAGTATTTTCTTTGATCAGAAACTGCACGCATGAAATAAATATGGATTGGAAATGCTTCCTCTTTTAGTCATAAGTCATGTCTAAAAATTTGGTGAAAATTGCTGTCTAACAGTTGTACAGTTCTGTGTGCAGCCATCCACTTCTTACTGATGCTAGCATCTATAAAAGGGAATAAAATTGTGGAAGCTAGAGTTTTTGTTTTACAAAATGGAATATCAAGTTGCAGAAAGCTGAGTTGTAATATCCCCCATGCCTTATTACATTGCCTAACAACAAAATGCTAAGCAGAAGACCAATTTAAAAAACAAACAAACAAACAAACAAATAATTTTTTTTTCATTTTTTTTTCAACTTATACCATTTGTCTCAAGCAAGTACATGGCAAAATTTCAGCTCACAGTGTTTTCTGAGTTAGTTAACAGCTAGAGTTGATCAAATATCAATAACACAAGAAAATACTATCAGTGGTAAAAGCTGGGTTCATAATGTCCAGAGATAATGACAAACTATACAAACATTTTGAAGCTTAGGATATTTTTACTTGTAAAGTCTTTCAGGAACTTTTTCAAAACCAGTACTTTCTCTTTTTCTCTTTTCTCTTTTCTCTTTTTTCTTTTTTCTTTCTTCTTTTTTCTTTTCCTTTCTTCTTTATTTTTCTTTTTTTTTCATTTTTCTGAAAAGTCAGCATAAGATGAATAGATATTCTGCAGTACATTTTTTTCATACCATACGCTCTACAGTCTGATGTCGGCAATATAATTTTGTATGGCTTGCCATTAGCTCTCTGTAGGTATTTTGCATAGGTCAAGAAACAAAGGCAGCTTGTGATTCAGGAGATGACCTCAAAAAGTGCCTAAAGCTATAAAGAGAATTAATCTTCCAGTCTCTCTTAAGCTGTATCTATCAGGAACACCGTAATTAACCATTTAGCTCAGATTGTCTAGTGGCCCCTACCATCGTTGTTGTTCTGCTTCACAACTTTTCATGACCCTGAACTGGTTGCTATTTGCACACCTGCAGCACCTTTCTCCAGCTGGATGCTCAAGCATTCTCCTTTAAAGAACACTTACAGCAGTTCTAGAGTACAGGTATTTCTATTCTTCAGCTTAGGAACTTTCATTTTTCTTTTCTTCCAGCTGAGAGAAGAAAACAGAGAATGCAAAAGTACTTTTCTGTATAGGCTGTTATTCTTACAATGCAAGAGAACCTAAAATATCATGTTAACATTGTTTCTTGAGAAATGCAGACTGAGATGTAAATTTGGTATAACAAGATGGTGTAGAAAAGGAAGGGTAACTCATGCAGCTTTTGCTGATGGAGGAAGTCATGAAAGATGACTCTACATGTACATAGAAAAACTTCCTGATTTAAGGACTTCTATGAGAAAACAACTCTCATCTTTACAAAACTTAAATTTGTAATGTGATGATCTGGAATTTGGTAACCTCACTAATGTACTTCTATTGGTGTTGTAGAGAAGGTGAATTTCTCTTCTGGAGGTCCTCCAAGAAATTGTTGCCATCAGTTCCCAGGATTTTTGACTACTGACCAGATGCCCATGAGCACTAGTTCATCCCTGTGGTGTGGCTGCATGTTAGGCATTTTGCATCACCAGCTTCTGTTCCCACTGAGTTTAGCAAGTTCTGGCTCAAACCTGGATAGCTGAAATATAGATCAAATTGCTGTTGGGCTAACACTTATGGACACACAAACACACTGTAATGGATATATGTTAGACCATTAAGCTCTATCATAGTGGAAAAAAAGCCATCGCAGACCTGAACTTTCTCCAGTGAGAGAAGTCCTCACTTCTGGAGCACAGCACTTAGCTCCAACAAATTTCAGAAAGATGTTGGCATCTGATGGTGCTGGAGTCATCATTCAGGAGGCCAACGGAGAAAAAGCACTCCACTCTGGACCAGAACACATACTCTGCCAAAGGCACTGCATCCCCTAAGCGACCCATTCACATAATGGGACAGCAGGAGACCATGCAGTGTCAGGAGGCAGAAAGAAACCACGAGGTGGGCCACCTCCACCTCTTATGGTGGCTTCCACCTTATCAGGGGAGTCCTCACCCACCGACTGTGACCTCCAGCAGGAAATTGAGACTGGGGAAAGGGTAGGATAGACATGTCAGTCTAAGTGCTGGTGTTCTTTTTCCTGCTACCTGAATCAGTGACTGGATGTTTGTAGTGGCTGGCAAAAAAATTAAGTAAAATTACATTCCCCAAATCTTTTGCCCATAACATATGATCCTATTATTCCCTCCACCTCCTTTTTTACCTGTATTTTTCTATTTGTCTTTCTTGTCATTGAGTTCATATTTACTTGCAGTGAGGTAAAGTGTTTACCTACAAAATGCTGAGTATTTCACAAAAGAAAAATTATAGGCAGTGAATATTCATTCATGGTGGTTAGTTTTCATATATCCAGATTACCTTACATAATTTTTAAAACTCAGCTTTCTTCTCCAAGAGATTCTTGAGAAATGGCACTTTTAAGTTGGTATTTTTCACTTCTTTTTGTTTTAAAATTAGAACAGGTTAGAACACTTTCCAGAGAAATATTTTTACTAACCAGAGTTCAAGCATGATAGAAACAGGTTTCAGGAAAGGGTTTAGAAGATATGCTTCCTCCTTATTGTTTTGTGTCTTTCTACCTGTCTCCCCCAACCTGCCCATTTATTTATGTTACTAAGGCTAAAATTACATTTTTCTTCACATTAAACTGTAATTTTCAAATTTTCTGTTCACATAGTCCTTGTGGTTTTTTGTTTGGTTTTTTGAATCACATTTTAGTTCAGGAGTATTTTCAAAATTTGAAACTTGTGATACGGCACAATTATTGCTTAAGTAACAACAAGACCACTGTATTTCACAACCACCGAGACAGAATTCTAAGACAAAGACAGAAGTACAGACAATGAGAAAAGAAGTATGTATTTAACACAGCATAAAAAGAAGATGGGATTAAAAGTAACAGCAAATTTTCCACTAGAAATAACAGGATGTAAATATCTTTATTAGTATCTTTTCTTTTTTTAGTTTCCTATGTCAGTAGGGTAATATTGCTAAAAGGGACAAATTGTAGCAGAAGAAAGGGCCTAGAGGCCATCTAAAACATATAGCTCCCAGAAAGGAAGCAGATGCAGCAACTGTGTGAACATTTGTGCTTACTCAACTTGAATGTGTGTTCAATAAATATTTGCAGCCATATTAGAAGGACATGAATATTTAATTTGAGGTTCAGATCACATGCAACAATCTTCTGAAAAGAGGAAATCTCAAAATATCAACAAATAAACAAGATATCATTGACTTCTGATGAGCAGCAGAACTAACAGAATGAAACTTTACACATTCACATTTTGGGAAAAAATGGAATTTCTGAGATAGTGATTTAAGAAAATTACTGTTTTATAACCAAACATAAATTTATTTATTTGAACCATAGCTTTATTGAAGTTAACAGTTGTTAGGATGAGTTTATCTATACAATTTAAAAGATTAAAAATGTGTAATGTGCTTATTTTAGACGTCAAATTTCACATTCTTCACTCTCTGGTCCTCATCTCCTACCCTTTTTTTCTGGTTTTATTGGTTTCCCCTTCATTCACTTGCAGTAACAAAAGGTATTTTTAGTCATGAAATGATTAAGAAGAGATCATTTAAATGTGTTGTACAATGAAATGCTTTGTTTAATCAGGTCCATAGTGCCTGGTGCCTATTGTTTGGGCTGTGTTTCAGCATTTATTACTGAGCTTCAAAACCAGAAGTTACATATGTAAATTTTGCCTTTAAATTAGTATATCTTTGGTGTTCTGCTAGCTTGCCACTGTTTCCCATCATCTGTCCTTAATACGTTAGTATTTTCTTTTCTCTTCAGGCTCCGCCCCTCCCTCTAAGTACCAGCTCACACATCTTGTAGTTCCTATCATTAGCTTTGTGGCTTTTAAATGACCAACCTCAGGGATTTATCTTCCCTATTCTACACCCACCAAAGCTCTCTCCTATTATCTCCAAATAATCAGCCCTAGAACACCTGCAGAGGAGAGTCTACTTCTCTCAAGACAGGTTTTAATAAGTGGCCAGAGGAAGGGAGCGGTTTTTTGCATATCCAAAGAAAGAATTTCACAGAAACTATCCGGTGTAGGTTTTCTGATATGACACAGTCTGTATGTATGTGGGACTTCTCTCCACTGTGGAGTCAGTCTTTAATGGACTGTAAAATGAGATTTGCAAAATAATAAAAAAAATCTTTTCCCTTTAAACCACAACATCAACGACAATTTAGCCCACGTGTCTTTTATTGAGTTGAATAAGTATCTGTAAAGCTGTACCAGAAACTGTTTACACAGTATAGGCATTCAAAGTATTTCTCATCACATGGACATCCTGGTCCTGACAAACTGCTGATCTCTGAAGGCAGTAGCTCTTGCATTTAAAATTCATGTAGTACTTCAGAAATCTTCTTCTTATTGAAATATTCTATTTAAAATTCTTTGATGCAAGCCATTTTTGCAATTATTCATTGGCCTATGCTTCTTTAGCAAAGCGATGGAAAATATTGCCTGGGGAGACCCTTTGTAAAGTTCTAGTTCCTCAGAATATTCTGCTGAAGTTAGTGGTCTTTCCTTTAATTTCAATCATTAGATGGAATAGATTCTGTCTGTAGTTAATACTTTATATTTGTGAGAGAGAAAATTACAGAAAATAAAAATATATAGTTTTTTTCCAAGTTTTCCACATTCCTTAATGGTTTCAAATGAGCAATGGTTATGAAAACCTATAGAAATGGCCAAAAAAAATTCGAACAAAAAAGTAATGCTACAGTCATTTTGCATCTGGGTTCTAGTCCTTAGGTTAAGAACTCCAACTGAGGTCCCTAGGTTAATTTCATGTTTAACAAAACCAACAAACAAACAAACAAACAAATGAAACCAGACAAAAAACCAAAACAAAACAAACCAACCAACCAAACAAGCAAAAAAAAAAAAAAACAAAAAAAACCCCCACACTTGAAATTTTGAATGCAAAATAATCTTCAAAATGAAAGGTTTTCCTCTCAAGGTGCTCAATAATATGCTGCAGCCATTTTGATACTTTTATTTTTAGATTTTTTCTTGTAAACTGTTTCATTTTTAGTAAATCTCAATTTTATGACTAAAAACATCTTTCTGAATTAAAAAAAAAAAAAAGTAATTTCTTAATGTATCAATCTTTATTTTATCTTCCTTCACTATCTGTACTTGTGAGATCCATGTTCTGCCTTTCTTCCAGCAACCTTCTTCTTGCATCTGTCTGGTAGAGTTCATGGATTATTTTTTTCCCCTTCTCTCTCCTGCTTCCTTCATAATGTCACTAATGTGTCTATGAAGCACTTTACATTCTTTTGAATTCTGAAAAGATAAAGCTGTAACTATTCTGCTTTCATTTGAGATTTGATTTTTTTTTCAGGTGGTAGTCTGTGGGGTGTTAAGTGTCACAGCAGATAAGCTAAGTTGTAAATTGAATTTTTTTCTTATCCATATATTTATCTTTCAGCATTTTCTTTTTCATTGGGTCCTGCAGAATCCTACATTTAATTCTTACCGTTCATTCCTCAGTGTTAGCTCATCACTCAGATGAATCAGAAGTCTGCTCCTAGAAAGGAAAAATGTATGTCATATGTTTTATGAAAAAGGAAGCTCCTTGAGTTTAGATCCTTTTTATTGCAGCTGAAGGGAAAAATGTTTGCTCTGAACAAAAAGGAAAAATAATGATGAAGTCTTTCTGAGAAAATGAAACACCTACTGGGAATTAAATGACAGCCAGTAGAAAGGCTTCTTCTGTGAAGCTGTTGTACCTCCTCCCAAGAGGCTGAAATCATCTTATTTGGCTTCCAGGAGGTACCACACAGAATTATTTCTGCCCTAAGAGAAAAATTCCCATTAATTTGAAATGATTTAATGTTGAATTTTTCGTACCCTCAGTGATAAAAGCTAGAACAATTCTCCCTGCAGGCTAACAAAATATGCAAGTACCATTTAAAAATGTCTGCCTGTGTCTGTGTGTGTGTGGTATGCACACACAACAGAAGCTACAATAAACTGATAGCTGTCATTATCCCATGGATAACATATGGAAAACATGATCTGATATTTTAAGATAATGTCACCCACTCTAACTGGACAAATCAGGAAATTTTCTAATTAAAAAAAAATAATTATGAAAGGTAGATGAAATTTCAGTAGCTGAATGGCATAATTTTCTAAGGCAATACAGTGAAAAGCAACTGATTTCCCAGAATGCACTGCTTGAATGTGATCTAGCAGCTATGTGTTTCTCACCTTCTCTAAGATTTGAGGAGGGTACTTGGCTTTCAAACATAAAGCCATACAGAAGGATTTGATATTCCACAGAACCTTCCTCTGACTGTCTCTTTGATGATGCTCTAAACGGTATGGGTCATGGCTGATACTGGGCAGCTTTCTGTATCATGTATCCAGTGTGGAGAGATAAGGGCTGAATATTCATGAGTTAACAACAAACACCAATTAGACAACATCTATTCGCGTCTAAAGTTATGAATAGACTAGATACCCCCCCTTTTCTTTCCACAAAAGACAGTATTAGTCTTCTTTCACAGTATGCAGTAAATACCCATGTTAAGACATCATCTTTAAAACCCTGGTGTTTTTCTTTACTCCTCTTCTCTTAAGTTTTGGCTAGAAGGCCTTGCAGCCTTGCAGGCAAATTTGTCCAGTCATGATTATGATACACTCCATGTATACCATGTGCAGAACAGTAACAGAAGAGAACTTCATTTCTCAAAATAAGTTACTCATTATTAGTAGAACTACTGCAAGAAATGGTGCAAGTATGCTGGCTGCCTTAGTGAGCTTGCAATCTTTTGGCTAGCTTGGTGTTTTCCCCAGATTCATCACCACTGCTGGCTGTATTTTTCACTCCAACATCAATGATACTTGCTATAATCGTCATTTTTCAGCAGTTGTCGGTTTAGTTTTCTTAAACCAGCAACTCAACACCATTTCCTAATAATCAAAGAACAAGTGAACAGAGGATTCTATGAACTGCAGCTTGTCTCATCTAGGATTCATCAAAGTCAGGAAAGACTAAATGCACTTTTTTTTTCTCTTCTCAGATTTATTTGCTATTTCAGACATTTTCCTGAATACATTGTATTGTCACTTTCAGGTCTGCACAGCATTCAAAAGAAGCTAACTGAATTTGTACTCAGTATAATTTGATTCTTGCTGTGACAATATAAATCACATGGAATTTCTTCTGTTTCCTGATTGGATGAAAATAACTTTCTATTCTATTGTGAAAATGCTGTCTTTATGTATATAATTACTTTTTCTCCCTTCCTTTTAAAATTTGCTCATTTAGGAACATTTTTCTTAGTAAGCCCATTTCCTATGATATTTTCAGGGGGAAAAAAAAAAGAAGAAGTAACGGACACAAGAAGATTATTTGAACTTTACCTCTGAAGTAACATGAAAGCAAAATATTTCAGCCAAAGCTACCCAAGGTTACTGGTAAAATACACAGTGTGTGCTAAAGAATTAGGAAAAGATGAAAAAAATGCAGTCCTCCAAAATCTCTGTGTGTGTGTGCATGCATGCAAGTGTTTGGGAAATAGTTGGAAAATATTTGAAGGGTAGACAGAGATTAGGCAGCAATTATTCTTTGTGTATCCCTCTAGTACTGTGTGTGATTAATTACTTTGTTTCCAGTGTTTTTCTTAAAGGAGAACAAATGTGTCCATAAAACATGAGGCAATAATGTCATATTTAGGAATGATTTCTTACATATGAATGTTCAAATACTAGTTATTTGTTTGGAATTACAGTCAGATTGCTGATCTCTTCTGGAAATTCTTTAGTCCTTTGAGTTCTTTGATCATAACAGCATAAAATTCCCTGTCAATAAGGATTTGAGAGATTTTTACCCCTTAGGATTATTTGGGTTGTAAGGGACTTCCAGTGGCCCATCTACTCCATCACCCTATTTTATTTTACATTGTTTGGAAATAAACTTTAGTGACAACTGACTAATATTCTAGCAGTTTTAAGATGGGACTTTTGTAGAATATACAAATGAATGAAAAATTAAAGTCTTAAGTTTGTATTTAAAATGTTAATGTTTGAAGTAGATGTGATGCAAAATAAGGGGAAATAAAGGAAAGGGTGTTGCATTCAGTTGCTTAAAATACTAATCTGTGTAAGTATCCTTAAGGGACCCTATTCATGAATCAGTACTGTAGTGTGATGCATAATGTATAATTACAACCAACAGAATGATCCCTGCCCCCAGGGCCTTTTAAGCTGTGTAGCCTACATATAAAAGAGACAAAGGCACATATAATACATAAAACTTTAATAATCAACTTGACCAATCCTTTCATACATCATCAAACTAATGATTATCATGGGTTTTAAAAAAATCCACTGCAAAGTAGAGTACGAAGAGATGGCTTTTAAGAAAATGGATGGTGGAGAAGTTTGTAAATATTTATATGGAACTTCTGTGGTGGGTTGACCTGCCCTAGCTGCCAGACCCCACACAGGTGCTCTGTCACTGCCCCTCCTTAACACGACAGGGGAGAGAAAATAAGATGGAAAAGCTCATGGGTAGAGATAAAGACAGGGCATCAATGACCAATTGCTATCACGGGCAAAACAAACTCAACTTGGGGAAAATTCACATAATTTATAGCCAATTAAAAATAGAGTTTGACCATGAGAAACAAAGACAAAACCTAAACCACCCTCCCCCAACCAAGCCCCTTTTCTTCCCAAGCTCAGCTTCCCTCCATTGTCCCCAACTCCTCTACCTCCTTCTCCCTGCGCAGCAGAGAGGGATGGGGAATTGCGGGCTGCAGTCAGTCCATAGCAGCTCCTCTCTGTCACTTCTACCTCCTCACACTTATTTGGTCCTCACCAGCACAGAGAACCACAGTCTTTGTGCTGGTGAGGACCAAATAAGAAATTACCCCTTCTCTTGTGAGTACTCTGTCATCTATCCCTAGTTTAAATAAGGTAAATGAAGTCTACCATTTCTGTTGCATGTCCTAATCTCAAAACATCTCTCATCTCTTTCGTATGTTACTCTCATTGTTGCCTTTATGGTCAGGGAGACGGTAGTATTATCACAAAATTGCTTTTTTTTTTCATCTAGGTCTGGACTTCTAATCAATAGGGATTTCATGTCAGTCACTTGTTGACAGATTTTGCTTCTTAACTTGATTTGTCTATGCATTTCAACACACAGCTGTATAATAACACCTTCATGGCCTGTTTCGTTTCTCGTTATTCTTTATGTTGTAATTTAGCACTGTCCTGCTTACTCCCCGCTTTCTGCCAGGTGCTAGATATGTCTATTAGAATAGTGAAGCTCTCCCAGATGATATCTTGGGTTTAATAGCCTTCTTATAGTTTTATTTATATCAATAAATTGTTCTGTAGTTCTGCATTCTCTTTACATGGTATTTTGTTGAGCCTGTCTTTTTCTTTACCATTTGACTATTGCCATGCTCTGGTCATCCTTCAGCCTGTGACTTTACTGTCGGCTTCAACTGTGCAGTTGCCTCTTTCTGCATGCATTGGCTTTCTCCCACTCTCAACTTGAAGACTTATTCCCAACCTTCTTAATTTCAAATACCAGAAACTTCGGTTTCTTATCATTCAGAGTTTGTTCCATATTTGCAAGCCTTTTTTTTATTCCAAAAGTACGCCCCACAAGAAGATCAATCTCAGTATCTCTGCATATACCACTGTGATGGGTTGACAAGATTTAGTCTCTATTTCCCATCCAGCCACTTCCTGGGAAGTAGGGTCTCAGTACGCATAGCTGTTCTTTCAAAAGACAAACGCCTTAATAACAAATGTCCACCCTCCTCCTCCTTTCTTTTAGGTATTATTGCTGAGCACGACAACATATACTACAGAATATCCCTTTGGTCAGATTGGGTCACCTGTCCTGGCTGTGTCCCCTCCAAACCTAACGGCCTTTGGTGGGAAGAGAGGTGGTTTAGAGGTACAGCCTTGAGACTGTGGGAGCACAGCTGAGCAGTAGCCAAAACACTGTGTTATCAAGACCATTGTAGCTACAAATACAAAGCACAGCACTATGAGGGCTGCTATGGGGAAAGTTAACTCCATCCCAGCTAGACGAGATACAAGCACGTTGTCAATGAAAAACTTAAATCTTACCTTTCTGCCTCCCTGTTGTCTATATGATTAGGTCTGGAACATTTCTTGTATGTCTGATATGGATTTTTTGGTCTCCAATTTTAAACCTGACAAACGAAACTTTTGCTGAGAACCTCTCTCCCTCCTATATTCTAGGCACCTATGCAGCCTGTAATCATCAGCTCATCCTAATATGACTTCTAAAGCCTATTTGTTTACCTTGGAAGGTCTTCTGTATTCCTCATGGAAGTCACTGTGTTGTCCTTCGTCAAGTTTATCTCCTTGATGATGCCTGTGTGCGTAACACAGTGTGCTACTTCTTCCATTTGAGTGTAATCCCTTCTTTCAGGGTTGTCTCTGATATATAATCTCGTGCTGGACACAGCACTGGAATAATTTTCTATTTAAGAAAATAGCATCCTTCAAGATTACAGTGGGATTCTTAAAGGAACGATTGTTCAGTCATGTCTGCAAACCTGTGGTTACTAAGCATTTCTATTTCCCTGAACTCCTTCAAGTCAGTAACCTTAGTCTCAAGGCACAGAGGTTTACCTCAAAGGCTGTTCAGCCTGGAGAAGAGAAGGCTTATAGCAGCTTTCCAGTACCTAAAGGGGGCTTACAGGAAGGATGGGGAGAGAATCTTTATGAGAGAGTGTAGCGATAGGACGAGAGGTAATGGTTTTAAACTGAAAGAGGGGTATTAGGAAGAAATTCTTTACTGTGAGGGTGGTGAGGTAGTGGAACAGGTTGCCCAGGGAGGTTGTGGATGCCCCAGACCTGGAAGTGTTCAAGGCCAGGCTGGATGAGGCTTTGAGAAGCCTGGTCTAGTGGGAGGTGTCCCTGCCCAGGGCAGAGGGGCTGGAACTAGATGATCTTTAAGGTCCCTTTACATCCTGAACCATTCTATGGTTCTGTTATTCTATGATCATGGGCGCCCTACAAGAACATGCATTTCCCCTTCCCCCATCAATAACACGTATGACACTCAATTCAGTTAACTTGGAAATCCATTCTCTTGAAGGGTTTCCAAGTGCTCATTTTACCTATTTCAAATGAAGAGTAGTAACTTTAGCTATCCTGAAGAATCCGGTTGATCTAGCTGACTCTTCTTGGTAAATTTGTCTCTCAGGTTAGAGAAGGAGACTCTTTTGGACTTAATTCACCTGTTGCTCCATTCACTTAAAAGTCCCTTTTCAGCTCATTAAGTTCCAGGCTTTGTTGACTGCTGATCTTCACCTGACCAAGATGTTTTTGGTCTGCTTCAATGGTGTATTTATGGCAATATATGTGGCCTATGTGTGGCTGGCTCCATACATCACCCAGATTCTTTCTTGACTGTTTTGCCCACACCTATATTGTTGTGTATTTATAACATCTTGGATCTTCTTCAGTGTTCCTTAGTGACAGGTCAAATCCTCAGGTATAATGGTGATCAAAAATATCAAGGCACTGAAGGTTTACAACTTGCTTCTTTTCAATTGTCGTGCAAGGCAGGCTATTGTATTTCCAACCTCTACTCAGCTAAGTTTATATTAAAAAATATTTGATAGTGTTTTAGTCTGGTATCTTACATCTTTAATGAGTAGTTTTGCTTGAAGTTAGAGAATTTAATTTGCCAGCTCCACATTTTTTAGTCTATAATAGATCCTCCTTTGATAAGGAAGCTTTAAAGAAATTAATGAGACTGAACTTCCTTTTTGTCCCTAGCTTAACTTTGCAAGGAAATACACTTTATAAAATGAACCAAAAGTTACCCTAGGAAAACACCAGAAAGTGCCTTGAGACAAAAAGTCCTACATTCTGACAGTTGCAGTTACATCATGGAATAAGATGGACGACATTTATTTAGAATAACAGTGGACTATAAACAATAAACAGGAATCATTTATCTGATCTCTGCCACCTCCTGTCTCCTCAGAAACTTCATGAAGGTCTCTGCCCCACTGTCATCCCAAGCATGCCGAACTGGAGCACTTGCATAAGTATTCTGTGAAGTCAGTCTAGCCAGCTGGATGAACTGAATCATTTGTCTTGGGGAATCTTCTGCTTTGACATCATGTGAAAACTAAGTCAATAATCTACTTTGATGAAGTGATCCAAGGAGAATTCCTCATTTTTGATATTCTAGATGCCTAACATGTGCCATATGTTGGTGTTCTGCCCAATCAGCCACAGGCGATTAGAAAGAAATTCACTTGAATATTTAAATATACAAGAAAATGTCATTAAAGGTACTTGGCTAAAGGAAATCTTCTAAACCCATTAAACCCTTCTTCTAGGTGCAGAATCTTGACATACACAGATACTCAATTTGAAGTTCACAATGCCCCTGCCTCGAGACAGCAAGATCATATGGTGATACTGTTGAGAATGTATTCTCTCTTCTTCCTTATTTGTGATTCTTTGTGTTGCTTGCTTTTCTACAATTTTAATAATTTTATTTTTAATATTGTAACAAGCCTGCTGGATAGTATGGTATGGCAGCATTTTAAAGACTTTTTTTCAAAGAGAAAATGATGCACATTTGGTGTTCTCAAGACACACAAAGGTAGACCTGTTATTTCTGTGGCACTTGGTGGACAATAGGAAGGCACTAGGACTTTTACTTCTCCGCACTCACCAAAACCTTACCAGAATGGATACAAGAAAACATTGAGATTCGGGAGCAAATCCAGAGAAGGGCAACAAAGCTGGGGAGGGGTCTAGAACACAAGTCTTAAGAGGAGCAGCTGAGAAAACTGGGCTTGTTTAGCCTCAAGAAAAGGAGGCTAAGGGGAGACTGTGCCACTCTCTACAACTACCTAAAAGGAGGCTGTAGAGAGGTGGGTGTCAGTCCCTTTTCCCAGGTAACAAGTGATGGGACAAGAGGCAGTGGCCTCAAGTTGAACCAGGGCATGTTTAGATTGGATATTAGGAAAAATTTCTACACCGCAAGGGTTATCAATCACTGCAGCAGCCTGCCCAGAGAAGTGGTAGAATCGTCATCCTTAGAGGTATTTAAAAGACAGGTAGATATGCACTTAGGGACACAGTTTAGTGGTGGTTTTGGCAGTATTAAGTTGATGGTTGGACTCAATATGAAAGGTCCCTTCCAACCTAGACAATTCTATGATTCTGTGACTCTATCCTCTCCATTACTACAAATCTATTAGAACTAGACACTTATGTCAGAAAAGGCATTGGTACCTTTATTCGTGATAGGTTTGAATATAGATACGAGCTCTTTCTAGGTAGAAGCTGTTGTTTCACAGTACAAAAATCAGCTCCTCCTATTATTTTTGATGAGGTGGTCTATTGTGATAGGGTATGCTTATAATGATGTAGAACTGGGTCTAACAGTTCATCAGTAGTCAAATTTTGCTATAATACAGTGTGTGTAAGGAAGCAAAAAGGGACTTCAAAAGAACTCTCTGAGTTTCTGGAGATTATTGTTTAAGATCTGATTTTTTGGGAGATCAAGTCTCCAAAATCTTTTCCTCTCTGAGTAAAGCTTATTACATTGTGTCCTCCCATTTTGGATGGGAACCAAAGGAAATAAGATGAAATAGCAACACGAAAGTGACATCTGGTCCTTTGATTTAATCAGTGCAAACATGGCTCTGTGTATATAGTTTTAGATTTACACCACTGTACCAGAATGCATTAACTGGAATTCTCAGTAGAGATTAGCTTGAGGTGAGAAACTTCTTTTTTAATAAGGAATACTTTTTTCTGGTAGAGGCTGCTTGAGAAAGAGTAAGTTGTTTCAGCAATTCAGACACAATACAAAATTTTGTTAGAGATCCTGACTTTTGTCAATGTATTTTTTTTCATTTGCTTGAACAGATCACATGCTGCTGTTTCCAGGAGCGTAGCAGAATATAGTAGTTCAACACTTTCCATATTTAAAAAGCCAAGTTTTACAATTACATGAAAATGCTGAACTAATTTAAGGACCATATTGTTTCTTGTCCACAACCTGCAACAGTCATGTCTGTCTATCAGTTGTGGCTAGTGCTCTCAGCAGACTGTGGACTGACGACTTTTTGTACATGAATAGGCTTTAATGATCTACAAAACTTTCTGGAGCAAAACTACCAGAAAGCTGAGAAAGCTCATGTTTCTTACCCAATACATTAAAAAATACTTGGAAGAGCGACAATGCCTTGCCATGAAATTGTTATGGTTCAGTGAAAATATTACTTAAATGAAGAAGACTAGATGACCTCTTTGGGGCACTTCCAACCTAAATTATTTTGTGACTGTAAGATGGAGAAAAAAGATAAAGTACTTATTTCCAGGAAGTGACTTAAGAAAGAAGTTTTCCTTCCTCCTACCATTAATCTTAAAATAAGCATGTGCAGGTCTCCGGATCTGTCCTTAGAATGATTGCCATAGGACTGAAGGGCTTGAGGGCTTTCTCTTCCATAAGGTGAAATCTTCATTCTCCTTTTTATTCTGAGGAGAAAAGTTCCTTAAAGACAAAGGAACAGAATTTTCATCATTCACTAATGAACATAAATAAAAATTTAATTTAAAATATATAATTAAAAATTCAGTAATAAATACAGATAGTTATATAGAAACCTTAATGTGGTCATGAATATAGATAGCCAGATATAAAACCACTTCACAAGTCTGTAATGGCAAAAGTTTGAAGAGAGCAGAAAAGCACGCTCTAAAATGTACAGACTCTGCCTAAAATAGACTTAATCTCTTCACTTGCATAAAAAGAAATGTCTGAGTTTACTTGAATTTTACAGAATCTTAGGATTATTGGTGTTGGAAGGGACCAACAGTCTTGTGAAATCTCCATTCTTCAACATAATAAAAACTAAACAAGACAAGGCCCTGAGCAACCTGACCAACTTTGAAGCTAGTCCTGCTTAGAGCAGGAGTTTCAACTACGTGATCTTCAGGAGTCCTTTCCAAACTTATTCAATATATGCTTCTATAAACTTTGTGTAAAGTCCATTTTTATTGAAAAAAAAACAAGTCCAATGTTCATGGTAACACGAAAACTTTGAGTTGCCTTTGAGTATAGTGTTTTGAGGGCATTTTACTTTTAAATTATCTTATTTTGAAAAAATAAACCAAAATTATTGGTGCAAGTGAGGATTCAAATTGATTCTAGAAAAACTGCTGCAACAGCAGTTTATTTTTATATTTTCATTGCCAGTAATTTCTTCTGAATAGAATTTTTTTATTTTTTTACCTTAAGATTAAGAGAGACATATTTTTAGCAATTTAGTGTTTGAAAGAATTCCAGATCTAAAGATAGCTGTTAAAAGAAGAGAAAGCCAAAATCTGCAATGATAGAAGCAGTCTCCAAATTAAAGAAAAATGTCCGTTTCTTAATGAAGTATTATTTCAAATTTTCAAAGCCTGCAGAATAAATCTTTAATCAAATTAAAGGAGCATATTTTGCCTATATGTGTGAGAAAATTTTCAGAGAAGATAAAAACCCTATTTAACTGTAGGAGTGTATGACCCTAAATATTTTTTTTACGTTTTGTTTCTAAATCTTTTCCATCTCTCCAAAGTGTTTGTATTTGTACTGTGAATTCAGCGTACTTGGAGGAGTATTGACCCCACATTGTTTCAGTTGTTCACATTCCAGATTCAGAAGCTATGATGGGGCTTGAGATTAATGTGTACATTTTATGAATACAAATGTTTTTAAATAAAGCTTTCTCACACACTTTAATTTCAGCAGTTTTATGGTTACAGCTTATATTCATATATTTCTACCGTAGCGTGTTTTTAAGCAGCAACATTTGTGAAACTGAGCTTTATTTTAAAATATGTATTCATTAAAAGTTATGCATTCATGCATAATTTGCATTAGAGTTGTAGTCTCAGTAACAAGATACCACATCTAATGTCAAATACCACTACTTTACTACAATCACCAACGGCTCATACACTTTCTAGATATCACCTGTTCAGGCTTTGTCTTAAATTTGAAAATTCTTTCTAAGCAGCGTTTCGCTAATATTGCGGTTAAGGTTGTTCTGTGGACTTTCCCTATTTTAGCAGGTATGCTTTTTATAATGAACCAGGAAATTTTACAATGACAAGGAAAGGAACAGAAGAAGCTGAGGAATGGAAATATGTGTCCTTCTGAGATTAATGCAGAAGTATCTTCACTAAAAGAAGGTACTATCAGCCCTGGAGCTGGAGCTCCTGAATTTTTCAGCTCAATACTGAAAGAATCAAATGAACAGACAATGTGGTTTTCTTTACGGTAAAAACTCTGAATAGAGGAAGGAGTACAGGATAGTTCTGAGCTAAAAAAGAGTCTGTCCATCTGTGTAGTGAAGCAACAGATTTAACTTGGAGATCAAACCTTGATCATGTAATGTCTAACTTACAAAAAATGAAACCTACAATTGTGAATAGTACAGGCAGCAGGGCCAAGAAAGTTCTGGAGAAGATATAATAGCATTTCTGAGTGATGAAAAAGAAGAAATCTAGCATCATTGAAGCCTTCTTTCATGGTCTCTGCTAGAAATAAATGCAGTAATATATCTCAAATGTAATAAAGTATCTATTCATACACACCTGATCTAGAGGAAAAACACTTGCAGAAATGTACTTGTAGATATAAAGCAGTGGCCTTTAGAAGATCACAAATTCTTGTGAAAAATTAATCCCTTGTCATACTATAACAGGGAATGTATTTGCCAGAAAGAAGCTAAGGTAATAGAAATTTCTAGAACAATGTAATTTACTTACTGATAGCTAAATAAAGGATTTCATTTTATGAGGATGATCAGAGAACTCCTCATATACCTGCATCCCCAGAGAAACTTTGTAGAACTTACTTTTATCTTCAGAATTAGAGATAAAATTTTTGGTTTTGTCTTTCAGGCTGGACCATAAAAGAATCACTGAAATACACCAGACCAGTAGTGGAAAATTTTTACATCCACAACCATAAATGTATACTCTGAGGCATAACAGAGAGCGTTTTGAGAGTGAAAGATGATCTTGTCATAGGCAAAAGAAAGTAAAGTCTAAGGAGGAAGAAGTAGTCTCTGGTCTAAGGAGGCAGAAGTACTGTCTGGCAGAAGAAAACCATGTAAAGAACAATGAAATCTTAAAAAGACCTTCAGTATAGCCAGCAGGATCTCTTTTTCACCAGAAGCATAATGCAGGACCAAAACAGGTTACCCAGAGAGACTGTGGGTTCTCTGCCCTTGTTGGTTTTTAGGACTCAGAGACAAAGCCATGTCTGACTTGATATAGCGTTGGTGTAGTCCCTTTTTGAGTTGGAGAATGGACTTAATGACCTTCAAAATTCCCTTCAAACCACTACTTTTTTGACTGTATGAAAAAATAAGAATGTGGATTATTTGAAAAAAGGGCAGATAATAGAAGGTGGAGGGGAGTGAATAATATGGGGGGAGGGGGTAAGAAATAGTAAGATTGGTAGGGTACACCAGAGATTTAAGATTTTCTTTCTCATTCCCTAACCCTTCACAAAAATGAAATTGTCCCAATTCTAGGTGTGGCTAAAATCCTTTAGCACTTTTTCAGAATAGGTGAAAGCAGTTTGTACTCCCATATGGCTAGAACCAAACTTTCAACCTCATCCGAAAATTCATTTAACAAACGGACTTAGCAAAAATTTATTCAGGAAAAAAAAATGCTGAAGAACATAAAATATTCTTTGGTAGCTGAACTTACACCAGAAGTTTAAGTGTACAATACAGCAACAGGAGTATGCCCAGACAAGAGTTTCTACTTGCTATAGGTTGGGGTTTATAGCAAAGACTTCTGTTTGGAAAACCTTTATTCCTTATTTAACATCCCACTTACATCAGGATTGGACCATTACAGTGCCTCTTCTTGTGTAGGAAAATAAACATGTTAGGGCTCACTACTTTTGAGTGTGAGGGGACAGGCTGATGTTTACTCTGTCAACCAGCTAGACAGAAAAAACTTTGCAAGAATAGTATTGGAAAATGCCCTGGTTTTGTCCATTGTAAAGTAGATGTTACATTATGTGGAGTTGGCTAATCAGCAAAGCCTTAAACTAATTGAAGAATAGTAATAATCTGTTATTAATATATCAAAAATAAAAATTATTATATAGTACTCCTGGAAGCACTAGAGTCCAAATACCTACAATTAGCCAGCATTATAACTTTTTATGTTTTTATATGGGTAGTAATAACATTGGAATTGCCTAATAAAATTTTTCTTTAGAGAAATAAATAGAACTAACCAAAACTCGTTGAAAGATTAGTTCTACTCTAAATTCAGTTAGAGAGATGATAATAATTTTTTTCAAATAGTTGGGAAACCTTTTTTCAGGGTATACGTTGAAATCTTAAAGACTATATTGAAATGTTCTGTAATTAAATATTTGAGCACTTTGTAAACTAAGATCTAATCACAAAGCCACTAATCTAAACTGATTATATCTTCATCCCTTTTTACAGATATTTGAAACAAAACTTCCAAGTTTAGACTTGTAATATTGCAAAATATTACAATTTTTCATAGTAGCTCAGCATTATATAGTTTTACTGATACACAGCATTATATATTTATCCTTGAGTATTGCAGAGTGTTTGATTGGGATATGTACAGCATCTATAGTCTCTATCATCTGTTAGTGAAATTTAGCAACTTCAGATCATGAACACTGAAAGCAATTGTTCTTTCTGGGGCTTGAAGTATATTAAAAAAAAAAGAGAAATAGAAATATAGAATACCCCATTCTCTAATAGAGACAATTACACAGTTTGAAATGTAGTGAAATAGAAAATACAAACCACCAAACAAAGGAGGGAGATGTCACACTTATCCGTCATGAAATTACGAAATGTTGCTAACGTGTCACTGATACCTTTTCCTTGTGTGAAAATAAAAGAATTTATCAGCCTTTTATCTTCTTTTAAAATACATTCCTTACAGATAAATGGGTAGAAGAGAGTCCAAAGAAGAGGGATCAGAGATTTAGAAAATTTGATCTACAATAGATTAAGCTTGTCTATCAATATGTGAAAAAATTGTTTTAAAGAAAACGGTAATAGTTTACTCCAATTTTTGCATATCCCTGTATATGCACACAGGATAAGATACTACAGAAAGCTCTGGGGAAGGGAAAATATCACAGCAAGCTGTTTCTGGAGGATTTTTCAGAACAGGTAAGACAAATATCTATTTAGTATATCCCAGCTCATCATAGGGTTTTGATTTTGACAACCTTGAAGACTAACTAGGAAGGAGAATTTATTTTTGTGAATCAAATAAGAGTTATTTCTAAGCATTACCACTACTATATAGGTATTTAGATTTGTAGTAGAATTTTCTTCAATTTAGTTCGTCTGTGTCTTCAATGTAGTGAAGCCTTAAAGGCTACTACTTTTAAGATATTTGAATCTGGTTTTGAACAAAGTTAATAAAATTAATTAAAAATATTATAAAGCAAAATAACTGGTCACTATATTAAAGTGGTTCAACACTCTTGAAAGCTAAGGAGAGGAGTGCATGCGTGTGTATATTACTGAGATTTCATTACTGTATTTACTTTTAAACTGAGAAAACTGTGAACAAACCAATATTATGCAAACTATCTTCAGGCTCAGCCTTTTTTGTGCCATGGACTTTTTCTTAAATGTTTGAAAAAGGGCACTTGTCAGTGTGATTGTTCACATTTTTCTTCTAATTTTATGCAACTAAAGAATGCTACTCATTAAGTTCAGATCTCAAGTGGCATACTTCAGACTGTGACTTCCACAAATTGGATGGGGATGTTGGATGTGAAACGAGTAGAGTGAGAGTGTGAGCGTTGTTCATTTTAATGAAGAATTTTTAAAGTCCCATGGATGACTTCCCTTATTAACATCCTACTCAGATTTAAACTTTTACTAAAATATGATTTTTTTATATTGGCACTACTACTAGACAACATCAAAGTGGAAAACACATTTTCCTCCCTGTATCATTCCTTTAACAAGTGTGTAAGCTTTGCTTTACTAATCACTTCTCCATATGTGAAATAGCACCGTGACTTCAAATTACTAAACCAGTGCAAAACAATACTATTCAAACTATAATATTTGTCTCTTCTGTCATTGAATCTGCATGGAAGAAGTAAGTTTCTGTATGCATATGATGAATTATACTCTTATAGAGAATCAAGACTAAAAGTTGGACGTAAAAAGGTATTTACATGTTCAGTCGTCAATGCAGTATGCCCAAACGCACTTTTAAAAATGCATATGATTCTATGAATACGTAGATTTAATCCAGTTACGCTAAAACTACAAGTTACCATACCTTAATGACAGAATTAAGTCTAAGAGCATTATTAACTGGCGTCAGAATGTGGCAAAAAGAATTCAAACTGTCAAATACTTATCGATTCTATAAAATATGTATATATCACATACCACCAGGATTTGCATTTCTCTTTGATGTATGGAACCTCGCTTAGGAAATTAATACTGTCCTGAGTAGATTTTCCAATTGTCTGTTGAGAACACCAGCTTTGATCAAGAATGGAGTTGCTTTGAAATACTTATAGTAGAATGCAAACAAATGAGATCATTCTTGTCACATCACTATGGAGTGATGTTTTAAATTCAAATTGAAAAGACACATCAAGATTGATGGTCATGACAGTAATACCTGGCATAAACAAAAAAAGCAGCTGGAGAGCTTGCTGTAGTTTGTAGCATGTAAACAGAAACACCTGCCTTTTACAGAAAAACAGTGTCCCAGATAGATAGACCTCAACATACACTGGACTGCATGCTAAGTTTAGAAAATAAAAATGTTGTACCTTTTTTTTAATATTAAACCATTATCTTATTAAAGTGATTTATAATTTTTAATAGCAGCTACTTACTTCAAAGTGAATTATATGTATATGATAATCCAAATATATAAGAATGCAGAATCTGTGTTCCTGTTTAGTCAGTAGGGATTAGTTAGTTAGGTAAATGCTACTTAACTCAGAGTAGTCATGAATGAATTTTAACCTAAATGAGATAGTCTTCTGAAGAAATCTTTCTCTTAATATGCTGCTTACTTAGAAATATCCAATCCAGCATATCTGGGGGAAAAATTGGTATTAGCAGAAAGCAAATCTTTTTCAAACCTTATGAGGTTTAGCATTATGTCAGATTACTGCTAGTTCACAAATAACCTCAGTAATTTTCAATCCTAGTTTTCTTCAACTGTAGAAACAGAACAATGCACAAAGCCAATGCAACAAGAAAATGCCCGAAAACATGTTGTTCACACAGAATTAGAAGAAAATAAGGAACTAAGATACATAATTTTTACAGTCTTGAAAAGTGTACAAGTAAAAGCTACTTCTAGTAGCAGGCACATACAAAGCTCATATAAAAAATGAAAGGCATGAAAGAGCATTTGCTGAAAGCATGTATTTAAAAGTTTTATATAAAGTTGAGGTACTAGCCCATCACAACCTTGACAGTTGCTTCCTGATCTATTTTTTTTTTCTAAAACAAAGGAGAAAAACTCACTTGTTTGACAATGTCTGTGTTGTGGAATATGGAAAGGATTAAATATTGAGTAAAAAAAGAAATGGCAAAAATTTCACATGAGATTAAATCATCCATGTAATTATATCTACACTAAGCATATATTCTTATTGGTTAACGATTGGACTCCAGCCTCACAGCACATGTGTAATTATTCAGCTACATTCCTTTCTATTGCTGATGTACATAGATTTCATACAGAATCAAGGAACAATTGTGTCTAAAAGAATTGTAAATTAGTATAGAACTAGTGATATTTCTCAAAAATATTTGAATTCACTTTCTTACACAACAGAGTGTTTTAAATTATGAAAGAAATCTTTATCATTAGATAGCTTAGGGAACCGGCTTTAGTTATGAAACCCTTTGGTTTTTCTTATGCATTGTGTGAAGTAGTACTTGGTGATTTTATACAAAATTAAACTAAGGTGGAAGTTACATTCCTGATTTTCATTTGGGCTAATACCCATTAATTATATCACCATTTATGATTATGGTTTCTTGTTATCAGAAATGTTTAGATGATTGTAATCTACAATTTTATTTCCGTAAATGAGAGTTTCCGAAAGAAGATTGAGTAATCTAAACAAACAAACAAAAGGTATACCATATACTGCTATAAAGGTATGTTCACAATTTGACAAGAGGAATATCTTGAATAGTTGATAGGTACTGTCTGTAAACAGAGCAATATCCTAGGGAACAGAACTAGTTAGAGATGCATGAAGTCCAGTTGGTTTGAGAGCAAATCTTAGTGATGCTACACAACCAGTAGTAGAACTGGGTTTGCCCCAGGATTATAGGGTAAACCAGTATGACTGAGTCAACCTGGAAATCAGTTGTGCCCCTGGGGTAGTGGTAGTGTGGTATCATCTACACATGGCATTATCTCAGTGTCTCATGCCTGGTAACTAAGCCCAGAGTTTCCCCTCTGCTCACCTCCTTGAGGTATACGCTTTGGAATTTACAGATACGTCAACATTTTGGTGACTTGTAAATTGAGGACACTGGACAGCATAATTTCTGGGTGGATTTAGAAACAAAGTGCTTAAAAGTTGATAGTAAATTTCAGCAGAACTGAAAATTGGGGATCAATAATGAGGAAAGGTAAAACTGGACAAATCTGGATATCCCTGCAAGTGAATGAGATCAAGCTATTTAAGAGCAGGGAATAGTGGAAATACTTTTGTCTTGGTGTTTGCAAGTCAGTGTGATGCATAAGTAAATCTGGCAAAACCTAGATATGAAACAAAACAAATGCACATATTGCTCACTGAAATCCTTCAGAACAGACCTCTGCCAGGGAGAAATAATACTTGCAGGCAGAAGAACTTAATAATTCTAGCATTCCATAACCAAGGGGATTTTGTGTGTAATTACCTTAAGATGACAAAGGAATACCAACAGTACTGGCATAAAGCAGGCAAAATAAAACAGACTCTTTTTTCCATAATGAATATAAGTTGCATTTTAATAAGGGGTAATATTTTTCCTCAAATCCAAATAGACATTGGCTAAATAAACAGCATTTCATAGCACCTGTATGCATTGCAGAAATAGAAAATACCTACCTGAACCGTGTGTTCAAATATGTCTATTTTCTTTTATTAATGTATTGATTTTCGCATTAAAATATTTGACTTTATGGTATTTCTGATACTGTCAGAAATAATTCTGATAAGTGTTACTAAGTGTTATGATACTGTCCTGCACAGACACAAAAAATTAAATCATTAACAGTAACTTTTTTCTGTGATGGACACCAGTGTCTATATTGCATGAAAGACTTCAGTAAGAGCCAAAATCTGCAGGATTTACCTAAAGATGTGAAATGGAAGGTAGGGAATGCGGTTGAAAATACAGGTTCTGGCAGTACAGTGGGTTGAATACTGGATTAGCATCCTCCCCTGGGAGTTTAAATCAAATTCTCCCATTAGCTAAATGAAAGCATGAAAGGAAGTGTTTGTGATACACCTGTCCAGATAAAACTGTTATTTTCGTCCTTACTACATTTGTGATTCCAGTAAAATGTGAGAGCTTCTGCAAGAAGTGGTTACAGATATAGTTATTCTTCAGTAACCTAACAGGCCCCCTAAATAACTCAGTTTTTTAAAGAACTGTATATGATTTCCTATATCTGTAACACTCTAATGGCATGAGGAGGTGCAGCAGTATGGTATTGCCACCATCAAAGCAGTACTCTTTCAGTTAAAGCAGTTAAAGTTGTATCGAAAACATCAGCTGGTACGTGCTGGGTGATTTGCATTCAAAATGGTAAGTGAGGTTTACCACATATATCAAACTAATATGAAACAGAATAGAAAAAAACATCCCTCAGATCACAACTTGCAATACACAAATAGTGATTCAGGGATATTAACTTGGTCACTGGCAAAACGAAGAGCAAGTTTTCATAATTCAGCTATATTTCTTAAATCAATACATGCGATGTATATGTGACATATAATTTTTAATTGCCAAACAAAAATGCAAGCACTACTAAAGGATTTCATGCCAAAACAGACAAATCCAAAGCCAGGTGATTATCTAAATGCTTACTTTAATTACCTATCACAGGTCTTAGTTGTATGTGATTAACAAAGTCCAGAAATTTTCTTACGATTCTTGACACAGTTCCACATACTCAGTTAGGAGCATACAGGAGTGGATTGATTTGCTTTCTGAAAAAGTCATCAGGATTTCAAGGAATGTTAAGAAAACTCTTTTCAGGGTTCTGCTAATGACTTCCCTCCACTGAGTACTGATTCTTTAGTTCTATTCCACATCTTACCATTTAGTTACTTTTTCTTTAATCTGTGAAAGATCTTCCTCTTTATTCCATGGTAACTGAGTTTTCATAACAGCCTTTGGCTCCAAAGAGCTTTAGATTTCTCTTTGGATTATGATATCCATATTATAATAGCCAGATCACCCTTTCTCATGGACTTCCTGTCCCCATCAGAGAAGTCCCATAAGTTTATCATAGAATCATAGAATTGTTAGGATTGGAAGGGACCTTAAAGATCATCTAGTTCCAACCCCCCTGCCATGGGCAGGGACACCTCCCACTAGATCAGGTTGCTCAGATCCCCGTCCAGCCTGGCCTTAAAAACTTCCAGGGATGGGGCTTCCACCACCAATCTGGGCAACCTGTTCCAGGGTCTCACCACCCTCATGGTGAAGAACTTCTTCCTAACATCCAGTCCGAATCATCCCATCTCTAGTTTTAATCCATTCACTCTAGTCCTACCATTACCCGACGTCCTAAAATGTCCCTCACCAGCTTTCTTGTAGGGCCCCTTAAGATACTGGTAGGCCACTATAAGGTCTCCTTGGAGCCTTTTTTTCCTCCAACTGAAAAACCCCAACTCTCTCAGTCTGTCTTCACAGGAGAGGTGCTCCAGCCCTCTGGTCATCCTTGTGGCCCTTCTGTGGTCATGTTCCAGCATGTCCATATCTTTCTTGTAGTAGGAGCTCCAGAATTAGACGCAGTACTCCAGGTGGGGTCTCACGAGAGTGGAGTAGAGGGGGAGAAACACCTCCCTTGACCTGCTGGCCACGCTTCTTATGTAGCCCAGGATACGATTGGCTTTCTGGGCTGCTAGTGCACACTGACGGCTCATGTTGAGCCTCTCGTCTACCAGCACCTCCAAGTCCTCTTCTTCAGGGCTGTTCTCAAGCCAGTCACTGCCCAGCCTATATTCATGCTTGGGATTGTCCCGACCCAGATGGAGGCCCTTGCACTTGGCCTGGTTGAACTTCATGAGATTCTCATGGGCCCACCTCTCCAGCCTGTCAAGGTCCCTCTGGATGGCATCCCTTCCCTCCAGCATGTCAGCCACCCCACACAGCTTGGTGTTGTCAGCAAACTTGCTGAGGGTGCACTCTATGCCACTGTCCATGTCACTGACGAAGATGTTAAACAAGACCTGTCCCAGTACTGATCCTTGAAGGGCTCCACTTGTCACTGGCCCCCACTTGGACATGGGCCCGTTGACAGCCACTCTTTGGATGCAGCCATCAATCAGCCTTTACGGGGCAGAGGCCTTTATGGAGCAGGTGTGGCCTTTATGGAGCAGGACTTCTTTTTACAAATGCCATGCTCACTCTTCCTCCCTCCCAGTAGGTTGTTTTTATCTAGGTGTTCATTATTTCTTTTTCTTATGTTTTCTACTTATTTGTACAACAGAGGCTTGCAAGCCTCTGCTTGAGGCTTGCCAAGATCTCTCTTGGAATACTTTTGAAAGATAGCATCATATCTGCCACACTCCAAGGCAGTATTCAGGAAGATGTTACATTCTTCATTAGTGATTTGAGTATTTCAGCCAAATTGTTCCTTTAAACTCTTGGGTGAGTACCCCTCAGTACTGGCCATGTATTTTGTCCTTCTTTATCCCATTACTTCCAAGCAATCATTTCAAGTTTAGATAGATCCTATGAACAGATTTTGGCATTAGAATCTGCACTGCTTTTTCCACAGTGGACATGATTGCTAAGAATGGATTTATCTTCTCTGCATTGCTTTTTTTTGTATTCTGATTATCCATTCTTCCTGCAGACTCTCTGTCAGCCTTTCTGATCTTTGATGTGTTTAAAGGAGGGTCTGTTATTTTTTATTCCTTTTGTTTAGACATTCCTCAAACATTTAACCTTCATTTATTTGTTTATTATGCCCTTTCTGCAAGAACTGAGCTTTTCTACTTTCTTAATTTGGAAGCAATTTCAGGTTTTTGAAGGATGTCTTCTTGCATCTGTTAACTTACCTTACCCTATTGCTTAGCCTTTTCATGTTCCTTTCATCCTGTCTTAAGCCTTTCCACCTGCAGACATTCAAGTGTCTTAGCTGGCCATTGCAGCTCTTTGACAATTTCCTTATTTTTATGCAGTGTCCCTTTTTCGAGACAGAGCTCATTTACATACATTACAATTGCTGTTACAGTTGAGGAGGCACTCTAACTCATCGAAGTACATCCTGCATTCTACTCAGGACCAACTGAAAGACTGCATGTTTTGTTGTGGAGCCTCCAGACAGTTGCTAGTCATCGATAGCGCATGAAAATGTGGTCTCTGCATTAGAGCCTGATATGACATTTGTCTAGTCCAGATGGAGTCGTGTCCCATGACTCCTGTATTTCCTGCAATCAGTATCACCATCCTGTGGTATCAAGAAAATTAATTCTGTCTTAGACATGGAATTTCAATCTATTCAGATTCTGTTATCCTCTGAATTTTTCATATACTGAAATTCAGCATTAGTCCTGTAACCTAATTTCAGTCTCACCATTCTATTATATATGTCTTTATGTAGTGCTGTATTAAGTAGATCGTCCACACAATTTCTTAAACTTCCAACATTTGATGCAGAAGCATAAGTACTGCTACTTTGGTTCTTGTCTTTGCATCGTGTATGAAAAGGACTCTGATGTTCCTAATTCTTCTGCTTGAGTCCTGAGTGTACATGCCTTTTTCCATAACAGAAACAACATTCAAGACTGTGTGATATTTGGCTTTGATAAATTTTCCCTAACTCTTCAGCTCATAAAAGTAACTCAACTTTTTGTTATTTATTTCGGGCATGAGAAATTTGGTTCTGTCACTGAGATAAAATCTGTTTCTTCTGTATATGTGCTCTTTAATCCTCTGTGTCTGTGGTTTCTGATGAATCCAAGTTCTTACTCCTTGCGCCTTCTAAGCCAGACACTAAGATTCTTCATTTCCTTTGGCCTTGCCGATTAGGAACTTTTCACTAACATAGGTGTACTGGCTGTCATCTTTCTTCTGAAGTGTCTGAATCTGCCTCCAGATTCTTTTTCTTGCTCTTTTCTCTCAGCAGTACCCATGTAAACTGTGATTGCTGGCTTCTCTCCAGAACTGTCTAGGGTGGATCCAGACTCCTTATGCGATCAGACACTTTTATAATCAACAGACAAACACTATACTTCCCAGCTTCTCTGAGATGAGAGTTGAAATAGCACCTTCTACCACTAAAATACTTCTTTCTGGCTTGAATTTCTGATTCCAGAGATGTCCTCAGTGCAAGAGGTTAAATGGCCATTTTTTAAAGAGGAAAAGAACACTGATGTCTCCTAAATGGATTATTTCCCCTTTCTTCAGTTCAGTGTCCTCCTCCCAGAAGATGGACTGCTATCTTAAATTTGATTCTGCTGTGTGATTTTCCTGAAAATCTCTGTGAAGCTCTGCTGTCTTTTTCAGCACAGGGGTTGTTTGCTTTGAGAATAATCTGCTCAAGGGTGTTCTTAGACTTACTGTGAGTGAACCTCTCCAGTTCAGCTACTCTGCTCTCAAGAGCTAGAATGTCTTCTGAGGACTACAAGTGGTCTGTCTTATACATACATGTATGCTATCTTTCCAGAGGAGGTGCTAGCAATAAAATGAATAATTCCTACTTTTTTTGCCAAAGTCCTTTCTCCATTTCTTCTTTCAGAGTAGAGAAGACAGAGGGGTTTTTAAGTTGATTTTGTGTCTGGATGAGTTTGTGTACTGGCATATAGTGAATCATAAGCTACAATCTGGTTATCATTTAATTGCAGCACCAAATAACTAATACACTTTATTGTGCATTTTCTAATTGAGATTAGAAATCTAATTACAGAGATTGCTTGTGCACTTAGCACATTCATTTGGACCAATTAATATATAAATAGGTTGCATTGGTCACATGGTCTATTATTTAACTCAAATGTGGCTTGCAAATAATGTTCTCAAATAAGATATCCATAACAAAATATATACAATCATTCTGCAGAAAAATACTTTCCTGCACTGGATGCAAAGTACCACTAACTTAGTTTTGCATTAAACCATATAAATGTTAACTTAAACATGTAATTGAAATGTATTGAAGAGAACTTCCAGAAGGCAAACAACTTATAAACTATCCCTATTATCATCAGCTAACTCTGGTTTTGGCTGGGGTAGAATTAATTTTCTTCATAGTAGCTAGTATGGGGCTGTGTTTTGGATTTCTGCTGAAAGCAGTGTTGGTCATACAGGGATGCTTTCATTATTGCTGGGCAGCGCTGACGCAGAGTCAAGGCCTTTTATGCTCCTCACACTGCCCCATCAGTGAGCAGGTAGGGTGTGCACAAGAAGTTGGGAGGCGACACAGCTGGGACAGCTGACTCCAACTGACCAAAGGAATATCCAATACCGTATGACATCATGCCCAACATGTAAAGCTATGGGAAGAAGAAGGAAAGGGAGAAGTTCGGAGTTACGGCGTTTTGTCTTCCCAAGTAGCCGTTAGGTGTGATGGAGCCCTGCTTTCCTGGAGATGGCTGAACAATTGCCTGCTGATGGGAAGCAGTGAATTCCTTGTTTTGTTTTGCTTGCATGGACAGCCTTTTGCTTTACTTATTCAACTGTCTTTATCTCAACCCATGAGGTTTCTCACCTTTATTCTTCTGATTTTCTCCCCCATCACACCAGGGAGGAGTGAGCGATCAGCTGTGTGGTGCTTTATTGCTGGTTGGGGTTAAACCATGACAATTAGCTATCAAGGATGACTGTCTTAGAACTACAGAAAGCAGTTCCTGTCAACAGCAGAAAGCCCCTAACAAGGTGAACACATAAAAACACCAATCTGGCTATTGATTCTGCACAAAATTTATTTGGAGTAAAAGAAAGGTATTTGTAGATTCTAGACTCCCTTAGAATGATTTAGTGAAGACTTATGGTGAGAATTAGTAAAAAGAGAGAGGAATCTGATATCCTGCTCTACTGTGAAATTTTCAGTCAAAAGAAAAATAAATGATACTTAAAAAAGTTATATTCTTATTTTCACAGGAGAAGACTTTAAGGAAATAACCATTGAATATTTTCTTTTACTAGCAAAGTAGGCGCCATTAAAATGTGATTTGACAGTATATGCATTGGTAACTCTTTATACCCCAAAGCTAGAAATAACTTCACTAGATGTTGCTGTTCTTCCCAAATTCCATCACTGTGTTCACAGACCTGATTCTTCTTTCCATTACTGAACTCTAATTCAAGAGTTAACCAAAGTGCCAATTGTCCTGGCTTTATCTACACTATTTCTTCTAATCGTCTGAGGAATGTCCGCCAGAATCCAAACTGAAACTTTTTTCTGAATGCAGAATAGGTTTCTGGATTGTAATAGTCATGAGCCAATCCAAGATATCAGGTATCAATCTCAATTTACTAGCTGAGAGGTGATGAGGAACAAATGAAATTCTTCTTGACTGTAAGCGATCATATCAGGCTACTGTTTCCCTTCCAGTACAATATCAAACACATTATTGATAAGAGACAGTTTAGGTGAACTCATTTGAGTTTGTGATGAAAAAGAGTAGGAGTACACAAGCCACTATTTAGAGATGGCAGAGGCTGATGGAAAGTTTAACCACTCCATTTCAACGCAAAGTCCAATAGGCAGTAATTTTTCTTTTATAGGTAAACTTAATAGAAGTTTAAACTCTGCTTTTCTACAGGACGAGTATTATAGCTGCATAAGAATGTCTTTGTTTTGAGCTACACCTGGAGTTGAACAAGATTAACCAAGGAAGGTACAGTTACCCATAAATAAAAACAGATTAGGAGGTTGGTTTGGTCCAAAACTTAGATAATACTCAAAGATATACCCTACAGAGATACAGCAATTGGATAAACACCAGCCCACAAGACATGAAGGGGCAACCTCAAATGAAAAAGAAAAGTTTTCATTAGATTTCTTTTCTCTTCTGTGTAATTTCAGTGTCACAGTTGTGAACAAAAAGCTGGCTTGTACATAATGTCAAAGCTTACTTTTAAATAAAGATGAGACTGATTATTTAATTTTTTGCACTTTCAGGAGGAGAAAGACAGCTTGTCATGAAAAATAAAAGCAGTTGCCATTCTTTGGCAGTGAAAAAACCATGCAATATTTTTTTTTTTCCTACAAGCTAGCATTTGCTTACTGTTTAAGTGAGATGAGAGGAAACTCTTACATAAAAAATAAACTACTGACCAAGGCTGCTAGCATAAATTATTAGCTTTTTACTTTCTATAGCATGACTATGGTTGTATTATTTTAAAATTCCTTGCCATTATACCCATCAAAACTAAACTGAGTGCATCCTGGGGTGGGGTTTGGGTTTTTTGTTTTGTTTTGTTATCAACAACCCTCTACTGAGAGAGAGCCCTTTACTATTATATAGGTAAGCATCTACACAAATTCCAAACAGTCAGACCACTGTTCCTGCTAGTACTCTTAGCAATTTCCAGGCTAAGTTTCACCAAAAGCATGTTTGCCTATGAAGAGAAATTCGAGGCTCATTTTAGAAGTTTTTTCAAATTGTAATAGACAGCAACTTGTTGTTCTTCTGATGACATTTCATGTTTCTGGTATATTTGTCTTACATACAGTTAGTTTTCCAAATTGTTCTAAAAAATCAGAATCATCCTGATCATACCTGAATATTAGGTTGGTTGTTTAAGCACCTGAAAAGAAATGTGAGTTCCTTTATGGTCTTTATAACCTGGGAATCTGTTGGCTTGATTCATGTGTCAGTTGCTCAAGTCCGGTCATTTAACCTGAGGTAGAATATCAGACAGATGACTCAATAGCTTTGTTGCTAATAATTGTATCCCACAGTCTATCATCTTAGGCTACTTTCTATTCTTTGACATTGATGTTATCTAGTTATTACCAGAGCCTCTTCTACTGATATACAGAAGTTATACAAAATCAGTGTTCATCTGATCTCAGTAACTTGGATGCAACTGTCAGAAACTGAAGGTAAGCTTTTGAAGTAAAATAAGAATTTGAATGCTACTCCAGAAAAAGAACCTAGTATGCTTTGACAGAGCCTTTTTTAATATAATATGTCTTCAGAGACTTCATCATGCAGGTTAGAAAACCCTTTCTAAAACTTGTTAGGTTTCAAGGTTCTAAGAACCTCCAACACGGCAGGTAAGTTTTCACTTAGATATATATATAAACAAATACTAAGGAACTTGCAAATCATGACAGAAGTTTGATGATCTCTTATAGGAGCAAATACAATGCAATATAACAAAAATACTGAAATATAAGTTCTCTGAAGTTACACTTATAAGAAAGAACACAAAATTTTATGTCACACGTTATGAAATGTACATAAAAATATTTTCTTGGTTTATGGAAAACAAACAAGTTCAATTAATTTGAATTAGAATGCCAAATTGTACAAGAAGGCAGCTGACTAGAAAGGAGGGATTCATTTTCTGTCCTCCCTCCCAGAGGAGACTGGTTTTGTTTTGTGTTTTATTTAAATAAAGGAAGAAGAAAGCTGGAAGCTTACCTTTATCTTGAGCAGCAGCAGGAGGTTTTGGAATACAGACAAAATTGTTGAGAATTATGGAAATTATATTAAAATATATAACATACTTTGAAAGAAAAATAATTTCTCATCCTCCTAACAAAGCCAGAAGTATCTGTTCATAATATATTTGCATATGCATACCCCTTGTTTTTACATATTGTATCAATCTCTCCCGTTATTGTTCTTAAATATGTGAGTGACAACAGCTTATGTTCATACACATAATATATTTCAACAAATGAAGGTTTTGTGGGGTTTTTCCTTTTTGTTTTGCTGTTCTCAAACTGCTGGCTGTGGGAAACGCAGTAGAGATTTCCCGCCTGAGTTTGGTGCTGATATAGCTGACTATCTGAATGATTCTCCCTTACAACCGAAAGACTAAACCTACACTGTGAAGGGTGATACATTTAGATATTGCAGTACATGAAGATGTTATTCTTATAAATGTTCCAAGTTCTGTCCAAAATACAATAAAGGCAGTAGTTATGCATTGATCCTGCTGATCTGTGACTGTAGAGGAATAAAATCTAAGCCATAATTAGATTTGTACAGCGATGGCATTTTCAAGCAGTTAATACAAATGTTTAGTCTTTTTTTTCTCCTACCTACTTGGCAGCAGATCAAAGGTGATTTAAAGTAATCCAGTCCAAGCAGAACAGACCAGATCCTGTATAGACTGATAGAGAACTGTTGCAACTATGGATGGATTTTTAGAAATTTCTCTTAAACCAAACAAAATTATTTAGAAAAATCATCTTTTAGACTCAGAATTATTTGACCTGTACTGCTCTTACTTAAAAGGCAGTCAGATGAGAATAGGAAATGAAGTCTTGCTTTACTGTGAAATCTCAAAGAGGATTATATATTAATGGTAACAGTAAAAGTTTTAATTTCCCTCTTTTCTGAGAATTTCTTCATTCACTTGTTATTTTGCTCCAGAAAAACTCCCTCGGTCTATTTACAACTTAGGGTACAAAAATACTCATTTGTATGAAACAAACACACCAAAGATTAGAGAAATATATAAATATCAAGTAAATCTATGTACTGCCAATAGAGCAGGAGTATTTTCTCCCCTCTCCTCCACAACGCCTTTTCCTATTTACAGTACCTGTAACACCAACAATAAGGCACATCACACAGGACAGTAAGAGAGCACTTTGCTCTCCCTTCCTATTTTGTGTGGTCATATTAATGAAGTTTTGGTCTGGCCTTACAAAATCAAAATGAGAGTGGAAGATCTGAGCTGCCAAATATTTGATATTAATAAAGTAGGCTGTTATTTTATTAGCCTGGAAGTATTTCTCCAGGGTCATTTCAGATACATATAAGACAAGCATAAATACAATTTCTGTTGTGGTCTGACAGTGCTTAGGATTGTTTTGTGTTCATGTCCGAAGATCTTATTTCTAGGTTATTCTTCCAGCTCAATTGCTTTCTAAAAATTAGCTCTGCTATCCTGTATAACAAAACCAATTCCTTTCTTTATGGAAATACCTCTTAGATTAACAAAACAGAGACTATTCCTCAGCTGAAGAAGAGTTTTTTAAGGGTAGCAGGAGTCTATTAATTATTGTTCCTTTTCTAATTTAATCTTCTCTGAGAGGTTTTTGAAGAGATAGTGCTTTCTTGTTTAGAGCCCTTAATTTTATATGAAAATATGTTGTCATTTTGTTTTGGAGCTGATACTTACCAGAAGAAGGGTTTTTTCCTGGAAGATATTTTAGCAAAGTGCAAAATATTGTGGCTACATTATGCATAGAAGATTCATAGATTGTGTGAGTTTACTGTCAAGCCTTCTAATACCATACTAATATCACAAGAATGCTTTATTTTGCTTGAAGATCCTGGTGGATTTATAGAACACAGCATGAAATCTAGTTTTTCCTTTAATTTGTTCTCAGTTCAATCTTCCTTCCTTCTTTCCTTCCTTCCTTCCTTCCTTCCTTCCTTCCTTTTTTTTTAGTACATATTTAGCATCTTTAAATGTCTATTCCTCAGTTCTTTCTCAGTTTTCTCCACTGTGGTGGTTGAAGATATGAACGTGTATATCAGGACTGACTTTAAAGTATAATAACATAGTGACCACCTTAAACTTTTATGGTGTTGTGGTCTAACCCCAGTAGGCAGCTAAGCCCCATACAGCCACTCAAAATGTAAAATACAGCACCATTTGAGGTACTATAAAGAAAATTAACTACATCCTGACCAGATGCAGTACAAGCTCGTTTTGATGCTCTTACAACATTGAAGCAAAGCTGCCAGAAAAGTTAGTTAGTGTACCTGCTCCAGAGGTACACAGTGTTGCACAAAGGATGCTGGGACAGGTTCAAATGTAAAAGATTTATTAATGTGGTGTGTAATTGACGTCAAACAGCTATTCTAATGGTGAAAGTTGCTTTGGGGCATAAAAAAAAGAAAGAAGAGAGAAAGAGGAAAAGAGAAAGAGAGAGAAAGGAAAGGGAAAACTCTTCTCAGTGGTCATTCATAAAATGAAGTATCAGGGATACCGAGACAAACATCCTTCCCTGTCTGTCTTCTCTGTTGCAGCAGATCATAGAATCATAGAATAGAATCATAGAATCTTCATGGTTGGAAAGGACCTTTGAGAACATCGAGTCCAACCATACACACACACAAAAAACCAAAACCAAAAACCACCATAAACCAACATACAATCTGCCAGAAGAGCATGCCCTGAAGTGCCACATCTAGATGTTTCTTAAACATCTCTAGGAATGGTGACTCAACCACCTCCCTGGGCAGGCTCTTCCAGTGCCTGACCACTCTTTCAGGAAAGTAATTCCTCCTAATACCCAATCTAAACCTCCCCTGCCACAACTTCAGACCATTTCCTCTGGTCCTGTCATTATTCACCTGGGAGAAGAGGCCAACACCCACCTCTCTCCAACCTCCTTTCAGGTAGTTGTAGAGGGCAATGAGGTCTCCCCTCAGCCTCCTCTTCTCCAAGTTAAACATGCCCAGCTCCCTCAGCCTCTCCTCATATGACCTGGTCTCCAGACCCCTCACCAGCCTGGTAGCTCTCCTCTGGACACGCTCCAGCACTTCCATGTCCCTCTTGTACAGAGGGGCCCAGAACTGAACACAGGACTCGAGGTGAGGCCTCACCAGTGCCGCGTACAGAGGCATGATCACTTCCCTAGTACAGAGGCACGATCAATTCCCTATGTGATACTTTTCCCTATGTAACACTTTTCCTGTAGTGATTATACTATTTCCATCAGGACCTGCTTAACCTCCCAGGTGTTTGTTACTGCTTATGAAGCTGTCACAGCTGACTAGATATGGGGCAGGTACTGCACACTGCTTGGCTGTTGACCTCTCTGGATGTATATTATTGTCCCCACTAATATAACCGAGGGACAGGTTGGGGCAGCAGGGAGAACAGGGGAAAAGAAGGATCATTCCTACATTGATGGCAAGCGCTTCCCATGAGAAGCCACAATAGCAACACTACTGAGTTTGTGGGAGCAAGGCTGTGGAAATAACAGCACCAGAACAACAGCATGAGAAAAATAGGGGGAAATCACTGTCACGTCAGGTGAAGAGGTACAGAGCTGGCAGGCTTTTGAGCAGGAAAAATGAAGGCCCTTAGCAATACAAAAGGCTAAGGAACCTAAGGAACTGTGAAACACCAGGCTGGTACCAGCTGAAGAATGAAACTTTCTTATGTGGAGGGAAGGGTGAAGACAGAAAGGAGAGCTGAGATCCCATGCTGATCTACAGTGTAAAACGATGGCACGGGTTTTTTGATGTTGTTCTATTTTTTCCCTGCCTAGTAGAAAAATATGGAATTGGTTGGAACTACTGCATGCTTTAAATAGAAATGAATAAAATTCTAAATCCCTACCTAATTCATATAAATCAGTTGATTGAAAGGCTGAGGGTCGTTTTGTGGAATAAAGTTTGAAATATTCATTTTGAAGTGGGGAGACTTTTTTTTATAGAGAGTTTGACGTTGAATTGCATCTGCCTAGAGTGCTGCAAGCAATTATGGTTCAATGAGTTAACATTGTCTTTCTTCTTTGAGGACCTTTTTTACATAATCTACCAAACACAAGGTAAAACAATGTATTATAGAAATCTATGCAGCCAGCCAAAAAGAGAAAATAATGCATAAAATGTATGGACTAATGACAGATGGAAGAAATACAGTTTATATTTACTGTTTCTATTTAGTTCTATATATTAAATATTGTATTTTGATAAATCAAAGATCAGTTTTCTCATTACAACACTCCTCATACAGTTTCTGTTGAAAAATCATAGCATTTTTTTTTCCCTGTCATATTTACTGTTAAGATAAATCTCATAAAATATTATGAATCTAACTTTTTTGTTTAGAACATATTCTAAGCTTTACAAAGAGTGTCATAGATGTCAAGAGATTTTATGGAATCAGGAATTTGTAGTTCATTGCTGTTTCTTAATAATTTAACTATTATCTTCTCTTGTTGGTGCCAATGTGCTTTATTTACAGACAAGTCATGTTATTTGCTTTTACTTAAGGTGTCATACTGCAAGATCTTTGACCTCATTTGCAGATTTTCTGCAGATATGTGCATAGCATCCTGTGATTGATGTCACTGCCTCTGAGCCACCAAAGGTGGAATTTCATATGACCAAGTAAAAGAAGATTGCTTACTTCATAATATTGTGGTTCTTTGAGATACATTGTCTATATACATAACATGGGGGAATATATGATTTTATATTGTTAGCCAAAAACCAACACCAAAATATTAGAGATGATCCTGTTCTTTTTTTCTTTTGAATAGTAGCTGTGGTAACACCCAGAAGGTTGGCACAGTTTGAATTGGAACAGGTATATAAGTAAAGTTCCATTAAAATATGAGGGGTCAAAGTTCAAATAAGAAGTTACATTGAGTATTTGAGGCATGTACCTTCATAAAGGAAGAGGAAAAAGAGTTGGACTCTGGTGAGTGCTTTCAGTTTCATCAGTCAGTGCCTGGGGACACTAATGCTATGCTCATACTGGTTTTCCAGAGGTTTAACTCCTATCTCAAAAGGTGATGCCCTCTTCTGTGTCTTTCACAATGATTATGAAAAGTGCTTGCTACCCTGCCTTCCATGATCCCACACGGAGGAGAAGCATTCTGGATATGAGAAGGACAGAGACATCCCTTTTACAACTGTTTTATGCAGTAAATAATAATGACAATTGTCATCTGCCACGGATAGTGAAGCTTGTCGTGGAAGACATTACAGATGCATACCATGATTCATACAATCACAGCATAGTTCAAGCTTGGAAGGGATCTCAGGAGCTCATCCATTCTGACCTCTTACTCAAAGCAGCGTCAGCTGTTAGGTCGGGCCAAGTTGCTCAGAGATTTATCCAGACAGGTCTTGAAAACCTCCTGGAGACTGCATAACCTCATGGGGCAACCAGTTTCAGTGCTTACCTGCCATCATGGCAACGATGAACTTTTCAGACAACCTTTTCTCCCCCTTTCAGATATGAAAATAAATTGAAAATAAAGCCATGAGTTTATGCCAAGAACACTAACTCAGTCTACATTTTTCTATTGAGCCATGACAAAATACATTATTTTTTCCAAGACCAAACTCCACTTTTTAGATCATTTCACAATTTCATATGTTCTTGTTTCATTGAAGCTTGAAAAAAAAATCTGTAAAAAATAATTTCACCATATTCTTGGATCCATTATTGCACAAAAGAAGTACTTGAAGTATGCCTGTTATCTGGGATTTAATGTCTAAGTTCTTGTGCTTGGGGGCTTGCTTTACTTGTTTGTCTCATGCTTTATGTATTTCTTTTGTTAGATGCCACGGGATTTCAGCATACCACAGCACTGAGAAGCGTACCGACCCTTCTTATTTTTCATTTTAAAAATTCAACAGTTTGTTATGGCTTTGTCATTTGCAGAAAGTGGACAGTTACAGAGCCACCCCATTTGAATTTCATGTCATGTGTTATGTCTTTCTAGCTGTATTCTTAACTGTACTCACAAATACACAGCTGATAATGGGTTTTGGCTACTAGAATAATGCTGCTAGAAAAATAAAAAATCACTACTGCCTTTTAAAAATGTGTATTTTAATCATCATTTGCAGCATGGTAATACAGACTTGTAGGTGTATCATTTGAAGGTAAAAACTTTCATGCATAAACCACAGGAAATAGTCCTTTTGACATCTGTCATTTAAGGAAACAAGAAAGACAAATGTGAGATTTTTATCTAAAATTTTTATCTATCTGTATTTCCTTTTTTCCAAGTAACTCTGCAGCATTTTTTACGCCAGGTGATATATCTAATAACTAATTAACATTAATAAAAATTACTTCATTGTACTGCAGATTTAGAAAAGTTTTATAGGCCAGACATTACATGATACAACTGGAGTAATCCCTGGTTATCACCTTTAGATTGATACAAGGAGACAGTGATACAGCATAGATTTAAAATCCTATTACTGCTAATTAGGTTTGCTTCACTTGCTTCACTTTCTTTTGCATCCTTGTCTTGTAACTTGTCTTATATTTGATAGATGTAGGTGTCTAGAGAGGAAATATGGTCATTGCCATATATAGTTCTGCTTTCATCAAGTGAAAGTTCTTTAAATGTTTTATAGCTCATTCTTCACCTCCTCTGCTGTACAGACTGCTGTATTAAAATGATACAGTAATGGTAATATCTGTTTAGCTACAGCATGTAATACATCAGCTTAGTAACTCCTTTGCCATCAAATAATGCTTATCTAGGACCATAAAGATAGAGGTTTTATTTTCCTCTGCAAGTCTGTGACCTCTCTACCAATTATCCCAGGCTCAAGATCAGCCAGGCAACAAGAGAAACAGCATGAGACAATGGCTCAGTGCTACAGAAGAGCCTAAACATTTCCAAAAAAATCAACGGGCTTCATCTTTACCAGGCAGGGGGTCAGTATCATCAGCAAAGGATGAATGGTTACCTACTGCAGAGTAACCAGGGTTTCAGAAGCATCCAAAGCTTTTCTGCTGCTCCAAAAGCTTACCACTGTTTAACAGCTGTCACAAGAAGGCTAATGACCACAGGGAATGCACCACGTTTCCCGTCTCTGAGACAGCAAAGTACGTATCTATGATTCTATATATAGCTCGAAAGATACACACATTTGTTTGGGGGGTTTTTTCACTACTGTTATTCACTGATGGTAGTATTAAAAATGGAAAAAAAGACACAGTTCCAGTGAATATGATTTGAGAAAGAGGAGATGCACAAAACTGATGAATTAAAGGCAATGAAAACCTAAACAACACTTTTAGATGTAAAATAGATATATAAAATGTACCCACGAAGAAGTTAAAAGGCAAATAATAGGGTTCACCTAAGTCACTGAAAATCAGCATATAAATAAAAATCATAATGTACTAATGTAAATTATAAAACAATTTTGTGTTATAATTTTTGGTACTGGTGACCACACAAGCTTGTGCAGGTCTTGTTCTAATAGTGAACACAGATGGTAAATTAAGTGACAATGGGTTTTAAGCCGAATGTATTTTAAATTTAACTTTCTTACCCTTCTACCACATAGGTAAGGAAACCAGGAAAAGTCACTCTTCTGGAACTTATTTTTCAGACTGTTCTTGTAGTATGTAAATACAATTGTAAATTGTAGGTTTTTGATAAATAACTTCAAAAAAGATAGATGAGCTTACTGGTAAACAGGAAGCTCTTTTCCTGAGATTGGGTAGGGTTTTTTGGTTTTTGATATTGGATTTGGATTTTTTAAGGCTCTCTGGGACATGGGACACTTTGGCTGCATCTTCTATATTTAAGTAAGTGAGGATGTGCTTTCTTGGTTGCCCTATGCCTGTAGTTGTGTATATAGGCTACATTACATCATTTTCCTATATCACTTTTTTTTGATCAGACAGTTTTTTTTTTTTTAGCTTTGTTTTATTTTGTTTTTACAAAGTGCATAAGTAACCTTACTGAAAAGGAAACAGGGACAGAGTTATTAGAAGACTTGTCCAAATTTCCATAGTAAATTCACTGACTGAGAGTCTGGAACTTCATTTTCCTGACTTCTGCTTGCATACTGTCCTGCAGAAAAACTATTCAATAATACTTAGAGTCCCAAGTATTACTCCCATGTACATCTCAAATGCAGAGATATGATTCTACATGCAGCATTTCACAGGTCTCCAGCACCTAGAAACTGTACTGGTGGAGACCTATTTCACACCTTGGAAGGGAGAAATAGGCATTAACTTCGGTGTGAATCAACTACTGGCACTGGTGCCTATCAGATTGTTCCCTGAGCAGGTGCAAAAAAAGCCATAACATCATCTAAAAAGCATAAAATCTTTAAAACTGTGTTTTCTGCACTGTGAGTGTCAAATCATTAGTGTCAGTTCAGACCTTTGCTCTTCCAGGGTAAATGGAATTGGATTTTCTAGCTAACAAGTGCTAAAACTCCAAGTTTTGCCTTCCCCATTGGTCAGTACAAAACAAACTTCCAAAACTCAACTCCTTCAGCTTGAGAGTTCTAGGCTCTATCTCCAACATGTAAAACTGAGATAAGGCTTTTTCACTTTGCAGAAACATTTTGAAAATTAACTCAGTAATGCTTTCAAACCACAGGTACCATGAAAATGATCAACATGTAATCCATCAAATCACTCAATCAAATGGATGATCCTTTAGTATTCATGAGACAAAACTTTTTCCAACTAGAATTTACAAACATTTCAGAAATTAGAAGAAAGTAAGATTTCAAATTTTGTCAAACAAATACTATTTACTCTCCTGTCTCTTGCAATTTGCTGGGTAACAATAGATTGTCTAGCTGTATGCTCAAAACAGATTATTTCACAGCCTGCAATAACCTTCTACTCTTCAAAAATGTCTTCATAATATCTACCATGATATCCTTTCCCACTTTTATGAATATTGATGTGACTTCAAAATTTTCACGTTAGACTCTCGTAAGCCTTCTAATTTTTTACTTTGCTTTGACCCTCCCTTTAAGTCTATTATTATTATTATTATTATTATGTTTGATGGTAGCTGTTTGTCTGAACTCAAAATAAATATTTTAAAGCTTTCCTCATATTTTATTGTCTATCCACGGTAAACTGGGTATCTGAGTTAACACACGACAGATAAGAAAAAGAAATGTAAAAGTGAAAAAGTCGTTAGCTTCTGTAGAAAACATCAGAGGAAAGAGTCTTGCTGCTGTTATAATTAAATGAAGATAAATTTGGCAAAGGAATCATATTTACTTCTATACAGTGAGGGTGTAAGGAAGGCATTTAAGCACCTTTAAGCAGGGTACAGCAAAATCTGACCCTAACTGATTATTTGCAGAAGTGATTTCACTGCTTCCCAACCACCATGGAGCAGACTGTGACCATTGCAGGGAAGTTAGGAGATTTAAAGCAGCTCCTTACTTTCTTATGCAAGCTATGAAGTGATCTGTGTACAGATGGGACAGGTTAAGGATTTAAATCATGATCTGGTCCCTTTAGCAGAGTACTCTCTGGCTTAAGTTTAAAGTTTTGGATAGACACAACTGAATTTGTTACAGAGAAAAAAATAGGATTACCACCTACCAAAGACTTGATCCAAGGTCCTGATACCCATCTTATGTCTTCCAGTTTCCTCAAATGAGCTTTTGATTTCAGTCAAAGTGTTTAGGTTGGAATTTTCAAGTCAGTTAAAAAAAAAAAGAATAGGTAATCTTGGTAATACTGTATTTGTAAGGAGACGGGAGATAAATTTAGTTAGGAAAACCTTCCTTAGCTTCCCCTCACAACTTGTATATAAACTAAATATTTGAATCTGGCAGGGGGGTTGGACTAGATGATCTCCAGAGGCCCCTTCTAACCCTATGATTCTATGTTTCTATGGTATTGGACTTTTGAAATACTTGATCCATAAATGAAGGAGAACATGGTAGAATCAAGAGTGGAAGGTGGAAGTAAATGGAATGAAAGGAGGTTATCTGCATACTAGTTATCATGTTTGTATGGTTTATGATGATTAGTCACATGAAGAGTTAATAGTATTACAGTATTACAGTTAATACTATTAACAGTTCATAGTATTACATCTTTTACTTTTGAAATAAGAAACAGCAATGAAAGTTATCCTAAAATGACTATACGAGATTTTACATACAGCTGCATGATGTATCACCGAAGATGGGTAACATGTCCACTATTTGACTACAAGGTAACAAAAGAATTTAGCCACCAGTATGGTACTCTTTTCAGCAGGTGGTGAAAGGGGTCTCTATCTATTTGGGTGTCAGAGAAACAGAAAACTAAGGACTTTTCTTAAATCATTAAGAACTATTTAAGCCCCTCTTTAGGGGAAAAGAGATGTTGGAATTTGGATCAAAATGTAACTGCAGCTTCATTATTTCAAAAAGGGCTAAAAGCTCATTTTACTGTATAACTGGAGCTACTGAACAACTGTAGATGGGACTGTATGTATCCATTACTATAAACAACCTATACTCTACAAAAAGCAGAAAGGCCTGATCCTTGGGTATAGATCAAGCAAATTAGTTATATTAAAGCTGTTTAATCTGGTGATTTTGAGTTTGAACAGAACATTGTTACTTGTTTAATTCACCTTCATGTTTAAAGTGAAAACAACTGCAAGAAATGAAATATTGCTTAAAATATTCAGGGCAGCAGTGTATGCCTCAAGAGATAAGACTTTCACTGTTAGTTTAATTAAGAGACCAAAAAGCAAGCTTCAAGTGTTATTTAGAGGTTCTTGACATATTCACTAATGAATCATAGGATGCCGTAAAGGTTATTCTACCTATTACAAAAGAAGTGCACAATAATTGTTTCTTAACCAACTTATTTTCTTCACAAAGTTTTATCCATTCATGATAGATCAATGTGCTTGAAATGGGAAACAAAGATTCTTTTTTTACCGTTTCAGCTAGCTAACTAGCCAGCTTCATACATGAGAGTACAGTGGTATGTTGTTAGATTCATTGTTGTACTTTAAGGAGTTAAGCATACTAGCTGCAAAATTTCACTGCTCTGTATTTTCCATAACACTCAATTTACATTTAGCAATACCAGGAATGCTTTCTGTTACTGCCAGCACACTAGATAATGAAGAATTTCCAAAATACAATACATTCTTTGCTTTAATACAATCAATCTTTATTTTTTCTGTATGCATATTCATCAACCTGATTGTTTGGGGGGTTCTTCTGTTTCTTTTTCTGTTAAGATCTTTCTCATGCATACACATACAGTCTTTCTTCAGTATTTATCTGTTGCATTAGACAGTCTCTCAGTTAAAACAAAACAAGAAATAACTCTTCTTTTCCAAATAAGTGATTTTAGGATTGATGGAGATGATAGTCCATCCTGCCTCGGATATAAAGGGTGCTAGACAATGTATAACAGCATCTGTATTAGCATTATGCCAGATTTTTAAGTAATAGCTCTAAATACGACATGCCTGACATAATGATGCGTTGCTTATCTTCTTCTCTCTTCTAAAGAACAAGCATTAGCTTACTTCAACTGTGGCTTTCTACAGAAAGACAGATTTTGAGATACAGTCTTTATAGTTCTTGTTTTTAGAGTGCTGTCTAGATTAGATAGACAACATTGGAGAGCTATTGACTTGTCCCTAGGAGCAAAGAACCTAAGTGCATCAGAAGATCAGAGACTCTGTAATTTTCTGTTTGAAACCTCTTTGTTTTTCTCCCTTATTAAAGGGAGAGAGAAGGGCTAATTTTATAATAAATCATGATTAAAATGATATTTTTATTATTCATCTTAAAAATAAAAAAAAAAAAAAAATCTCTTGTCTCTCTTCACAGTACCGAAATTACAGATTAAGATTTTATCTGAAAATAATGACTGACCAAACTGGGCACTGAAGGGAGAAATAGCAATCTAAGGTAGTCTGAGCTATACACACTCAGAAGCAGGGAAGAAAAGCTAACATTGAAAACCTACTTCAAGAGTGACTGTGAATAGTAAATTAGATGCAGCTTGTGGTAAAGTGTAGCTGGAAAAAGTCCATACCTGTCCCTGCTGAGGTCCTTAGATGCATTTCTATGTCTGCTTCAGTTTCCCTGCATTTTGTGTACAGATACAGCTTTATCAGTCTCCAGCAGCCAGCAAGGGTACAGAAAAAAATGGAGGGAATTACATTTCCCTCAGCAGCAGGTGGTTTCCCTCTGGCAAGAGATTTTTCTGAGGACCTTAACTGGGCCCATTTAATTTCCATACGTGTTCTAAAAGCTATGTTTAGTTTTGGAGTAGACAGTCCTTGACTTGGACACTCATTCTGATGTATTTTGGGTCAGGTTGTGCCCTGAAAGGTTCAGTTAGAGTCAAAACAAATGGATTATCTCCTCTCCACCTGCCCAATAGCCTCTTCCACCACTTGTAAGTTTGTTCACATTAGAATCTTTACCACACCTGCAGGCCCCTCTTTTCCCTCCAGTGGAGACGGAGCAGGGAAGAATTCCATCCTCAAGCCAAAAAGAGTCAATTAGGATTGAAGAATAACTGTCTGAAAAGCCAGGAGACCACTTTTTTAAGGCTATGTGCCTCTGACAACAAGGATCAGAAATACTCCTCTCATTTCTCTGCCGTGTTAGATGACAAATTCTTGATAACAATATGTATTGAGGAATGAGCTAAAACAGCACAGATTCAGTAACTCGGTGTCTGGAGGTCTTAAAAAATATTCTGTGTAAATTAAGCTGTTGTTTTGTACCCATGTATTCCCTTGTCACATGCACTCATGAGTCTGGATCAAATTATTTCTGCTTATGGACAAAAAAATGAATGTACAGCTTTTGTCAAAAGTCTTCAACCTGATATGCTCCAGAGTTCCTTATGAGAAATGAAAGGGTTTGAGAAACTACTCTGTGCAGGCCCCTGAGAAACAAGAGGAAAAAAAAACCCACACCTCGATTTCTCTGTTCCTTGGATCCCACTGACCATTGTTTATTACTAATTGTGATCACATCTGAGATACTTGACTTCATTACTGAATTTTGCTCCTAACTGAAATAAAGCACGGAACTCAGAATTTTAGTTAAAGTTTAACAGCAAAACCAAGTGCTATCTAAACGAAAAATAGGTTTTATTTGAAACAAACAAACAAAAGCCAAATTCTTACAGATCCTACTCTTTCCCACAGGCATATTTTCAACACCTGTTGGGTAGTCCTGCCTATGGCTTCCATGTCTTTCCCTATCTTCTTTTGACAAAGAATTAGGAGCAAATACGTTCTTGAACCCCACAGTGAATGGACAGAAAAGCAGAATAAGCCAAATGGAGGATTTGTAACTTCTTTCCCGTACAATATATTTGAACTTCTTTTCGGTGCTTTTCATGACCACCAAAAAAAATGGACGAAAAACAGCAGTTTGAATACGGCATAGGACTTTCTGAATAGAAAGTGATAACTCTCATGACAGATTTGGATATTTCTCTAAACATTCACATTAAAAAATCAATCCTCCACATGGATTTAAAATGAAAACCTAAATAAAGCAATTATTGGTTTGTGAGCCCCAAAAGAGCAAATAAGTTTACTTTGTAAGCTAATGTAAAGTCTGTAATTTAAATACAGACTTTAAATGGGTGAAACATGCTTTGAATTTTTCCACAGTATGCTTATTACAGTTTAAGGGGGGAAAAACGTAAATCTCAATAGTAGAGTTCTCAGAATGGTATGGGAGAGATGTAGTATACTGAAAGTTTCCTTAGGGTATCAGTAGTTAAAACAGGCCTTGGAGATGTAGATCTAATCAGGCAATTCGTAACTTGAAGGAAGGATAGTCTTTATTTATTTGCTTTTTTGTACTTCAAATATTAGCAACTAATTCTCACAGTTATTTGAAAGCTAAGAAAGAATTCCGTTATCATGAAAGAACAACGGAAAAATCTGAAGAATGCCAACAGTATAGCTATGGTGGTCACATGGAAATCTACTAGGCAACCCTTTGCTTTTGAAATGAAAATTTCTTTAAAATGAAAATTGCTTCTCTACTGGTAGAAGTCTTTGCCGTACTTCAAATTCCAAAGAAAGACAGAGAAAATAATATAGAGAAAAAAAATAAACAAGATGGCTAGAATAATGTAAGTATTCAATATTGTTATAGAGATTAATATGTAAAGGAGGATTTTATTTTTACTCTCAATGCTAAAAATTCCAATGGCATGGTACTACTGAAAATATACTGTCCAAAAACCAGGAAAATATAGCAGTGTCTGACTGTGAATATTAATTAAAGGCTCATGGTTTCTTGTGATTAAATGACGCTTGCTATGCTCTCTAGTATTCCTCTTTGCCTCAGAGTTAATGTAACACATGCTTTATTTTGTAAAAGTTGATTTAATAGTAGAAGTTAGCTCAGATGGAGGGAACCTACATGAAGAAAATATTCCCAGGATGCCAAAGACTGGCAGCTGTTGTTCTTACCTCAAGATGCAAACAGGTCCAGATATCCAAATATTCAGTACAATAGGAGCTACAAAGCTTACTATACAAAAACCAATTTTTTAATTTTATGTGGCATGGATACATTTTCCACAAGAATTTTTCACTGTGTGTAAGATGGATCATCAAATTAATATCCTTTAAAAAGAAAGGTTAATGCAATATTATGTACAGTCTTGGACAGATGGTACTGGGTAATTTCAACAATTTTAGAGAAACAGAGGGGAATGTTTTCAATTTAAATGTTGCCACAGAGAAAACCGCTGTTTCCTGCAAGTTTTTATGTTTGGAATTTCCTTGAGTGCCAGCCACACTGCCATGTGCTCATAATAGTTGGGTCTATTTGGATTTGGTGAGGGTGTAATACCTTGCTTTTCTTCGTGAGTCTTCAAAACTGTATGAAACTTGCTTAGAAGTTGCTGCCTATTTTTTAATTCAGTTCTCTTGCAGGGAAAACCATGCTCTGTTTCATATTCTTATGCACAACCTCAGGCTGCCTTCTGTATTATAGAAGTATTTACTAGAATTCAGACTTCTCTCTTAGCATCTCGTAACTTCGTGGCTTCATAAGATTTACCCTAGTTTGAATCTTGTTTCCTTTCATAGCTTCATGCTGCTCTTGGTGTTCAAAGGGGAGGAACAACTTATTGGCAGCTTTCTCTATGTTCCCACTGACAATTGTAGTGTTTTGTATGAGCCAAGGATCTCATAACCTTTAGACAGAGAGAAAACTTAGCAAAGAAATCTATTACCCTGTATTGAGTCTGGCTGGGACGGAAATAACTTCCCACAGCAGCCCTCATAGTGCTGTGCTTTGTACTTGTAGCTAGAATGGTATTGGTAACACACTGATGTTTTGGCTACTGCTGAGCTGTGCTCCCACAGCATCAAAGCTTCCTCTCCAACACCACCCACCCGCAAATGGCCAGTAGGATGGCAGTGGTCAAGACATTGGGAAGGGACGTAGCCAGGACAGCTGACCCAAACTGACCAAAGGGATATCCCATACCATATGATGTTATGCTCCACAATAAAAGCTAAGAGAAGGGAGGAGGAGGTGGGACATTCATAATTAAGGCATTTGTCTTCCAAAACAACCACTATATGTACTGAGGCCCTACTTCCCAGTAGGAGAGGGTGGGACATTGCCTGATGATGGGAAGTAGACAATAAATCTTTTTGCTGTTCTTTTCTTCCATGCTCAACCTTTGCTTTTCTTTATTAAACTGACTTTATCTTGGCCCACAAGTTTTTCGTCTTATTTTCTTATTTCCTCTGTCCTGCTGAGGAGGGAGAGTAAAAGAGCAACTTGGTGGGCACCTGGCAGCCGGCCAAGGTCAACCCAGCACATCCTCCTATGTCAATTTATTATATCTCCTAATCTATTGTAGGAGGTGGAGTAGGCTACTTACATAGCTATGTTGTAAGCGTGTGTAGGGTGCAGCAAAAGGACCTTTCATTCTGAAGACTTCCAAGAGTTTTTGGACAATGCTCAGTGCATCATCAGGAAAAGGTACATGCCAGCTCCACCAAGAGAAAACATTTAGACATATCAGCCTAAGGCTTTACACAAGCCATTTGAGTTCTCACAATTTTGGAGATAGCACAGCACAACGCATTTAGAAGCATGGCAGCATTCATTCTGGACTCCTGGTAGGCCATGAAGGAAAAAAAAATCATTTGTAACTAGTCCAGGTACATGAGAACTTCACAGATGAAAGTCCTAATGATCTATCTTAGCCTGCAGTGTTGCAAAAATTTGAAGTCTGAGAGCATCTTTTACAAAGCTTGTGATACATCCCTTTCTGGTTTTAACTAGTGTCTTTTGCTTCCATGACGTGAGAAGGATCTGTTGCTCTGACTTTGGAAATGGAACCAGTATTTGGAACTAATATTCCTATTATACTTAGTGAAGCTCTGCTGCTCAGTGGCATGGGAGTAGAATTAAGCCTGCTGTATGTTAACAGCTGTACTTTGTGGTGTTCACTCTAATTAAAGTAACTAAGAGCTTTTGTATTAGAGGCACACTGAATCCAAGTTGACTCAAGGTGTAGCTTCAAAGCAAACTAGCTAAATGAATATGTTCCCTTAACTTTATTCAATGTCATGTTCAATATCTTTTAGACTAGAGATAAGAATAAACTAAACAAAATTAGACATTTCGGTCCTAAATTACTGTTTCTGCATAAGGGTTTGTTGTTGGTTAAGTCATATAAAAGTTAAACCAGGTCATTTTTCTTCAGTGTCTCTACCTAGGCAAAGCTTAAATGACTGGTTTTGGCAAACATGTCATCACATGATAAAACTCATGTTGTGATTAGGGTGGATGTAGGCATTTATCTTCTGCTGACAGCTTCAGACAAAAGGAAGGTAAGTGAAGCTATTGTAATTGTAAAGTGACCTTTCTACTTTAAGGATATTGACAACTATCCTCTTACTGCTATACAGTATGCTTGCCATCATGATAATTTGGTTTTTGTTAGTCTATTGTTGGGTTTTATACTTATAGTGGTCTCTCTTAAAATGTTTGTTGATTTCATCTGGGTTTCTTAAGATAACATTTACTATGTACCTGACGAAATGTCAGCAAATAGCAGTACACGTTTTCTTAAAAGGACTTTTGTTTTTTTCATGTTCGTATCAAACTATAATTTTGCTGACCAGAAAAAAATATGCTCTTTCTTCTTCAGTTTAAAGTTTCTTCATATATATCCCTTTGGGATCCATCTGATTATAATCCAGCAGAGCAGACCAACTTCAAAGATTCATGTATAAAATAAGGTGCTGGCACTGGTGTAGTTATGGCCTGATTTTCAATCTTCTTGGTCAGTACCACTGAATAAATGCAAGGATTGTCCTGATTTACTGCAGCTGTAAACTTGCCCTCCTTCTTTCCTCGGGGGAAGGAGGAATTTAGATTTAACAGTTTGGCTTAAGTCATAAACTCAACGTTAATGTAACTCCTCTTTGACAATGCCACCCTGTGGTAGTCAAGTTGATTCACTGCTGTCCAGAAATAGAGCTCAGCAAATAATTCATGGAGCTTCTCCCCCAGCTTCTGCAATACCTGTGACTAACCTGATCTTTCTGAGTATTGATACATTATTAGTGTGTTTGACAACTATCTTTCAAGTGACTGCTATTTGGATTGCGCGTGTATGTATGCATGATGACGACTTGTGAATAAACAGACAAATCCCATGCCTGAGAAGAAATGCTATAGTCAATGAGATAGTTTCCCCATATATTTTGCCTTCCTTCTATTGTTAGACCACCACTACTTCAACACTAGCATTATAATTTATCAACATACATTTATGATTTATTGTTAGGCCATTTTAATCTCTTTATAGAGAGATTCCCTCCTATTCTGTTGCAAGTAAAGTGAATTTAACAGCAAAAGATTTTCAAAGGCACAGATACCTTGCTCAAAATCCATTGAACTTCAAGTAAGGATCTTAGAGGTAAGGTGAGCGCTTCTGCATTTGTACTTTGACTTTTACCTTTACACACTGTGCATATGATGGGATTTGTGCTAGAATCTAAAAAAAAAAAAATGTTTCAAGAAAACACTCTAAAATGTATCTTCAGGAAAATATTCCTGAAGCTATTCCAACATTTTCTAGCTTTCCAAGTCAGCTACAGATGTGGAAACATAACTGTCTTTTTAAAACAATATGTTATATAAAATAGCTTACATCCTACATTTTATGATGAAGAAAACATCCTATATGCTATAACGACACTGACAGTAAGATTCACTGAAAAAAATCTTTCCTTATTTCTTCATAAAATATCCTTATTTATATCTGATATGCCGTAGAACTGTTGTTTACAACAATCTCCCTTTTATAAATCCAAGCAAAAAGCCATTTATTTTCTTAATAATTGGTAATCATTAACCCTTTGCGTCAAACACATAGTCTTACCTTCCTGTTATACATGTAGACCTCAAAGTTTTTCATGTTTTCAATAATTTTATTACTTTTCATATACTTTCAGTATATTTGATGCCTTGTGTTCTAAAAGACTATCAGTAATATTTGCCAGTAGGCTAATGTCAGGTAAAGATTGAAAGGGGAAGGTGACTGGATTTGTTAATATGAACATATTGCGTGCCAACAATGATAGGCTTAATGTGTGATAAGGACTATGTGTCAATACATCTTCTACCCAAAAGCCTCTCAGAACCACTGAAAGACCCTAGGTCACATGAATCATACATTGTCAGCTGTGGCTACTTAATTTGCCTTAAGAAGGAGTTGTCTTCTGACAATGAGAGTGCCTGCCAAGGAAAAAAAGGATATAAAGAAAAATTAATACTTTTACTTTCAGATAGCTGAAGGTCTCTCTGCAATTGGAATTCTGACTGAAATTCTGCAACTGTGGAGAGCCACGGAGGTGCTTACAGATCATTTTGTATAGTGGTGTCCGGGTTTTTGATCCACATTACTCATTTTTTATTATATGAATCATCCTCATAGAGGATGTTATTGGAGGCAGACAGATAGAAAAATATAGATGCATATAAAATCTTTATGAACAGCAGACCATATAGAGTAAACTTAATGAAATAAACTGCATCTTACGGGGCAAATATTGACAATCAGTCCAAATTGTTTTATTTTAATTTGTTCTTTGAAATATAGCAAAGGAAAACAAAAAATATGCCATTTGTTTTTATAAAAAGTCCTTATTAGTGAAAGATTAGTCAGAGAAAAAAGGACAGAAGATAGATCATATTATTGGCAAACACTGTAGTAATATGCAGTTTATGCTTCCCAGGTACAATCATGATATTTTAAAGTTTATTTTTCTACTTAGAAAAAAACCAGACCAACCAATGTGGAATATTTTTTTTCTACGATACTGTAATCTGGAGACCTAAGCCAGGGAAATGGGCAAACTCATAAAACTTAGATCTAGATCTGGATGCACACTTCTTCAAAGACTGTAAGGATCTAACACTGGAAGTTAGGTTCAACCGTTACTTCAGTTTCATATGCATATTCTAACTACCTGCCTTTTATGAAGAGCAGACAGGATTAATTTGGCCTTGCACTGTCAATATAACACTGCCTGTAGTCAAAATTGAAATTGTTTATGCATACTATCATAAAAGAATATGGTATGTGCTGTGATGTTTACGCTTGTTACATGCATTTGTTCAAATAGACTGCCATTATTCAGGGTAGTTTCTCTACTCTTACGAAACCAAAAAGTGAGTGAGGAATGAAAAGAAAAATATATAAATTGCTTAAAAGTCTCATGCAGCTTCTCTTTAAGTTTATACTTTGGATCTGTCAATGCCTAAAGCTATGATACAATGTATAACAGGAATAAGGAATTATCCATGCAGAAAATACAAAGAAATGTGAGTCTGAAGGTGAGCTTTAGAGTAGTTACTTATTCTAGATAGCAGTCCCTATGAAATTATTTTTTCCCTGATGCCAGTAATTTAAACAATAAAAGTGAAAGGATAACAAATTGGTCTTTAAAGGTGACAATGTGGTGATTGAAATGAGTGATGTTCCTACACCTATAAAGCAGCAAGAGCTTTTTCTCTGTCTTTAGTGGTATATAAATCAATCAGATACAGATTTTTTTTTTTCTCATCATTAGAAGACGTTTTATATATAAAGAGATTCCTGTAAAAATAAAAGACATTTGGCTGTCTAACATCTTTGCACAGCCACAAACAACATTGCTGTCTCACCTGTTGTGATATATTTAAACAATAAAATTGAAATTGGTAATTCTCAGTTAATAAAAAATATTCCTTCAAGAATGTAAAATTGAAAACAAACTCAATATATTAACTTTTAAATTACTGTCTGGAGACTCCACTCTATGATTGTGGGAGGAGTTCAACACAACAATTCTGTAGATATTTTTTTCTTGGAGAAGAATCAGATTTAGTAATATCCAAGCATTCTGCAAAATCATTACTGATTTGCCTGATCTAGTGAAATAGCTGATAGTCGCATTCAGTGTTAATAAATCAAATCTATAAGGAAATAGTCTAGAATTTTCTCTCTCAGAAGTCATCTTTGCAAAATGATGTTCTTAAAATGGAAACCGTGTTTTATTGAGGAAAATTCTTCTGGTGCAATTTTTTTTAAGTGCATTGAAAGAAAAAGTCAGATATTTTTTAGTCCCAGCAGCAGAATGAGATTTTATGGTCCATTCACTGCAAGAACTGTTTCCCTGAAGGTTTTAATTCCAGGAACAGTCATTCAGTTTTGATGGGCAAGTTGATAAGAACAAGAGGGAAAGCATTTAGTTGATCTATCGGTATAGGTGAGCAATCTGTCATTTTACAAAATAAATTTTAGAAATGCAACCAGATAACTATGTCTCACAGAGGGCACAGCAAGCCATGCCCAGTGAAACTTATTAGACTCTGAAAATTAAACCATTTTTTGGCGGTAAAAATAGAGGTTAACTCAAACCAAATTTCAGGTGGAAGAAGTTCTTGAATTTTTCACACGGTTGGTTCTGGAACTCCATCCTCTTTTTCAGATGCAAAAGGTCAAGGTAACAAGTATTTGGACTTTTATGGTTGTGAACTATGATACAGCAACAGATTCTTCTGCTTATCTTGCATCTCTTCTTGCAGCCCTCTTGCACTGGTCTTCCAAAGCATTGCTTAGGATCCTGAAGCAAGTATTAAACAATTGTCTATAGATTTCTCCTTATTATTTTCCACTTTACTTTGTGTTACCAGCCCTCTTCACATTCTTTACTTTCCAGTGATACAGTCCAGGGACTGTCCAGCAGTCTCAGTGGGTTAAAAATGTGTGAGTTAATGCTTTACAGACCTGTAGTTTGTCTTTCCGTATTTACTTTTGATTCCCATATTCCCTGATGCAGGACTGTTTTTTTCTTTTACTGCATACACTTTCTTAAGTACTAGATCTAGTCAGATTATATTCTTTACTGTTGTGCTAGCTGATAAACTGTACCAATGATACTAAAATAATACATTTCTGCCTCAGCCAATCTTATTTTTTTGTTGTTGGCTTGTTCACTTAGAGACTTTTACGACTCTTCTTTAGGGATTAGCTTTAACTCTGAGCATTTATTTACATGGTGCTATAAGGGAACAAAAAATCAAAGAGAAGAAAGTGGAAGAATTCACAAGAACAAAACTTAGAAAAATTAGCTATAAGGTCTTGTGGAGATCCAGGATGTATAAAGATGAGCTCCCCCTATAATGCACAGGGCAATTTATTTCCTTTCATTTTACTTTTGTACCTTTGTCCTGACCCAGACTTTCATCTCTTTTTTCCAAAGAGTCCATTACTTAATCTTCAGATTTCTTCATTAATCATTTGTCTCTGGCAACATCCAATACTGCCAGGAATTTAAACCTTTTCCTGTGTTGGCTATGATTCTTAGTCCTGTTGACAGGTCTAAAATATAGCCTCTTGCAGACTATATAAAGATGAGAAGTGTAATGATGTCTGAACAACAGCATGATCTGGAGCTTGATCTTTGTGAATTCAGATTTTAACACAACACTTTTTTTCCCATGCAAAGACAAATGAGCACCACAACCCTTATACAAGACTGGGCATCTTCAGCTACTCACTGCAGTATCTATCTGCTCTTACAACCAAAGGATATGCACATGCTCATGAGGGCGCAAGAATATAATCTCAACTTTACTATATACTAAGGGCTAGATTGTGTCTTGAAAAACAGGAAAGAGAAACACTACAGCAAGATTCCTTAAGCAATAATGGTGGGCTTGTTTCTAAGAATTTTTAGGACAGGTCAGAATGCTGTGAGGCTGCAATTCCACCTTTGCTTCTTTCTGCCACCAGTTATCCTAAAACAGCTAGAAGATTACACAATTCCGATATCTAAGCAAACTGGGTTAAAAATTCAGAAAGAATTAAAAGGTCAGATTGTTCCCCGTATTTGATGCTTGCAGATGAGTTGTGTTCCAAAAAAAAATCAATGGACTGAGAACTGCGGTCTTAAATGTATGCAGGACTCGGCTCTGGAAAATCTGGTCGCCTTGAAACTTGTTAGTATTAGGGCATGATACTGGGTGCATGGAGCAAGAGACTAGCTACCTCTGTATTGATGAATTCAAACACACAAAAATATCTGTGGGCATGAATTTGACCTGTGCTAACAACTGCCTTCCCCAAGAATTCCCAAGCACACTTTGACAGTTCAACAGCTGTCACAGGAAAAAATCACAGAATCATTCCTGTTGGAAGGTGTCACAGAAAGAAACTGTTAGTGTTGCATAGTTTACACCAAGAGCAGGTTTGAAACGGTTTATTAGTTTGCTAATGATATGTAATTAACCAGCAATCGATGAACTATACATGCAGGATGAACACTGTTAATACAGCAGATAAGGAAGAATACATTTACAATATGTTAATAAATCCATACACATTTCTAAATATGTCTCTATAACTAATCCCAAGTAGTTCTAACCACAAACATGGAGCCCCGTTCTGCTCCCTGAGCTTGGTGAGGCTTCACCCACAAGCTCGTGTGCTCCACGAGAGGAGTGAGTCTCTGCTTGCCGTAGCCTGTATTGTTGTCCCCTGGCCAGAGAGTAGGCAGCTTATGGCATCTGACCACACTGCTCTGTCTGGCCAAAGCAGAGATATGATGCCAATGGGATGATTTCTAGCAGTGTCAAACCAGGTTTTTACTGCTGCTGTGCCTGATCCAAGGTCTCTACCCACTTTTTACAACTTGCTATGCTTCTTTTATACTTTTGTTTCAAAAGTGCCTCTGTAATTCTTTGGTTATTCTTTTTCCAGCTGATGTCTGTCTTCCCCTTTTACATGATCAGTTGGGGGCTGATAGTTGTCTTTCTGTTTAGTACAATCTGTGGGTAAATGCTCTCTAGTTTTGCACGTTCAACCTGGCACACACACTAAATAGCTTCATGTTCTTACCCTAACAGATGCTGTTATCTAGGCCATTTGCCAAGGGTAGACTGTGAAAACACCCCACAAAAGAGATCTTCTGAAGCCATTTAGTTCAACCTCATGCTCAAAACAGGTTCAACATGCAACTCAGGTCAGATTGTTTTGGGTTTTGTCCAGTTGGGTCTTCGAAACCTCCAAAGCTGGGGATTATACAATATCTTGGGACAACCAGCTCCAGTTCTTAATTATACTGAGCAATTTTTTCCCTGTATCTACTTGGAACCTGCCCTGTCATAATTTAAGATCATGTTCTCTTGTCCTCCAGCCATGCACCTCAGTAAAGAGCATTCTCAACAACTTGGAAGTTGGAAGGCTATTGGCAGGTCCTCTCAAAGCCGTCTCTTCTCTAAGCTGTACAAACCCAGTTCCTTCAGCTTTTCCTTACAGGGCACATGGTCCAGCCCCCGACCATTTTAAGTGCCCTCCAACGAACACACACAAGCTTATCAATGTTTTTCTTGTACTGGAGGGCTCANCAGACTCTGTCAGGACCTGTGAACCCATGGGGAGAGGAGCCCACGCTGGAGCAGGCTTGTTGGTAGGACTTGTGACCCCTTGGGGGACCCATGCTGGAGCAGTCTTTTCCTGAAGAACTGCACCCTATGGAGAGGACCCAAGCTGGAGCANTGAAGACCATACTGAGGCAGGCTGTCTCCCTGCTGCAACCCATGGAGGTGCCCTCAGTGGAGCAGATATCCACCAGCAGCCCAGGGACCTCACACCAAAGCAGGTGGATGTGCCCAAAGGAGGTTGGGACCCCATGGGAAGCCCATGCTGGCACAGAATCTGTCAGGACCTGTGAACCCATGGGGAGAGGAGCCCACGCTGGAGCAGGCTTGCTGGTAGGACTTGTGACCCCTTGGGGGACCCATGCTGGAGCAGTCTTTTCCTGAAGAACTGCACCCTATGGAGAGGACCCAAGCTGGAGCAGTTTGTGAAGAGCTGCAGCCCATGGGAAGGACTCATGTTGGAGAAGTTCATGGAGAACTCTGTCCCGTGAGGACCCCATGTTGGAGCAGAGGAAGAGTATGAGGAGTCCTCCCTGTGAGGAAGAAGGAGCGGCAGAGACAAGGTGTGATGCACTGACCACAACCCTCTTTCCCTGTCCCCCTGCGCTGCTTGTGGGGAGAAGGTAGGGAAATTGTGAATAAAGTTGAGCCTGGGAAGAAGGGAGAGGTGGGGGGAAGGTTTTCTTAAGATTTGTTTTTATTTCTCATTACCCTACCCAGATTTGATCGGTAGTAATAAATTAAATTAATTTTTCCCCAAGTCAAGTCTGTTTTGCCTGTGACAGTAATTGCTGAGTGATCTCCCCCTGTCCTTACCTTGACCCATGAGCCTTTCGTTACATTTTCTCTCTCCCGGTCCAGCTGTGGAGGGCAGTGACGGAGTGGCTTTGATGGACACCTGGTATCAAGCTAGGGTCAACCCACAACAGCCATACACCAAGAAAGGGTTTGGATCCTACAAAGGCTAAAGGAGATACAAAAATGTATCTCGTCTGAAGATGAGCAGCAAAAGGGAGAGCAACTTCTAGGAGCTGGAGTGTCCCAAGGCACACTGGCAGCATCTGTGGGCTGTGCGCTGAAGTACTGAAAGCTCATCAGGGACTGCAGACCTAGGGAGGGTGGGGGCAAGATGTTTCTTAAAAAGAGGAAGGTGTGATAACAGTAGATTATGGCAGAACATGGCAGGCATGTTGTACTAGACCATTATACTTCTGAGCAGTCCCAAAAACCTGCGGAGTACGTTCTGTGTCAGGATATGTGTCAGCTAATTTTCAGTCTGATCAAGGCTGACTTGTTTTGGGAAACAGGAAGCTAAAATCACACAGAAGAGTCTGTTCCATGCCACTGGCATCAGTGACAGAGAACATTCATGAATATGTTTAACTCACTAGTGTAAATGCAGACTATATGCCGCCTTTTTCCTACTCCTCTTTCCTGCAGCCACACTGTGCTCAAGACGTGTGTTTTCTCAAACATTCTTTAAACTGCTTGTCAACAGAGACTAAATTCTGACTTACATGTATGGCAAACGATTGGGATCCAGTGGGAAATTACACTAAAGACAAAATTGTAAACCGATTTTTTGTTTGGAAATAAGTACAACAAAATATAATTCCTTTTACAGTATAAATAATACAACAGTGAGACTGCTTATTTCCTCAAAATGCTTTGTTTACATATTATCAGCAACTGAGTTCAGTAAACAGAAAATACAGCTTTCTTTCAAAGACAGACAGTTCCATGCAAGCCCAGTGACCAAAAATTCCTGAGGGGAAAGAGTTTCTATTCCCTTTGTGTGGAAAAATGAGAAAAAGCATAAGACATACATCGCCCACTCACACCTCCTCTAGGGATATTTGGAGAGGCAGTCTAGCAATCAGCTGATGAATAGTGGATTTTCTACTTCACAGGAGAAGCCAAAGTTTTGCATTTTTTCCCTTTTTGAAATGAAAACTAGAACTGCAATCATGTTTTCCTTTTGAAAATTTCCAAGCAGCTCTAATACCTGCATATGAACTTAGACACGAGGAGGGTAACAGAAACCCAGAAAGGCTCAGTGAAGGAAAACAACTCTTACTCAAGAGCTCATTTTTTGGCAGCCAAGCTTCTACTCAAAAAGACTAGCTGCTCGTTACTGCTCTCCCATGAGGCTGCACATTGCACAGATGATCAGAAACAGTGCTGACTGAGACAACTTTTCTCAGAGGCATGACACAGAGGACACACTGTAAGAAATGACACAACTAATCAATTTACTGTGAATGTCACAGAGGTGGCCTTACAGCAAAAATTAGGATCTTCAATACAGGAGCAGAGTTGAGCAAACTCTCGTTACCCCTTCTTTTGTCCCTCTGCAAAACAAATATTCGGTGCAACTTTAAAGTGGATTCTATGGTTATTCCTCCCGGCAGAACCAGAGAGTCTGGAAGCCGCCTATAAAGGTTGCATCTCATTGATGCAAAGACTCTTGAGCAGCATGGCGGGTTATTGAGTTTGAGACTTACTTGCTAAATTGTCATTATTTTGTACAGTATTTCCTGTATTAGCTAGCATGACTGATACTGTGAAGAGCTGGGCAAAAGAAGAAACTGTGATTTGCAGTAACCAGTCTGCTAGTCATTGAAGATTTTGCAGCTGCTCAGAAGGCTTGACTATATTAAGATGAAATATGCTAGTACACGTGCCTTTGTGTAGAGGGAATAGTCTAGATGCATGTAATGTCTTGTTATTTTATGTTAGTGGAAACTTAGTAAGAATGGGACATTAATAAGGCACAGACATAGCTGACACAATATAACATAACACCAAGAAATTTTGAGGTATTGTAGTCATTTCCAGAGAAGACCTGTTAATGCCTGCTCTCTTCTTTTTAGGACTTCCTACCAAATATCAAAATCCTTTAACTACTCCAGCTGTAGCTTGTGACCTTTTCTGTCTAGCTCTTTGTTATCTAAAGATAAAGCCAACCTTTTAGAGACAGTTTGGGTGGTAAATTAGATAATGCAATGTATTGACTGTTTCGGGGAGTAAATGTCCCTTCCTTCTTTTGAGGATTGACAGTAGGAGCTAATGCCTGAAAATGAAAAAATGAGGGTGTTGAAAACAAATGTGAATTTTATGCCTTCCTCCGCATTATGATTATGAGTGTCATTGTGCAGGTGTTAATCCAGAGCAGGCAATGCCTTTCTCAGACCAGTGAGCCTTGCCATCGGAGGTCAGATAGAAGCTTGCAGGTGGGGAGGGTCAAGCTGGTGAGTGAGAAGGAAAAGCTTGCTGAGACCATAATCCCTTCACTCATGTCAAAACAGATTTGAGCTATTGTTCAGCCTGTGGAACCTCTATTACCTTTAGAAGTCATTCTTTTTGAAAGCATTCAGAAGCCTATGGATGGGAAACTTGAAATGAGCACAGTCTAAAGGAATTCACCTGTGTCACTTCAAGGAGAGAACAGACTGTGCCCTACAGTTATGAACATAAAACACAGGCACAGTGGAAGTCCACTGGATTATGAGTTTTAGTGTTAGAATAAATAAAATTATATGTGTTTGATAGATTTTTCTAATTGTTATTATTTAACATATAAACAAAGGCAATTAGTAGCCTTAATTTTGGTCTGAGCCGTAAAGTTCCTTTAGTTATTGATGGAAGCTGTACTTGTAAATGAGATACAAGCTGCTGAGGATAACCATAATGCACAGCTGAAAAACACTGCTAAGTGAGACAAGAGGCCCAGAAGAAAATTAGAATCCATTGTAGGATGAATAAGGCCCACATAAGGGATTAAAAAAAGACAAAAGGCTGGAAAGTATCACTGTAGTCTGAAGGGAGCTCAAAAGTTATGTTGAAGTAAGACGGGATGCAACATGGGAAATAGCTACTAAGGCTGGCCGTGCATGAGCTCATAACTTCTGGGAATCTAAATAATAAATCTGTATAAAGGAATAAAGAAAGGGAGTAGAGGACACAGGATTTTGGAGACCAATCCATCTTCTATAAGGCCTAAGCAGTTTTTTTCATGCTCTCTGAAATCACTGTTGAGAAAATTTTCAACATTTAGTCAATATTAGTAAGTACATGAGCATCAGTCAACATAGTGGAAGTAAAAACCGATGATGTGATTTGATAGAAATCACAAAATATCTAGATGAATTGGTCATAAAATAAAGGGGTATATGGACCCCTTCAAAGAATCTAAAGGAATGGTTTGTTTGAGTTTAAAAGAAAACGAGGCATGCATGCTGGGTCTCAGAGCAGGATTATAATTCTCATCTGTTTGATTTAAACAAGCTTTTAGGTAGAAGGAGAAGAGAGGATAAGAGGTTTTATTCTTTGATGGTGATAATGAGACTTGATATCACAGGAGTTGATGGAGAAACAGAAAAGAAAAGAGCAAAGGTAAATTATTGCTTTTGTTCTAAAGTGTAATGAATTTTCTCTGTTTTCAGCTTCTTTGAGGAAGAAAAGAAAAAGGGGGAAAAAAGATTTATCAAGAAATTTTGACTGTGACACTGTCTCGTTGGCAGGAAATGCTTTTGCCCCTCTCCTCTTCTTTTACACTCTGTTCCTTTACAGTCCTCCTACCAAGAGAACCTGTATCACCTCACAGAAAGAACAAGGGTAAAATCTAATTCCAACGGCAAAATGATCTTATAAGACATTTACTAGATCTAGGCAACCACAGAGACTCCTAGAGTCTATGAGGGCTGCAAGTAGGGTTTCCAGGTTGCAAAAAGGAATGTAGAAAATAATACAAAACTAAACAAAGAAAGAAAATGAAAAGTGGGAGTATTCACAGTCAAAAAAGCAAAAAAGAAGAGGTAGCTGGCTTAAACGTTGAATTTCCTTAAGAGTCAAATGTGTTTTTTCAATATTGGTAAGAATAAATGGTCCATCTGAAAGCCTAATGGAACTTAGAGTCTCACAATAGACTGTTGGAAATTAAATTGGGAAGTTACTGCAGTCTTACTGGTGACAGTTTCATACAAGGACTTCTTTGAGAGCATAACTTTATGAAAGATGTGATTCTTTGCTTGTGATGAGCAAGAGAGATTTAAGTCACCTCTTTGGTGTTGAAAATTTACATTTGCCAGTACACTGGCAGTAAATCCAGGGTCATCTTCCTCCTCATTTCAATGACATTACCATGTTATTCCATGCATCTGTTACCATAGTTTTTGACTTTATTAGAGAATAATCAGGTCAAATGCTAGCACGTATAAATCAACTTTGATGGATTTTGACTGAATTGTAGAAGCCACTCATAAGCCACTGAAATCTGCAGGGGGTCTTATAGAAAGTAGGAACAACTTATGTGTCAACTTGTACAAGGGATCCTTAGAAATTGCTGTCATCAGAGATAATCTTCAGTGGTGGGAATATTAACATAGACCCCAATAGAAATGCCTACTTTCTTTCTTCTACCATGATCCTGCAAGGCTCACACTGGGGTGGTGTTGTGAAAGTCAACACACTGTCACTAGTATTCCACATAATGCTACCTTCAGTATCTAGAATTGCAAATAAAGTGGTTTCCTTGGAAACATTTTCTACAAAAAAAGATGCAAGATAAATTTGACTGTCAATGAATCAGCACAACATCAATGGAGGGTCTAACAGAATTGTATGCACATGGCACAAACCCACTTGTCTGATGGTAACATATTCCCGGTGCTGAGTTGCATTGAGATAGCTGGTCTACCTTCTGCAATTGAAATGTTGAAGAACAACTAAAAAAAAAAACCCAGATGTTGCATGGAACAAACAAATACCTTAGTTCCTGTTATGGAAACTTCCATAAACTACATTGATTACAGAAGCTGAGACGGAAAGGGAGAGGCAGAAGGAGAAAGAAATTGTAACATTACCTGAAATAAAATCATCTCAATCATTCCACTTGGTGTGGACAGACTGGTAACATCTTGCAGTGTGTTGGAAAAACGCAGACAAAGAAGGATCAAAGCTACCTTTTGAAACTTCAAATTTCAAAGGGCACCCGAGCCTGATGACTGAGTTCAGATTAAACTAGACAGCTGCCTCCTAGATCTAAAAGAAGTTAACTTCTACCAGTATCAGTCACAACTTTCACAAAACAATTTGAGACTCAGCTTGTGAAAACTGACAGTCTTAAGTCCCATCAAATATATGCCCACAGTATAGCAAGAAAAACACATAGTATTTCTTGTGACACTTGTGTATTACTAGAATCAGATCAAGAATTCAATTTCAAATATGTTGGGTAATACGGCGGGTCCGTAGACCCTTTGATGGAAGATATAGAGATTACAGCGTATCCATAAGAAGGCTGCAAGTTGCATCAGGTAAGGACAATGTTGCAAAAAGGAGAAGATAGAAGACTGCCTCAGAGAACAAGGAGAAACTAGGCTGTGAGAAAGGCAGATTTTGAGCAACGTAAACAGGATTTCAATAACCAATCACATTGTAGCTACATGCACGTGCTTGGCAAATTGTAACCAAGGAATAAAGAGAATCGTCTGCATGCTTGTCGTGTGAACCGTAGAAAAGATATAAAAGAAGCTGTAACAGAGCCATCACGGNCCTCATAAGGGAGATGCTCCAATCCCTTAATCATCTTAATGAGCAATAAAGGTCTTTTGATCGACTTGCTGTTAATTAGTGTACAAGCTCTTCTATCCGTCCCCACAGCGACACAAATACAATGAAAGCAACTGAGCTGTGCTTCATATGGGATGAAATAATGATTCCAAATATTTAACCAGTCTACAACAGTTAGGGAGGTGGAAGCTTAAGTGGGTCTCAAAAAAATCAGTCCTTATTATGACATGGACTGAGAACTACCAGAGATTCTAATGCTTCTAATACTTGAGATGCTGCAATGGCTCAGATGAAATAGGCTTTTTTGTACCAATGGCAAAAGTGAAAATGCAGTTATCAGACACCTTAGTTTGGTGAAGAAAGGTAAGCAGCAATGTCAACCAATATATTTTGTAAAAACATCAGCTTTTTACACAACAAACAAACAAACAAAACATCAGGAAAAGAGCACCGCAGTATTTGGCAGTGGGAATAGATATTATTAAAGGAACAAAACCACAGCAAGGGACTAAACTTGAAGAGAGAAGTCATATAATAGTAAAAATATTAAGGAAAAAGGATCATGCCTTCTTCTATTATGCAGAAAGACCCTGTGTTATTACTGACAAAGTGTTCCTTCTATCTGGTGCACATGTCCACTTGAGAAATAGAAGGCAATTGGAAATGTAAACACCTTAGTCTCAGCAAGTCTCCTTTGGAACAGAGTGGAAAGTTCTTTTCTGCTTTTTTTGTCTTTTTTTTTTTTTTTTGTTACAGCAACCTTTCTTGCCACCCTGTATTCCAAGACTTTGAATTCAATATTATTTCCTATTAATAATGGGGCAGGAGATGAGGTGGCATTTTATTTGTTCAAAACCCCTCAAGTTCACAACACTGAATTAATAGGCTGAAATTAATTTGTCTATTTATTGATCAAGCCTTCTTGGAAAAATCAATTACACTCAACTAAAGAAGATTTCATATTAAAGTAGTGAACTTTAAAATTATATATGTAAAGGCAAAATATTCTCTAGAATACGCAAAGATCTGGATAGGCTGCAAGAGTGGGCTAACAAGAACCTCATGAAGTTCAACAAGGACACATGTAAAGTCTTGCACCTAGGAAAACATAATCCAGAATTATACATAGATTAGAATATATGTGGCTGGGGAGAAACTCTGTGGAAAGGGACCTGGGCAACAAGCTCAATATGAGTGAACAGTGTGCTGCTGCAGCAGCAAAGAAAGCCAACAGGATGCTGGGTTGCATCAAGAACGGCATCTCCAGCAGAGATAAAGAAGTCATTATCTCACCCTACTCAGCACTTGTCAGGCCACACCTGGAATACTGTGTTCGTTTTTGATCTCTGCTATACAAAAAAGGTGTGGCCAGGCTGGAGATGGTCCAGAAAAGAGCCACAAAGATGATCAAAGGCCTGGGAAGACTGCCATATGAGAAAAGGCTAAGAGAGTTGGGGTTTTCTCTTTTCTTGAGAAAAGAAGGCTTGGGGAAGACCTTATCACTGTGTTCCAGTAAATAAAGGATGTCTACAAAGATGGAGAGTCCCTTTTTACAAGGAGTCACACGGAAAAGACAAAGGGTAATGGGTACAAGTTACTCTTGGGGAGATGCTGACTGGACACAAGAGGAAAGGTTTTCACAATGAGGACAATCAACCATTGGAATATTATCCCCAGGGAAGTGATGGATTCCCCATCGTTGGACACTTTTAAAATTCAGCTGGACAGGGTGCTGGGCCATCTTGTGTAGACCATGCTCTTGCCAAGAAAGGTTGTACCAGATGATCCTAGAAGTCATTTGCAACCTGGCATTCTATGATTCTGTAATTCTATGAACTCTTTCCTAGTGAAACAATCTCAGCCCTGCATTGGATTGTAGAACCTTTATGGGCCTGTACTGTAACTCAAGTGCAGCACTATCCATACTAAAGCAGTGGCATTATTGGTTTGTAGTTAGAAGTCACCAACAGTGTACTATTTTTTCATTGAAATGGTAAAGATTAACCTACAGGAGTAGTGAGCTTGGAAAGATTTTGCCCCAAACCCAAGAAAGTAGACTATTTTTGTTGGGGCAACAAAGGCAGACTCTGACTTTACATATCAAACTATTGCTTACAGTATATGTAATGAATTTAGATACATGCTTGGAACTGTTAATGATACTAGGACTCTGGTAACATTGCATATAATAAATATTGCTATAGCAAATACGTTGGTTCCTATCCCCAAATTAATGACTATTCATATTAAGTGGTATCTCCATGTCTTCCAAGCAGGTTAGGAGGTTCTCAATATCTTAATAAACAGCAGATTGTGCTTGAGATGGTCCAGTGTACTAAACCAAACGCAGTGCTAACCACTGACAAACATTACAAACTTTGGTGGATATACTTATTTGGATACTGGAGATGAAAAACACTCGTGGATTCCCTAGGTTTTACACATTAAAAACTTCAGTTCTGCCTCCCAGTGCTTTATTTAGTGCAGGATAAGAACTAAACAGTGCAGGATAAGAACAAAAACAGATTCAAACTTTATCCATCTTGAAAAAAAGAAGACTGTATGGTGGTTTTATACCACATAGTTCACTGTATATGAGCCACAAATTCAGAAATATCTACAGAATGGTGTTGTTCATGGAAGAATAAATCTATAATCTTGTTTTCTTACAGTGTGCACCTTGTCCAAAGACATTCGCTTTGAAGGTCTATGGTACTTTTCGTTAAGGGCACTGAGTTAACACATGGTTATATCACTCTAAGACAGTAATTTTTTTGCCATTTTATCTTATTGTTGCCAACTAAAACCCATTTGCTTTGATAAGAAACATCACAAAAGAATGTTCAGCACATCAAGACTGTCCAGACTCCAGCCATTTAATTATATACACTTTCCTCTGTGCCTCATGATGATAGAACATCATCCATAAGATGAAGTATGGAGAAAACTGAGAGACTTATTTTTTATTTACCTGATAAAGATACATTTCTCTGACAGCATCACTTCTATTCTAGAAGCATATTATCTCAGCCTGGAAGACTGACAGCATGCTTCTCCTGCTTTCATTCATTAGTCTGAAGCTTTTTCACGGCCTTGGCCTCTGTCTTCTTGTGAAAGACAACTATATGTCTAATAGGACAACAGAAGTGCAAATTTATTGTTTCAATGAACTCCCACAACGGTAAGAGAGATTTAACATCAACATTTTAAGCATATTCGCTTTGAGTGTGGAGGGAAGGAGAGGAGTGTTTTGTCTGTTAAGATTTGGAAGTCTCTGAAGCTCGATAGTAGTAAGTGTGTGTCGCTTTTCAACACATAATAATAAAAATCACACAAGTTCAGATACAGTACAGTAGGTTCCATGAGTGTGTGCTACCCTGAGTTCTGTTACAAGAGTGTAGCCCAGAAAAGTCTGTAGAAAGAAAGAGTTCTGCAGAGAAAAAGGGATCCACTTTGCAGGCTGTGGTGGCTGAGACCAGCTGATGGCTACTGACAATCAGCCTATTGTGGATAGGGAATGTGTGATTAGGGAAGCACAGAAAATTGCCTGAACTTCACTGTTGGCACCTTTCTACCCCTCTACCATGTTGGTACTAGCAATGTTTTCCCTGATAATACAGAAAGGCTTGACATGAGGTTACAACTTTAGTGAGAACTCACTAAACTCAGCCTATACACTTTGGGTTTGCAAAGACTGAACTATAGCTTGCAGGCGTTTCTGACAATTAAAGCAAACTATATCCACCAGAAGCTGACATGGGCTGGCTATAGCAGCACCACAAGGTTTGCAAAAGGAACTAAAGAAAAAACAAAAATCCAAAAGCATTTCTGTACCTCTTTCTGTAGCAATAGCTCACCATCATGGTACTCCCAAAGACTGGAGCCATTATAGTAAACAATTTAAGTGATACATCTTGCAGACTTATTGCTGTTACCATTCAAGGACATTTTTAACTTATTGCTGAAGCCAAAGAATTAACTTTTCAAGTATGCAAAAGTCACAGAGGCACTCAAGCTGTTACATCCAAATATAACTCCTCTTTCAATTTTCAGCGATATCTGCTTCCCCCTTTACAAAAAAAAAAAAAAGGAATTAAAATATCTCACATCTTGCTTACACAATAGCTGTGACATCATATTGGAGAGATTTTGCTCTTGATGCTCTTGTAAAAGAAGCCTACAAAAGTTTTCATTTCAATCCAGAGTACATTTCTATGGTAAAGTCAAGGTTGTAGTCTTATCTCAATTTTTACCGTTCACACAGCGGGCAAATATTTAACTTTTAAGACTACACTAAGATTATGTACTGTGTAAGGCAGGGGGAACATTTCTTTCCCATTTTATGGTAGTTAAGGTTGGAATTGAGTATGAAGACCCTTTCCTAGATATTGCTCCAGTTGTGTTATATTGCATGACTTCTCAGAAGAGATGAGGAGACAGTTTGAGAACAGGGAAGAGCCTTGGTTTCCACCTACCTATTCACTCTCACCTATCTGGAGAACCATTAGTAATAATGGTTAATCATTAGTAATAATGAAAATCTTAGAAATGGCTGCAATAAGTGCGACAGAAATGTGCTTCGCTGAGCTACTGGTAGTGTGTGGACTCTCAACAGCACTTGCAGCCGGTTTTTAACTACTTCATCAGAGCTCTACTTTTTCAGGCCAATTCAGTAACAAGACAGTGGTCATGTATTTTGTTCCGTGCTGGGGCTATGGCTAAAATACCTTCACTTATTTCAAATGGGATCCATGCTGTTGCAATATTGCCTGATCTGGAAACCAGAAGAATGAAATAAGCATAGAAGAGGCAGGGCAGAGAAACAAGGTAGGAAAGAAAAATAGCTATTCTGATACCTTTTAAAGTGTCTCAAAGTGAAGACTTAGTGCAAATTTGTGAAGCTGCTGAGAGAAGATAACAGCCAATTCCCAGCTTCAACACAATGGAAATTGTTTGAACAAGGAGCTTTGTGAGTAAGTCACCGCCCAGTCTGCTGTGCCCAGCTGGCCACTTAGGGTGGCTAGAACAAATTTCAGACAGAATTCAGTTCTTGCTTCTTTTATGTAACTTTTCAGTCACTTCTGCCCATACAGTGTGCTATTTAAACAGCAGTGCAAAATACAACTGCATGAATCATATACAGACTATTCCCAATTAGTGGGGAAATGTGAGGGTCCCTGAAACAGATGTTATCAATACTAAGTGCTAGTATAAAGTAGAGATGTAGAACTGAGTTCTGCTTAACCATCATACAAGTTTGCCTATAGAAGCAGGAAAGAAAACATACATAAGACATACAAACTAAAAAATAAAAAGAGAGCAGAGACCTAGCTTTGTGCCAAGCCTGTATTCACCTAAAGATCTCCCTGGTTAGACAGGCAAAGGCATGCAAGACATGATACAGCAGTGCTAGCGTCATGCGGATAGAAATCATGCTTGTTGCCCCACAACACATCAAGTCATAACATCAGCTAGAAATAAATACGGAATTTTCAATATAATAATGTTCAGTTCAAAACCTTTCCTGGTTTTGAGCCTTTGGAATTCACAGTCTTGAGTAACTCTTCTGTAACTCTGAAACTTGCCTTGCTTTTAGTTCAGAACAACCTGTCATTAAAAAATAAAACCATGTCATGGATCAAAATGTGCAAGTTCACAGCGTAAATGTTGTTTTACAGATCACAAGAGAATTTCAGGGTGATGACCCAAAGAGAGAATATAACGTCAGCCTGCTCTCTATCTCCTTTGTGAATAGTTGTCACTCAGTATTACTCATTTATGTTTTTCCCATGTTTGTTCAGGTTAAAGAGCAAAAACAGTATAAAAAGATTCATCTTACACTTGAGTCCAGATCGTAATAAAATGCTCCAAATGTTGACTGCTACTCAAAATCTAGCTGCTTTTGTCATATTTTCTCTGAGGAGTTGAGAAGTAACTGTTCTCATAGTTCTTTTTTGCTCTGATGTCTTCACGGGGCCAAGGGTTAAGATTGTGATCAAATAGTAAGAACAAGGTGGATAGAAACAAACTTTCTCCTGCGTATGCACACAGAAAATCTCTGTGGAATGGAAGCCACTGCTGCCCTGTAAGTATGGATATCCCTGAATTACATGACAACATGCTTCTTTCCTTGACTTCATGACAGCCTGGTTCTTTCCTTGACTTTGCACCTACATGATATCAAGAACGAGTATCTTGCCCCTTCAGAGATAATACAGGGAGAGGAGGAATAATACACAAAGACAGTTGTTAACACAGTAATCTGAAATTTTTATATGCAAAAATTATTAGGCAAAGGAAACCATAATATTTACTTTTTGTTCAACCACATAGGTGTAAATCCATTACATTTCACAGAAGTATTTAGCATCTCCCTAAATTTAGACAAAGTACTATCAGAAGGTATCCAGATGATAATCAATCTTCAAAGGAAAACTTAAATGGCTGTCTCTGTCGGAACTTTATATGTGACTGTAAGAACTGTGAGACTAAGGTGTCATAAATCACTGTTTCTGAGCGTAATTTGTTTCTGATAGTAAATATACATTCTGAGGAGTGCTTTCATGAACTGCATGAAAAAACTTGCCCATGCTCTTAAGGGCAGTGAAAGCCATGTGCTTTAGGTCCAAATCCTATTATGGGGAGATGTTTTTAATTTTTGTGGTATTGTATGTGCAAAATATAAAGAAAAGCTCTATAGTTGAGAAGCAAGTTTTTTTGTTTAGTTGATTGGTTGGTCTTTTTTTTCCATCTCTGTGGTCCATCTCCACACTTGGCCTTGTTCTTTTACAGGTCATCTTCCTATTTCTTTAATCTTGGTAGTTTCTTTTTTCTTTTTTTTTAATTAATATGTAATTTTCTTGCTTTTTTATTTTCTCCTGCCTCAGACTTCTTATTCTTCTGTTCTTGATTCTTTTTCTTTTCCCTCAGTGTCTTCTGTATTGAAATATATAATTAATTTTATTTAAATTATTTTATTGAAATTTATAATAATTTATTTAAATTACTGATGTTTAGTGATACTTTTAAATATTTGCTTTATTGTGTGATGATTTTTCTTTTCTCAGTTGATCTCTACCTTGAACAAGGATAGTGCTAACTCCTTTGACTTCTTTCAATTTGTATCAAAAAATTCAGAGAACACAGTTTAAATTTTTATCCAAATTTTTTAAGTAGTCTTTTTTCTTTACCTTTATTGTGGCTTGCCAACATATTTTTTCCATAGTTTTATTTTTTTTTTTAATGTACCTTCACAGTCTAGAACTGCAGCAAAAAGTCAGGCAAGAAGGAACTGGAAAAAGATCTTATTAGAAACTTTGTAGTGAAGCAAAGAGGGGGGCATGACTGTTACGTTTATTGTCATAAATCTTGTTCACTTTTAGAAGCAAGTAATTCTTCCTTGATCCTTTATCATTGCCATATAGTAAACACGTACTTTCATTTTTCATATTTTATTGTTTTAAAGTAGTTTGCTGAGGTGGAAGTTCAGAAGAAATAATCAGTAGTGGTCAGGTAACTCGCAGTTCAGTAATCTGATTAAGGTTGCTTCCTCTTGCCCTATCTGTTTACTTTTGGATTTCTTTTTTTCTGTTGGGTTTTTTTTTGCTTACTTTCTTTTCCTATTTCACTTAAAATGTGAATGTCACTAAGGAATGTGAGCACAAAAGAAAAGTTCTTTTCCATTTTTGAGTTTTCCCTTGTGTTGTGGTTTGGGACGGATTGGACAATGAGAACAACAGATGCTCCCCTGCACCTCTCTCTCCAAAGAGAGGAGAGAGAGAGAGAGATAAAGAGATTTATGAGTTTAGAAAAAAAACCTAAACTACTTTAATTAAAATATTAATAATATAATGAAATAATAATTTAAAAAAATTACGTATACAAAACCATATCAAGCTCCCAGGATGATGATCCTGTCACCAGCAGGCATAGGGGAAGTCCCAGATTTGACTCAGCAACAGATGGGAACTGGATTCTGGATCTGGATTCCAGAATGTATGGGTCAGGTTTAAAGGCAGACAAACTGAGAGAGTCCTCTTCGGACACTGTCCATTGCGGAAAAAGTGGTTTTTGATCCCTTAGTTTTTATACTGAGCATGATACAGATGGGATGGAATACCCTGTTGGTCAGTTTTGGGTCACCTGTCCTGTTCGCTGCTCCCCACATGGGCAACCCCTCTACACTTTTCCACTTCTGACCCTCCAATGGGGCAAAAAACAAAGTTAGCTGACCTTTGTTGTTATAGCAGTAAGTATAAGCAAGAGCCTCTCTGCATACCATTCCTTGGCATTAACTATAAACATAGGTCTTATCACTCTGAGAACGAACAGTTTTCTGCACAATATGCAGTTAATTTCAGAGAGTTAGGAGATGCTTAGCTAAAAAGTAAAATTACTGAACAGAAAATTGGTACTGTTTTACCTCAAACCAGGACACTTTGTTTTCCAGATTGCTTCCCTAGCTTCTTTCTTAACAAATGGGAAATAGAGAAAGAAAAAAAAAAAAAAAAAAAAAAAGAAAAAAGAAANAAAAAAAAAAAAGGAAAAGAGAGAAAATTAAACTTTTTCATCTGAATTAATTTAAATGCAGCATGTTTGAATATGAAGCAAAATTTTAGGAATTAGAAATACTGAATGGCGCAATGCAAATAGATACTGACATCACAAAGATACAATCAGGTTGTAAGGTATTTGATGATTGCACTTAACACTGATTGACAAAAATATATTAAATTTTATTTTAGGCAGTAATTTGGAGCTAACAGGCCAAATAGGACATTCTTGCTGTACATAAGATGGTGGCATGATGTGAAAAATTAATTTTTCTAGGCCCTTAGTAAGTCAATGGAATATTAGAATACAGCCTACTATTTCCTGGTAGTCCATCCCATACCTTTACCATTAACCTGATTTTGCCATTATACAGGGAATACTCTTTTTTTTTTTTTTTTTCATTTTTTTCAGGAGGCTGCTGAAACTGAACATGTAGAAACCGACACTGTAATCTTATAAAATTGTTTAATTGTACTAGCTTTTATGACTCAGATAACAATCTCTAGAGCAGTAAAAATCTAAGAGGAGGTTCTTGAGAAAGTACATTAAATTGAGAAAAAAATTCCTTTTGAAAGTCAAACACAAATTATATGATTATAATATGATTGTGTGCATAGGAAAACATCTTTATGAAGGTTTGGGAAATATTTTACTCTTTTGTGCTTAACAACGCTATTACTTTTTTTTTTTTCCCTTTTTTATCATGTAACTGGCTTTAAAAAGACACTGAATGATGTTACTTACCAGTTTTTTCAGAGTTGCTGCTGGAGCACCATAGTGATGACTAAGTTACTATTAAAATCATCTCCCCAGTTCAAATAACTAGAGTTCATATTAGTGGCCAAGAGTCAAATAAATAAACAAGATACACATTTTTGCAGTGATTCAAGTAAGTTTGCAGCAACTATATATCTGAAACCCTGTGAATATTAATGATATTAATATTAATGAATATTAATGATTTTCAAGAGTTAGTGATGTGATCAGCAATGTGCCTTTTTCAGTTTGAATTGCAGTTTTAAAAGTGCCTTTGGATAACAATCTGATGCTGAACTGACAGGCTCTGCTAGAAGTAGAGAAAAGATTTAAAGGACTTTTCGACATCTTTGCTTGCATCCGATTATACTTGCCCTCTTTTCCACCCTTCTTCTATTGCTTTCACTTTTAACTCTTCAGTCTTAGGCAAGAAACTGAATTATAAGCTCAGTTGGCTCAAATCACTATAGTCATTACAACAGAAATATTCAACACCAGGGAACAAATAGTATTTCATTATAATTAGGATTTGTCAATACTACAAACATGGACCGTACAGAATTTGATTAAAGTACTGCTGTGTCCTGATTTGGTTGTGAGGTGATTCTAATTTGCAGTGTTGGCCTTCTTTTCCCTTTTCCACTTTATAACCTTCTCCAGTCCATTAATGATAATGGGATCTGATTCTTTCCATTTTATTTTGGTGAGGAGGTTGGAGGTGTGCACCATGGAGAGCTGTTGAATTACTGACACACGACTCAAAAAAAAAAAAAAAAACAAGAACATAGCACAGTAAATTTCATTTTCGACACTCAGTTTTAATCCATAATGTTACACTATATGGCCAGGTAATTAGCTAGTTTAATATTAATTTTATTCTCCTCTTGTCAAGGTTTCTTACCCCCTTTGGTCTGCCTGCCAGCAAATTCAGTTGTTTCAGTTGCTTCTCGGTGATTTCTGTGAAGTCCTTTTCCAGATATGTTTGTCTCTATGTTTTCATTTTCCTGATCTTAAGGTACTTCATTTCCAAATAACTTTTTGCCTCATTTACTTTCATGAAAAAATAAACAGAACAACAGACCCTATGGAAACAGGTAACAACATAAAATGATATGCCACCTATACATTAAAAAAAGAAAAAAAAATAGTATTTTGTTTCTATCCTAAATGACTTCAAAGCAGGGTGTGGGTGTGGATACCCATGAAGGTTAGGAGTATTTAAAGTAAATCACTGTCTCTGGTTAACTCAATAAGTATGGTGCCTGTGTTCGCAAACCTTGACATCATGTGCTGTTGCATCAGCTTATGGTAACAGGAGAGCAAGCCCAGACCACCTGGAAAATCTTGGAATCTTAAGGAACATCTTGTTAGCAGTTTACTTTGAGTGTTCACTCTTCAGAGTGAAAGTCCCTCATGAGTGGTGTCCCTCAGGGGGACCAATACTATTTAATATCTTCATCAGTTACATAGACAGTGTGATTGAGTGCAACCTCAGCAAGTTTGCAGATGACACCAAGCTGAACCGTCCAGCTGATATGCTTCAGGGAAAGTATGCCATCCAGAGAGACCTTGACAGGCTTGAGGAATGGGCCTATGTGAACCTCATGAAGTTCAATAAGGCCAAGTGCAACATCCTGCACATGGGTCAGGGTAATCCCCAACATCAATACAGTCTGGGGGCTGAATGGATTGAGAGCAGCCCTGAGGAGAAGGACTTTGGGATACTGATGGATGAAAAGCTGGACATTAGCCAGCAATGTGAGCTTGCAGCCCAGAAAGCCAATTGCATCCTGGGCTGCATCAAAAGAAGCATGGCCAGCAGGTTGAGGGAGGTCATTCTACCCCTCTTCTCACTCTTGTGAGACCCCACCTGGAGTAGTGCGTCCAGCTCTGAGGACCCCAGAACAAGAAACACATGGACCTGTTACAGCAGATCCAGAGGAGGGCCACAAAAATGATAAGAGGTATGTAACATTTCACCTATGAGGAAAGGCTGAGAGAGATGAGGTTGTTCAGCCTTGAGAATAGAAGACTCTGGGAGATGCTATTGTAGAATTTCAATATATAAAGGAGGCTTATAAGAAAGATGGAGAAAGACGTTTTACCAAGACCTGTAGTGGCAGGACAAGAGATAATGATTTTAAACTGAAAGAGGGCAATTTTAGAGGAGATATTAGGAAGAAATTTTTTACCATGAGAGTGGTGAAACACTGGAACACGTTGCCAGAGAAGTTACGGATGCCTCATCACTGCAAGTGTTCAAAGTCAGGTTGGATGGGGCTTTGAGCAACCTGATCTAGTGCAAGATGTCCCTGCCAACCCAAACCATTCTATGATTCTATGAAAGAAATGGCAGTACACAAGAGGCAAATTCTGGAGAAATTGTGGGAATAAATGAGTAAACAGGAAAAACAATCAAGAGTAAAGCTGTTGAGAAAAAATCCAGGAAAAAATTGTCAGAAACTCTTACACTTCTAGAAAAAAATACTTCGGGTATTAACTAAAATAAAACTAAAGCTTAAGCAAAAGATTGTTTAGATTCACCCTTGTGAAACTGGAGTTTTAACAGGGTTAAAGGAAGATTCTTGATCTTCATTTTATTACATATTTTGACTTTTTTTAATTGACAGAAGTCAAGACAAATCTCAGTCCTATGCAAAAAATCAATGTGTAAAAAATCATTTTACATGTGTGTGGGTTTATATGCACACGGGTGTATGTATATATGAACATAAGGCAAGACAGAAAGGCAAACAGCAAATTAAATCCAAAATGGATTTTTGGTAAAAATCTTAAATTCTGTATCTTACCTGTTTTTACTTACGAGGGAAGCAGTCCATAACCTACTTTTTCTGGGGATTTCAAAATTGCTTTCAGTTATCTGTAACCGGAACAAATCCATATGTCAAAACAGAAAGAGAAAAAAGAAAGTAATGTTGGGACAGCATACAAAATTCCACAAATATGTATTTAATAAAATGCAAAGGTTTTGCAATTAGTTGGATGCTTAAAAATGATATTAATATTTTTAATTGCTTTCATTAACAGCAAAAAATTGGAATGTGGCAAAGCATAGGAAAGTATAAGAGTCATCATTTTGTTGAAGACTGCAGATGTGAAATCATTGTTTTCACGTGCACTCAGTACATACTACCTTCTGAGGCTGCGGTCCAATCAAGTGGAGGAAGGTGAAAAACATATTGTGTTATAAAAGATGCATTTTAGAAACAAGTACAGTTTTAGAATTAAAGTGTAAGCCTCAGGTAAAGAGGTTGTCGTTTTTACCTTTTTTTTTTTTTTTGCTACAAATGTAAAGTGAGCTGTTAAAAAAAAACCAAAAGAAAAGGTAATGCAAACTGTCATGAGAACTCCTTCCGTAGAAATAGAGTGACTTGAAGCCCCTTTTGTGATCTTAGAACACCCATTTGACTTCTGTGGATGAAATCCCAGCCTCACTCACTGAGGTTAAACTGCTCTTGAGTTTAGGATTTCTTTTGCAGTGTCCAACTTCTGTATCTGCATGCTGGAGATAAAACTAATTCTACACATCAAAGGGATGGTAAGAGGCTTAATTCATTAATTGTTCTAAATTGCTTTGAGGTCTTCCGATAAATGCTGTGGAGTTGTTATTAATTTATTCAATATATGAAAGCCAGTAGTAATGGCTCACACCAGGTATAGCACACAGATGCAAAAATTGCCATTGCTAATTATGTGTCAGAGCCCTGAGTTTTCCCCCTCTTCCCTGCTGGGGTTTGGCTGCCTGTGCTCAAGGCCAGATCTGATGTGCTGCAGCTGCAGGACCCAGGGTCGGAGTTCTAGGAAAAAAACTTGGAGAGAAAAGTCTGTGAGAATCCTTTTTGGTATCCTGCTCCTCTTTGCACAAGAGGTGCTTTAAAGCCAAGGTGATTAGCCTTGTCTTTGCCAAAGCTATCGTACAGCTTTGCCTGTAGTCATCTGTATGTCTTGCGTCTCCTGATCTGTGGACTTAACTTTAGAGCTTGACTTTGGACCTGCCTTGTGGCTATGGGCTAGCCTGGTGATCTGAACCCAATCACTGGAACTGCTTTTTTTTCTTGAGCACCATGCCCTTCATCTTTGAGGGTGCTGCCTCTCCTGACCTGCTGTCACTCAGTTACTGTCTTGCCTCCTCTTCTGGAATAGTTGGTTCCTGCTGCTCTCTGACTCTACCTGCAAAACAGTCATAGCATGGACTGCTCATCTTCTCCTCTGAAAATAAACACATAGTCATCATGTGTGCTAATAAAAGACAGTCTATTATGGGGAATCCAATAATAATACCTTGGGTTTTTCTAAAAAATATCCACCAGGTTATTACAAAATCTGGAGCAAGGAGGGAACAACTTCTCAGGATAGTCATTACAGAAGAAAGTCTCCTTTCTTCTGCATGACAAATAGAATTTCATTGCATATTGAGAAAGAAAAAGTTTGCGGCTCCATAGCAACTCTATTTTTGCATTGTCCAAGTTGTTGACTGGATGATGGAATGCTAATACTAATATTTTAGTGTGTTTTGTTGTGAATGCTTTGGAAGACAGAAGCTTAAACCAAACCTTAGATCCAAGGAGACCTGAACTTAGTGAAAGCTTGTGACTGTACTCTGCTCTGGTTTTTAAAAAGGGTTAGAAGTTTCATAACTACAGTGTGCAAGCAGTACTTCCACTGAACTTCCATAAGTTAAACTGTTATTTTTTTTAAAAAGAAGTGATCATCCAAACTATCTTGCTGCACTGCAATGCACCAATTAATATTGTGGCTGTAAAGGAGGATTTCTGTGTAATTTCCTTGGTCAATGAAATGGAGAGAAAGAGTTAAAGGGAATTTAGCGCTTCGAAACGTTAGCCAAATTATCTATCAAGATGCCATTTTACATGAGTGGAGATGGAAACATGAGGAATTGACCAGATGGACTACAGTAGATGAAAGACAAAGCGAAACAACTTTGATGTTACTTTCTGAGAATTTTCAGAAACTTCTTCATACGGACTCCATTTGCTGAGAGTTCTGGAACTTTGTGGATCATGCAAGAGTTGCCAATTGTCAGTGTAGTATTATACAGTGCAGTATATATTCATGATATCAAGAGGATGGGATCTTTTAACATCCATACAAGATTTCCTGCTGTATTGTTTTCTTTGGGGACTATACAGCTGGAAGACTATTTTCCAGAAATAAGCAGTAGAGATACAGTTCTGCAGTGATTGATTTGGAAAGATCTGGACTTTAAGAAGTAATGAAATTCAGGGTGCAACCCAGACTATTACCAGAAGAGAGTAAGGTAGTTGAAAACAAATGCATGCATTCATCATGTATGATGAGTCGATGATGCTTTTCTTCCTCATAATTGCAAAGTGCTTTGTATATGAACTGGACCTCAGACATCATCCTGTGAAATTCATCTGGACAGCAGAAGACCAAGACATCAAAGTTTTACATTAAAGTTTGAACACCAACTCATATCTCTGCTTTGCTTCAGGTGCCCAAAGAAGGAATACTTTGAAGATCCTTCTATTGGCAATACCAGCAAGGTAACATGAAAGTGTATTAAGTAAATTATTCCTTTCTCAGTGACAGGAAACTCACCAGATCAAAACAGATTATAATACTAATGAAATTGAAATTCTGCATATTCTTTGTAGTAGTGACCACAAGCAGGCACTACAGCCAGTATTCATGATTGCTAGCTCTTACATGAACACGCTAGTTGGGATGTAATCTCGATGACAGTCCATTATTCTTATTACTATCCCATATTCCTATATTTCCTAGAAAGTATATAACACAGTGTAGTTCAACCACTAAAACACTACAGACAGTAAGATTTTTGGTCTTTTAATCACAATCCTCAACCACTTAAACTACATGAAGAAAGATGCTGTATTATATTGTCCCTTACTCTGGCACTACCCTGAAGATACAGCAGCAGCTGCCAACTTCTGCAAGCTTCCTGCAGAATGTGGCAAAGAATCTTTTTAATATATTGATTAACTCACTCCAAAGGCATAGGGTCTTAATGGTATAATTTAAAGGGCTTCATGTGAATGCAAAGTACCTTGAATTTGTAGCTCACTTGATAAATGGTCATAGCACAAGAAACTAAAGGTACTTAAAATGCCTCAAGACGCTCTTCTTTAACTGGAAAAAAAATACTGTATAGTGACCATATAAACAGAAAGTATGAGTCAAATTCTGGTTTTGGTTTGTTTGTTTTTAATTATAAAATCATTTTAAAGGTTTTGACAGTAATCATTGCAGGTGACAATTGCCAAAATCTCAACATACGCAAGAATTCAGCTGAGTCATATACAGCAAATTTAAGGTATTTTGCACGTAGCTACCATTTCTTTCTCTTCTGACCACACCAGCCATAATCATTTTGGGTACTGGGCACCTTGGAAGGTCCAGACTTCCCCAGCTTGCTTTGCCTTTAGATTTTTTCTGGAAGAACATGACACTTTAGAAGAATCGGTTCTGTGTGTTTTCCTATAGCTGCATGCATGAGCCAGCACTTTCTTCTACCTGAAATATACAAGTGGAAAATATTTCCATCTTGCTTTGCAGGCAAAACTCTCAAATTTTGTAGTCTTCTCAGTTAGATTTTTACTTTGTGATCTGGAAATGATTTTTGTGTCTGTATATCTTAGGTGCACCACTTTTCCAAGTATTACAACAAATCATATAAAATAGGAGTATTTTCGGAGAGAAACACTTTTCTTATTAATGGCCAGAGCAGCTGCAATGCCTGAGCTCCTTACAGGAAGCAAACTTTCACAGTTTTGTTTTCCTGTTATTTGTAGCAGGTCAGACTGGCAACGATGAGCTGATGAACAAAGTGATTTATTTTTTCTGTTCTTCAACTCCATTTATCCAAGTCATGCTTGAACACCAATCCTCCAAGAGCTGGCTGTGCCAGCTTCTTCGAGGGCTTCTCTCTGCTGCACCCTCAGTCAGCCTTATTAACCCTTTGCACTGCAAGTGTCATCTCATGACTGAAACACGGGGGATGCCAGTCCTATGTTATCAAGGAAAATGTGCTTTTTCCTTTAATTTCAGTAAAAAGAATAAGAATTTTTAGCTACTTAGTGTTTTGTAGACTTTACAGAACTCTAACTTCCATGCCTCATATTTAGCTTAGTTGATGATTTCTTTATTGGCAATTCATGCAGAGTCACTGGGTGGATGATGAGGGTTTTTTCTGAGCTGAACAAGTAATGAGGAAATATTCTGGCAAAAAGTCAACTACATCATAATACATCAGGGAAGACAGAAAAATGTATCTGTCAGTTTCACATACTGTGCAATACATTTCATGAAGGGTTGAACATTATTATTTCTCATTCAGAAATTTGAAAATGGAGGTACAGAGGGTACCCTTCCCACTCCCCAGTTATTCAGAGTTTAATTCAGTAAAATCATTTAAATGGCACAGCACTTTGGGAAAAAAAATTGTTCCAATTAAGTAATTGTCAGAGTGTCATGAAGTTATACCCACAGACAATTGTTTTTATTAGACGAATTTCCAGAATAATACCTGTAAGTATCATCCAAAGTATTTGAATGTTAAAAGAATGTTCTGTAATGAGCCTGACTATATGAAAGCTTTAATATAAATAGGACTGCTGCAGAATTGTAAGCCCCACAGAGGAATGCATACACCATGATAAGAGGGAAATTCTTGTAATTAGGTTTACCAGTCCATGTAAGAATGAGGTCAAATCTTGCCATTAAGCTCTTTCCATATGTATAGCAGTAAACTTTATTCTTATAAGTAATATACAAGGCTTATCAAACCAGCTGTATCATGCTAATAAAAGGGGCTGATACTTATATAAAAGAACTATGTTGTTACTCATATTACATTACAATGCAGTAACTCACTATAAGCAAAATACCCTTACCGCAATTCCTCTCACAGGAGGGAGTAACTTCTCAAACTGCATCAATTACTAATACTGAAGTCATAGCTGACTCCTATTGCAGCAATTAAATCTTAGCAAACAGTTGGGTTTTTCTGTGCAGCAATGGGCGGATCTTAACCCCTTCTACTGGGTTTTGTGGTTTCTAACCTGGGAATATGAAGTAGATCTCATCGGGGAAGCATGTGTGTAATATACTTTAAAAAGATATGCTTGGATAATAGACTTACTAGAAAATACACATAGGCCTCATTTTAATCACTGAACTGAAATAATTTTTCTTTGAAAGTATAACCACTAAAAGCTACCAACACTGATTAAACCCTACTAAATCACACAAACGCATATATGAAATTGGTAACCAATCATGAAAAGAGCCATTTTGCAATGCAAGCAGTTAGTGTCATAAATGCTATGCCATTTTTAAAAACGTCCTTTTTATAAGAGTGTATCCTCTATTGTTTGCCCAGATACTTTCATAAACATACACTGTGCAGTATTGATAGGATGTATATTACACTCATTGTGCTTCAGAAATAAGTCGTTTTACTGGAAATGAAATACATGACTTTAAGAGTTTTACAAATACTGCAAAATTTCATACAGTTTAAATCTGTCACAACAAATTTCTATAACAGGTTGTATTTTTTTATGTGCACTGGAATTTTATTATAAATTGAGTGATGGGTACATGAAAGGGAATATAACAGTCTACAGTTCTTTCCAATATCTGACAAAAAATTAAAGTAAAATGGAATGCACAGCTAGCATACACTGACAACGAAGAAAATAAATCTTTGAACAATTACAGTGCTGTAGTTGTTTTTTTAACTATTAGCTTTTGCAATTATTTGGTTTTTAACTAACATTTGTACCATTACAATGAGGTCCACAAAGAATACAGAATGCCTTTATTCATGTTCTCTAAACTGGAATCCAGGAATAGCATTACCTAAATGGCTTTCCCATCAGCCTGTGCAAAATTCATGTACCATGCCTTTCAAGATCTGGGACTTCATGAAAACTGTCTCTTCATGCTGCCCATGAACACACAGTTCAGTGGAGATGCACATCATCATTGGCTATTATTTTCTGCACTGGTAGCAGTTTGAAATTAGAATCTTTCTCAACCAGAGCAGCTAATTCTATATTTTGGCAAGAATCTTGTCTAAACAGTCGAAGAACCAAGCTCATAGAAACAGCGTCTGCCTTCCTTCTGCCTTCCTTACTATAAAGAAAGTAGGCATTACATATGTGTACTTTCCCAAAAGATCAGTATTTACTAACAGGTGAAACCTTTGCTATCAGGGAAAACAGTATGAGATAGCTAAAGGTGGTACATTTTTGAAATGTTTTTCATGGACTTTTTTGTTTCTACCCTTTTTTGTAGAAAATAATGAGACCTCATTGACCTCCAGTTAAGTCACTTATCAGTTAAAGGAACAACAGTGAAGATTATCTCTGATTTTCTCAGTTTAGATATAGAGAAAAGCCAGGATTTAATTAGTCTAGTGTGAGAAACAGAAGAGGAGGAGGTGCTATTCAGATACAAGACCAACACCCAAGTCAAATTAGTACTTAACCTCCGCAGCTCGTCAGATGAGATGAACTATCCAGGCACAGAAAGAGGGTGCATTTGGTTTGCCTGCTGTAGGGTCAGAATCATGTACTTAGTACAGATTATGATGGCAGGAAAAAGAAACAAGAAGTACAGTTTAGGAGTGCTAAAGCTGGATTGCATTGAGACTATTCAATCACACATCTCTCAGCGTGTGACATGGACCTCATTTATGCCCACTTAGTGCCTCTTACTAATGAAACAAATGATGATAGCAAGTATGTGGCTAGAACTAGCCACACATATATGGGAACTAAACAAGCAAAAAGTTTAGGAGGGGACAAGGAAAGAAGTCAATGTTGAAATAACATAAATCACAGCACCTTAGCTACAGTTTGTAAAGTAGAATTTTTAAAGTTACCAATTCGCTGGAAAGTAAAATCCTGGAGTGCTTTAAAACACATAGTTGCAAATGTTTCTTCAACAAGAATTGAACAGAATAGCAAGGCTACTGGATCTGTCAGTAGAATATTGCTAACTGAATGAGTTCAGCTGAACTTAGGTAAAATACTTTTTTTCTGGTGTTGGGGATTTGTTTGGTTGGTAGTGCTTCCTACTATATGGTGTTGATCTCTTTCCCTGAGATTCTTTTAATCTGTAGTGAATGCATTTGAAAACTGTGAGAAATCCACATTGTCCCATCACTTGTAACATTAATGAGTGAAGTCATGTCTGTCCATCCTGATACCATCATTTTAATGTTACAGTGCTCTGTCCTTTTGAAACTCAGTGGAAGAGTCTGAAAAACAGAGGAAGTGACTGCTGATGTGGGAAGATGAGCTCAAGGAGAAAGAAGGGATCACTCCAGATCGGATGGTCTGACAGAAGAAACTGTCTGAGGTAGAGGAACTGTATTGGCGATACCTTTTCAGACATGAAGAGTTGGGAAGGTGAAAGATGAGTAGTGAGAATCATTGTTAGGGAAGAAGGGTAATGAAACTGTGCAAAAGACTCAAAGTTGAAGAAATACAGTGTGGGAAAGGCAGAGATGTAGGAATGATTTTCATAAGCCACTTGAAGAAGGCCTCAGACCTATAGAAGAAGAAAAGGCAGAAAAAATATTGAGAGAAGAAAAAGTGGTAGCTTAAAAGAAGGAGCAAAGAAAATATTGTTATGATCACTCGTGTGATGAACTCTACGTTTTATGCTGTTTGTTCTCAGCTGTGAGTGTCTGGAAGACTGGGTCAGAGGGAGACTCCCGAAGGACAGGGACAACCCCTGGGGAGCAACAGAGCTTGTGCAATGGGAGCAAAATTTTTAGGGGCTGCAGTGTGCAGCAGGAAAAAGAGAGAAGGAGGACCCTCCTTAGAGGAGCAGCATGTAGCCTGATAGCCCTCAGAGGTGACTGAAGGACCAATCTGGAACACGTTGAGTTTGCTACACTTTGGAAAAAGATTAAGTTGCCTAAAACCACACCCAGAAGCAAAGGCATCATCAATATGTTTAGCTGTAAACACTTGCTCATTTCTGTTCAGTCTGATCCAATTTGAACTTTCTCAACTTAAGAATTTAATTACATTCTCTAATAAAAGCAGATTTTTTCTGAGTTTAACCTTTCTAGTCTTCACTGGGGACTCACTACAGGGTATCTACATCAAAGGTCTGATGACTCAGGTTACAGTATGTCTTTGAAAGACACTGAATTAACATCAATGGAGTGCAAATCTCTGTGGAAAGAGGGAAGATAAGGTGTAATAGAGAAGGTATGCTTTTTGGAGAGCTGTGATCTCACCTGGAGATTCTGCTTTAGATTGTATGTTGAATTTAAATAGTGTGGGTCCTGATGCACAGTGACTTTGATTAAGTCCTCAATTGGATTACTCTGGATCTACATTATTTTAACCTATGGTCACCTGTTACTGTGCTGAATTGATGCGAACAGAGTTTTCTTTCAGTAGGATCTATCAAAGGTAGTTGCCTTAGACAAAGCTGTTTGCTGCGTACATCAGGGTTTGATCCCCTGGGTCATCTGTCAGCGGTATCCATTACTGGCACAGCAATAGGTAGTTATATATCACAGTGCCATCTCAGCTTTTTGCCTCTCCTTGGTCTCAGGGTTATTGTTGTAACACTTCAGATAATTCTTTATGTGGCGGTTTGCTTTTAAAAAATGATGGCTATTACAACTTAGAAACATTTGTCCTAACATGTTTCCTCTGTTCACGTATTTGTTATATCTAATGCAGCACAGGGTAAAATAATGTTTTTCTAACTGTCGATTTATGAGCAAAAATCCTTACAGTATTAATAGAAAGGATGTGCATAAATTCCCTTGTGCACTGATGGCATTATATTTCCCAGAATGTATGTTCATTGCATGTCATTTGGTGCTTGCTTGGCTAGAATCCTCCCAGCCACTTCTTCAGTCCTCTAAAATGCAAGCCATTAAGGTACCATCACATCCACAGGCAGGCATTTCTGAAAAACTTTCACATAGTTACTGTTGCTAGGTAAATCACTCCCTTGACATCCATGTGTTTAGGTATGCTTCTCATTTTCTTTGTCTCAGATCTGACACAGTGACATGGATTTGGGGGCAGGGGTAAGGAGAGATGCATGTAGCCAAAGCAGCTGCTGAATTGTGGGAATAAAAGAAACAAAGTTAATTTCTTTAAGGTATTTTAAATATGCTTTAATTATATCTGGACAGAACTTATTCATACATTGACTGGATATTTATAAAGAGCAAGGATAAAGAACAGCAGTTACAGCTAAAAAGATATTTAAGCATAGGTCAGTTCTGGCCCTACCAAGTTGTTGAGAAATTAAAATCTCCAGACTGAACCTGTCTTTAAGTTTTTCACTCCTAATGTACTTCCAATCAATACTTACATGCGTTTGATGCGTCTATGTTTATACACGTCTGTATTTAGGCCAGTATCAGATGACATAAACAACGCAACAAATTATTTGTCCATGTCCTGAACATGCAACCTCCAGTTTCAATACATGAGCATTGATTTCTGACTGTTAGGATTTATGGGATGAATACATAAGACAGGCTAAGGAACAAAAAAAGACAAAATATTGTTTTAAAAAATTTATGGGTGGTCAATGAGAGAAGGAAAGCCCTTTTTCATAAAGGGAATATTAGCTTCAGTTGACCTTTGATATTCTACAGCAGTCTTCTAGGCATTATCCTCAGAGTCTTGGAATTAAGCAGGCTTGCAGTAGCACATTGGTTCTAATACTGACTTTCAGTACAAGGGTAAAATCCACCCTTTGTGAATGTTCAATGTACTTTTACCTGTACTGGTGATATTTCTAATCGAAAAGTTACCATTCACAGAAAGCAAGATGTGTCTCACAGATTTTATAGAGTTTCCTTAGCCAATCCTTTCCAAAAAGTACATGAAAACCTTAGGATTGTATTCTTAGTAACATGACTGTTATGTAAACAGCAATGGAACTGGAACTGAAACTGGATTCAGGAATGCTCAGCAGACAAATGGACAGGAGTCCTCCTTGGACGCCAGCCATTGAAGAAACAGGCTGACCCCTTTGATCCCTCAGCTTTTACCCCTGTCCTGTCCACTCCTCACCACAGGTGCAACCCCTCTACGCTCTTCTGCTTCTGACCCTCCAACTTGGCACATAACAAAGTTAGCTGACCTTGGTTGTTATAGCAATAGGTATAAGCCTCTCTGCATACCATTCCTTGGTATTAGCTATAAACATCAGACTTCATCACTCCAGAAGCAGACACTGTCTGAAAAACATACCATTAATTTCAGAGAGTACAGTCAGTTAGAAGAGATTTAACTGATAAGTAAAACTACTTAAGAGAAAATTGGTTCTGTTTTATCTCAAACCAGGGCACCCTTCAATGGAAGAAGGCCCAGAGGAGATGGGTGAGGAGGATGCACTCATGGAGCTCAGGGAATAATGCAGGGTGTGACTGATCACAGCCATTGCACAGAAGCTGACTGTATCTCAACACAGGAGACCAGAAGGAGGCCTTTGTTTTAGATAAACAGTGATCAACACTTCAGTGGATCAACTGGTGGTGTAAATGTTCATTAAAACAATGTGAATGTCTCCCTGAGTTACCCAGACCAGCATGGGAGGAGTGAACATGTGGCTCAAACCAACACAGAGTATGAAAACTAAACAACTAACAATAGAATTTGAAAAAGAGCAATGGGCATGAGCTGGCTTCAACCCACGTTTTCCTTCCCAGTGACTGGGAACACCCAGCATCGTGGTGGTTAGCACGTTATAGACACCAGTAATGGAGAACACATTGGTGTTGTAATTGAACCATGTACTGCAATTGCTATTTTTAACTAAGTAACTTGCATTTGTATTATGTTTTCAGTATATTTTGTATCACTCTGCTAAGTCAGAAATTCCATTTAACATCAACTGTCTTCAAACACATAAATTTGATATTAAATATTGTAACTTCCACTCATGGAATATCTAAAAGAACCTGCTCAGAGAATATTGGACTCTGACACACTGATTTCCTGCCTATTAAGCGTTTGATTTCTCTCTGCTAATGTTCCATTAGCAAATGTTCAAATTTTAGTTACGTCAGTAATAGCATAACTNGCACAGAAGCTGACTGTATCTCAACACAGGAGACCAGAAGGAGGCCTTTGTTTTAGATAAACAGTGATCAACACTTCAGTGGATCAACTGGTGGTGTAAATGTTCATTAAAACAATGTGAATGTCTCCCTGAGTTACCCAGACCAGCATGGGAGGAGTGAACATGTGGCTCAAACCAACACAGAGTATGAAAACTAAACAACTAACAATAGAATTTGAAAAAGAGCAATGGGCATGAGCTGGCTTCAACCCACGTTTTCCTTCCCAGTGACTGGGAACACCCAGCATCGTGGTGGTTAGCACGTTATAGACACCAGTAATGGAGAACACATTGGTGTTGTAATTGAACCATGTACTGCAATTGCTATTTTTAACTAAGTAACTTGCATTTGTATTATGTTTTCAGTATATTTTGTATCACTCTGCTAAGTCAGAAATTCCATTTAACATCAACTGTCTTCAAACACATAAATTTGATATTAAATATTGTAACTTCCACTCATGGAATATCTAAAAGAACCTGCTCAGAGAATATTGGACTCTGACACACTGATTTCCTGCCTATTAAGCGTTTGATTTCTCTCTGCTAATGTTCCATTAGCAAATGTTCAAATTTTAGTTACGTCAGTAATAGCATAACTAGTAATAACGTAATTGAGTATTTTTAATACATTCACGCATGCACACACATACATGTACTATATAGCTAACTCTATGAATCAAAAATTCTAATTAAACATAAGCTACATACTTTAGTATTTTTCTTCATGATCTCTCAAGATGACATTTTTAAGGAATCAAAGCACTGCTGCCAGATTTTTTTTTCTGCTTTCTCAGTGTCTGCATTTATCTTCACAAGCTGCCCACCTACAACATAAAATTCAGCGACTTTTCAATGTTGTCACCTGGATCACTATTTTTCCTCTTTGAGGTTTAATTTCTCTGATAGAAGTAGTATCTCAATTTTGGGATGTTAATTTTTTTTTTTAGCCTTACTGATTAAAGACAATGTAACCTTCCCAATCTGAATCTTTTAATTCAGGGGGTTTATCCACTGCCAAAAGAAAAGCTTGAATTAAACTGGAGTGAAAAAAAAAAGGGCAACTGAGTAACTTAAATGTCCATTAATTTCAAAGTGGTTTGAAAAGTGCTACTGACTAACTTATATGGCACATAAAATATTTACTGATATTTAAAAATAACTAGCAGGGAAGAAGATTCTCTACAGTTAACCCTTCAGCATTTTCTGCAACGCATGGTATCACATTAAAAATAAGAAAGCATTCTTCTGAATAAAAATAGAAAAGCAAAAAAGTATTTGTCCCTAAAGTACCATCTGAAGCTTGTAAACCTTCCTAAGGTCTTCAAACATCCTCAAACTTATCAGCAAAAGACATGTTGTCTCTTTCCTCCCCTCCCTGTCTCCTACTCTACCCTTTTCTAAAGCCTTTGGCTTGCTATTACTGAAGGGCAATCAGTTCTAGGTTTGAATGGAGCTAGGGACAAGATACTGACAATCCTGTACATCGTCATGTGCGCAGGGAGCAAATAGCCCTGGAAATCTCCCCTGAGCTCCTGCACTGTCACTTCTGGGCTGCTGCTCAGCGCAGAGCGGGAGCCAGCAGTATCTGCTGCTCCCCTGCTGTGTGGGCAAGCAAAGGGAAATTGGGCTCACAACTGGACAGTACCAGGCAATAGGCTCCTGTGGGATGGCTAGGAGGAGGAAGTCAATTCACCATGAGCACCAGAGTTGCTAGTTGTCATAAGTATGCTTGGGCTCATCAGGAACCATTCATAAGCTCAAGCGGTTTAGGTTTTTTTTCACTGCATATGTTTCTAGTGCATTAATAAAGCATGTAATGTCCAGCTATATTCTTGACTGAAGAATGTCAGTTGTGATTTAAGATAATTTGAGAACAACCCAATATTTCTCTTGGGTGTGACAGCCATTGGGTGTTATTATTTATAGAGGGGATTGATAACATTTAAAATGGACCTTAATTTATAAGACAGGACTCCAGAGTATTTAATTGCTTTGCTGAACACTTTCAGGTACTCTTTAATAGCAGCAAGCTAGAGAAAGAAATATTGTGGTATCATACAAGTTCTCCACTTAGTGTTTGTGGCTACTCAACAGACTTCATTAGGAGCACAAATAATAGCTATATATCACAGCAAGCACAGTTCAGTTTACAGAATAGGAAATAGAAGAGAAAATAGAATGGAATAGAAAATAATGCCATGTCTGCCGAGATTGTGAATTCTCCATCACTTAAGACCTTTGGGAAGAGGTTTTATAGCAGTATCCGTAGGGAGTTTTGTAGGTACAGCTGACCCTGCTTTAGGGTAAGGGAATGAAATGCAGGACCTCATTTACAGTGTTTCAACAAACAGTCAGCTCTCAAGAAATGTAATACAGCTTTTCCAACAGCAGACCAGAAACAACATAAAAAGCTAAAAGCTGGGTTGATTTGAATGACATGTGCTAAGTGACGAGAGGTAACAGCATTTGGCTTTTAAAAAGTAGTGTGGCATTAGTCCTTCATAATTCTTTTGAATTTATATAGCACCTTTCATCTCAGAGCACTTTGCACAACATTCAGTGCATCACTAGAAAGGAGCTTCTTCTGAATTGGCCTGTGGCAAGGATGGCAAAAGCAGCTATATACAGGTAAAACGCTGTGCTGTGCAACATTTATTTTTTTAAATTATTATTATTTTAGAATCTTACAACATGCGCTGTCCATGGAACTGGAAGTATCTGCCTTACAGGCATGAAATAAATAAACTCTGCTTGTATATTGATGTTTGGATTCAAGGATATTATTTAATATTTGTTATTGCTGTAGGAGTCCTCATCACAAGTTGTTTGCAGCTATGCTAGACATAAAAAGATGGGTTTTTTCTTTACTTTAAACCATATATAGTTTAAAAACAAAAAACATAAAGCAACAAAGACATTCGTGAATGCTCTAAGAATGAGCAATCGTGAGACACCAGCTGTGTACCTCTGTGGAGTATTTCTGTAGCAAAACTGAGTTTTAAGAAGGGTTTTCACTGTGGATGCCAGATTGGTTGTCCATTTATTTATGAGTTTACAAAGAGCTTGCCACAAAGCCAGGAAGAGAATGTCAGCAACAGCAAGGGTACTGCTTACAAAGAAAATTGTTAAATTGGCAGTAAAGGTTCTGCATTGCTGAAGTGAAAGAAAGAATTCTTGCACACATTTCCCGGTAGCGTGCAAGAAATGCTGGGTAGAATACACTGTGAGAAGAAAAGCAGTTAAGTTTATTTGACATATTTGAAAATAACAGTCCTTATGATTTCTGCTTGAACAGGATACTTTTCATTGTATATAAAAGGGAATTTCTTGAGATTGGAAAAGGAAGATGGCAGTAGAGAAACCATGAACTGATAAAAATATTCTCCATAAAATAATTTGTAGTAATAAAGAATCAAATTTTAATTTTAAATACATTTTAAAGGAAGGAACAGGTTCCATCAGAAATCTCATTCTCAGGGTGTGTGGTTTCATTGTAGTATTTTCACTAACTTCGGACTTTAGATCAATTTCAGAAAGCTTTACTTAATTTTTTTTACTTTTTTTTTTTTTTTTCCACTGAGACATTATGCATCTGGTTGTTTCTTTAGTCTGTCCCTCTGTGGGATCTACCCTACATATTTTCTTTTTCTTTATAACTTTCAGTTTATAACCCCCAAGAAATGTCTTCGTACTTTTTCAGTCTGTAAGATCTCAAGATTTTGTTCTGGGCAACATGAAACTTGACTACAGGAAGGAATAATGATCCTTACCGTGTCAAACAGCTCCGCCATCAGCCACACAGAAGAATAGAAGATAATATTTATGGAATACTTTATTTTCCCAACTTCCCAAAATTCCCCAAATTCTTCTTCTCCCTCCATCTCCACATTTGTTCAGTAGATGCTGAATACATGTGCAACTGCTTAGTGAGAAGGACACATGTTGTTGTTTGGGTCTGGGTTTTTCAGGGAGAAGGGGTAGATCCCTGGGCAACAGAGTAAAATCATCTTTTTCTTTCACAATTTACTTATCTATATTTACATTTTCAAAGCACTGTGGAGTCAACTAATAGCTATCCTCACTTTTGTGGAACAAGCTAAAAAAAGAGAAATGGTGACCAATCAGTAGGATTTATTCCGCTGACAGTTTTTGTCTCTTTCAGTGTTTAGTTACAGGAGTGGTGACCTTGATTCTCTTCTAAAGACCCATTTTAGTTAAAATAAACTTGGTCTAGGATAAATGAAAGGTCAACTCTTGTTGACCTCAGTTGATTTTGTCATGAGACAGAGTGCATGAAATAAAACCTAGCATATTTCTATATGGGTGCCCTTAACTTCCTGCCAAAATGGCAACACGGCTAGCAGATAATGCACATATATCTGGAAATAATGATCATACACATTTTATACTATCTTGGAAAGTTTGATTTGGGATTAGGATTTTGGTTGTACAATCCTGTTTCATGAAAGGGAATCAAAATAGGAGTTTTGGAAGCAGCTTCAGAGGATATTTGTTCTGGTTCCTCCAACCTATTATCTGAGATGCTTGTGAAGTTGTTTCAGACTAATCTCTTTTTCTTAGATGTCGCAGGTTGGTTTTCTGTTTTTTTATTTTTCCCACAAAGACTATATGCATCCCTTAGCTGCACCCATACTTTTTATTTTAATAACTCCTTTTTAAAAAAAGTCATATTAATGACAAGCAAGATTTTTTTTTCCCCACTTATGTCCTCACCTAAATTTCCACAGAACATATGAGGGTTTTTTCCAAATTAATCTAATTTCTTTGGCAGGTTTTGGGGTTTTTTCATTAGTCAGCTGGTTTTTTACTATTCTTTCTTGGCATTCTTCTGATAAAAGCTGTCTAAAAATCACTCAGAAAGCACTTAGAAACCTTGTATAACGGTGTCATGTGGTGCCCTGAATTAAAAACTGCCGTTAAGTAATTATCCTTTGACTATTTCCTTTGACTATTTAGTAGTGATAATCATGGCAAATGTTATGGTTCCACTAATTGTTTAGGTTTGTATCTGTTTGTCTTGCAATGTATAAAATGTATATTCCAGGTGCCACGTGGAAAAGCTAAGGATTTCCTAAGGCAGTATATTAAAATAATACAGCATATATTGCATGATTTTCTTTATCTTGGGAAAAAAAAATAGACTGTAGTGAGTTCCTTGACATCTATCAGATACTGATTTTTCACATGCTGAGTTCAATTGAGCTGCATATTCTTCAAGGATGCTTAAAAATGGCAGAACCGTGAACAGAATTTACTACCATACAGCCCCATCTTCTAGTCACTACTCTCTTTGATTAAAGCTAGTGGGAGTTTTGAGTAAGCAAGGGTTGTAGGGTCAAGTCCAGAGTGTTAAAAAAACATTGAAAATCAAGCATGAAAGTACTTAATGACACTAACACTTCTGTGAAAACTCTGTCATCATTGTGTTTTGAGTGAAAAATATTCTCAATCAGCTATCAGGCTTTTTGTAAGTGTACATGAGCTGGGAATGGCCAAAGACTGCCATTGATTTGTGTGCTCTCCGGTGGAGTCCGGCCACAGTCAGGTCAAAGTGTTTCCTTTAGAAAGGAAACTGGACTTGGAAACATAGGATCATTTAGGTTGAAAAAGACCTTTAAGATCATCAAGTCAAACTGTAAACCTAACAGCGCCAAGTCCACCACTAAGCCATATCTCTACATGCCACATCTTTTAAATACCTCCAGGGATGGTGCCTCAACCACTTCTCTGGGCAGCTTGTTCCAGGGCTTGATAACTCTTTCAGTGAAGAATTTTTTCCTAATATCCAGTCTAAACCTCCCCTGGTGCAACCTGAGGCCATTTCCTCTTGTCTTATCACTTGTTACTTGGGAGAAGAGACTGACCCCCCACCACGCTACAACCCCATTTCAGGCATTTGTAGAGAGCGATAAGGTCTCCCTTCAGCCTCCTCTTCTCCAGACTAAACAACCCCAATTCCCTCGGCTGCTCCTCACAGGACTTCTTCTCTAGATCCTTTATCATCCTTGTTGCCCTTCTCTGGACACCCTCCAGCATCTCAATGTCTTTCTTGTAGTGAGGGGTCCAAAACTTGACACAGTATTCGAGGTGCAGCCTCACCAGTGCCTAGTACAGGGGGACAATCACTTCCCTAGTCCTGTTGGCCACACTATTGCCGATACAAGCCTGGAGGCTGTTGGCCTTCTTGGCCACCTGGGCACACTGCTGGCTCATATTCAGCCAGCTGTTTACCCTGGGGATGGAGGAGCTGAGCCATTACCTCATCCTTCTCTTTCAAAACAGTTCAGCCAAGGAGAAAAGCCGATACATGTTTTTTGAAGTCTACAATTTAAGTTAAATCTGGTTAATTATGAGTCAAATCCAGGTAAACCTCCTGAAGTAATTTTGCCTTGCTGACTTCTGATAGCTAATCTGAGTATGAAGATTGCAGTCCAAACCTGGAGGATCTGGAGGTGTGCAAACAGAACAAAGAGCCTACACGCCTTCCTCATGGGGTACTCTGCAGAAGTGCCAGACGACAAATACTGTGTACTTGGTAGTATTGGAACTCTTTCTCATTTTTTGTTCCTCAGGGTTTGACTTTATTTCATGTCATGATGAATATTTAATGTCATGATGAATATTTGCATATAAAAAGTTAGAAACAGGCATAAGTTAAAGAATTTCTAAAAGGATGACAATATAGTCCTTCATCGATCTCTATTTGAGCAATACACCAAAACTGCCAGGCTTATTTTAACACGTATATGAGGTTTAGATAAGAGGCAAGGGAGCAAAACTAATTCCTGACAACTCAAGGTGATGATGCTGGTTAGATGTGGAAATCAGTTACCAAATGAAGATAAAGATGCCATTATCTGCACTAATATTTTTTGGTCATGCAGCACAGATGATTTGCAGTTTACCCAGACCCATTTTTATTAGGGAACTGAAACTGCAGCAGGTTACAGGGTTGTACTCATCAAAAGACCAGAGCAATCCATAACCTCATGCTTCCTTTTGAGTAGGAAAAAAAGCAGTACAGTCAGAAGGCTGGGATAAAATGAGTGCTGCTACTGTAGACATCCTTGTCATAGTTGGGGAAGCTCAGCTTCCAGAAAACAGTTAAAGTTCTGTCAATTTTAGCAATGTTCATGCTGTTATAGTTATGCACTCTGAAATGTTTTACTGTGCTGTGGATCAGTTGTATTGGACATACTTATTTTTTGTTTATCTGCTTAAATCAGGCTCACTTAGCATTTAAAGCAAAATAGTTCAAGCATGCTCATAAAAGTACTGCTTCACTGTTGAGGCACTTATTGCTGATGCATAAATTTTCACTTAACTGGCTGTACTTTCTGAAATGTATTCTCTGCAATGGCCTTGTTACTGCTGCAATATAATTTTTGTTTTTAAGTTGATGAATATTTTTAAAATTGCACTATTATGTCTCATGATATTGACAAAACATCTTATCCCCCTCTACTCTGCCATGCCTGCCTTAATGTAATCCAGGAGTGGGCACAGAGCACTCTGCTCAGTTTTCGTTTAGCTGAGAACCATTAAATATGTTCTCTGTGAAGAGCAGGTTACCCATCTCATGCGCAAAGGCTGAATCTTTTATCAGGATTTCTAGGTACACTGAGCAGATTTCCTGGCTATACCCTGATCTACCTACCTGGAGTAGTTATTTGAGATGTTTGTAGAGTAGAAAGTTTTTCTAATTACATATTTCACCTGTTTGAAGTCAAAGTCTTAGTATTTTTACTGAACCTTTGGGCTTCAGGGCATTCTTCATTAGTGTAACCTATTAACCTGTTAAATTGTGTTGGTTTATGTTTTTCTGTGATTTTCAAGATCTGCTTATTTCATTTTTTTAGCAATGGGGAAGAAAACAATTGAAACCAAGGTATTAAATGTAAATAAATGCACTGCAAATTAAAATAGAAAAGAAAAAGAAAAAAAAAGATTGGGTGCCACTCCTTGGATTGATAGAAATTCTGTCTGTATAAAATTTTAAGATTTCACGAGGGTGCAGTAAGCTTCCTAGAAATTTAAAAAAAAAGAATCCTGAAGTTAGCATTTCGGGGCTTTGTGTTCTTCCATCTTTTTGCCATACAAGAAAATTTTAAAAAGTAGTGACACTGTTTCAAATATTCATAAGGTAAAATGTTTTAGAGTTGATTTATCATATAAGTTTTCAAGTTACTGTAGAGGAAATTGTACAGGTGCTTTTAACATCAGGACTGAATTACCGCCTTCTTTAATGGAAACTTCAATGGAGCTTCAATGGAAAGCCTCTCTTTACTTCACATGAAACTATCTGGGACAAAGATCTTTCCATAAAGCGTGATGTAATCTGCCTGCAGTACTTTGTCCTTCCATCGTAACACTTTGACAACTATTAGGATCTTTCCACAATTTTGCTGCGGAGCTCTATTTCACAAAATAAAGACATTCACTGCTGTGAATTTTTAGAAATGTTTTTCTAGTCTTTCCTCAAAGTTTTAATATTTTGGTAAGCCTATCTTTGACAGTTGTGACAGTTTCAAGAATATCATCTATTGAGGAGGTGTACCACTGATTACAAAACAATTGTTACAATGATCACAACAATATCCAAAATTTTATCTATAGATTTAAGTAGGTAACTGGTCATCTGTATGTAACCGGACATCTGTTGGCCTACTCAGAAGGCTTAAATTGTGCATGAACTTGGAAGACTTGCTAGATTGTCACTTAAAGGAAATTGTAGAAAAGTGTGAGAATGTCCTAGTACATAGCAAGTTCTATATAGAGGTTAAGAATCACTAATGTGTTTCTTATTAATTTCTGTCACTGTACACTTAGAGATTGCTAGGTTTCCATACTGTTAGAAGTGCTAAACGAGCGTTAGCCTTTCTGTCTGGGCTCTGATATAGACTCTGACAGCCTACCTGATGTCACCCCAGCCATATTCCCTAGCTACCAGTTAAAAAGAAATTAAAATGTCAGAAAATTTAAAATTAAACACCAAAACAACAACAACAACAAAAACCCAGTCCTGTTGTTTGAAAGGGTTTTTTTCACTGTTGTGTTCTTTTGATTAGCAAAATATCTGAAGCATTTAGCAGAGGTTTGGAAGTTTCAAGTTAAACAAATATTCTCCTTTGGTTTTAAATTAAATAGTAAAACTTTTCTGGACATAGAAAGAAATGAAAACTTCACAAAACAAAAATACTTATGAAAATACTTATGAAAATATATTCATATTTTCATAAACTTTATGAAGTTTAGAAAGCAAACAACTCTTGAACTGTAATATTGCATCATTCAAAAGTTCTTTCAGATCATTCTCTAGAAAGACTGTTGTCTGCTCACACACTACAGAGTCAGCAGATCAGTTCTATTTGTTTTAAGTGATTTAGAAATTGGAGATCTTTGTATAGTAAGCTGCCATTGGAAATTACTGTTGCCACATTTGCTACTTGGTGTAGTAAGCCTTCTCTGGCTAAGTCTCGCTAGCTAATTGATGAAACGCACCTTTTGATGCATTTGATGGATACTTAGAAAATTACCAGTATGATCTTATATACCCTGTGAACCATACTCTATTTAATCCTAAACTTCTTACATTTTATATGCTTAAGAAAATAAGAAGGCATTTAATCAATATTGATTTATGTTGAGCTTAGTAAGTGTCCATACTCTAGACAATAGAGGTAAGCTAATTCTTTCTTTTAGGAGCTTATTATTTTAAGCCCATATCCTATAAAAATATGCGTGCATCTTTACCTTTAAAGAAAGACCTTTAAAGAATGACCTTTGAAATAATCCCATTGAGATCAAGAATGGTAGGGAGCCTAAGAGGAAAAGAACTAGTCAGATATACATCATTTTTGTTTATACTTAAAGTCAGCTATATGAGTTAACTGTGTGTTTGCCATTTCTTACTGTTCCTAAGCATATTTTTGTTCCTTCAGCACCTCTTGTGAATCTAAATGTGAACCAACGATTGATGATTTCCTGTCATGTACACTGGCCATTAACTTCAGAGTTTTATTCAGTATTTTGTTCAGAGTGTTTAAACATATTAACTTCTATGAATTTGTCATGCAGTTCAGTTCACATGGAAACAGGAACTTTCATAACACCCAACTAGGCCCTTAGTTCTTTCAAAATAGCAATTTGACTTTCTGGGTAAACTACTATTTCCCTAATTTTGTCAGAACCCCATAAACAGGGATTTCTGCTAAGGCACTAGGTCCAAATACATGGCTTTAAATCAACCACGTCTGTGCAATGGTATTTGTTTGAACAAGCCTTTCTCTGTAATTGATGACAGCAGTGGAAAGTGGCCCAGATGACAGGTGGGTGTGAGAGAGACAGTCTGAGAAGGAATAGTATTCCTGGGTCTTACTCTTTTAGTTGCTGGCTGCTAAAAGAGTATATTGCAGAAAAGAATGATAGTGAAAGTACTGTCAAAACAAGAGTAGCAATGAGCCTTTACATTTTCTATCACCTGAAGAAATGGAAAGAATACATGAAATATTAAGTGATTTTTGAATTTGTCAGCACTTTGGAACAATACATACCATGTCAGGCAAAAATTTGTTCACTTGACTAGATCTATAAATAGCGATGAGTGATAAGTTGAAAACATAACTTCTCAAGTTCTCTTCTTCCCTGCCATCTAACTTGCCTAGACAATCAAGAGCATGCTTATATGGTATGGCATGATGCAGACCAGAGATCCTGAAGCAAGCACTAAAAAGCTAGCTCTAGGACTGGAAGCAGTAAAGCTTCATCAGCTTGGACTGAATTGATTTAACTTTTGGACCTGAGCTCCCTTTTCTATACAGTCCCACACTGTGTAAATAAATATGATCTATTTTATGGTACTAGACTGCATCGCAGAAACATACTTGAAGTGTCAGCAGAAAAGTTCCTTTAGGTGATGCTATGCATATGTTTAATTGTACACACTAATGAGCTGCCTTGGTGGCACCGAGCAACTGTGACTTAGCTGCTGCCAAGGACTTCACATGCTGGACTGTGCTGTCTCTTACGTCCAGCCCCATAGTATTTTACTTGAGCACTCCCTGTGAAGTTAGGCAACAGTACAAAGGAAGTCACCACTTCGCACCCAGGCAGCTTAAGCACCTCTGAGATCTGGCTTAAGCACCTATGAGAAATGGCTTAAGCAACATGCAGTGTTCAGTGCACATGAAAAAATTACACACAATCTGCACCACTTTCTGTCACTCCACATAAGCCAGAATGATGTGTTCAGCTCCAACATGGCTGTAAATCAAGATAGTTTTGTTTATATTTTAATTTCTCCATAACCAGTGAGGACAATGAAATCTTCATTGTTACTCAACTCAGACTTTCACATTGATGTCATGTGTCATTTCAGATCACTTCCTTGACAGCCTAAGTGAAATTTTCTTCTAGTACGTCTGTAACGTTGTGTTGTTTGACCTAATTGATATCTGTCCAGTTAACAGTTCTGATACAGAAGTACATGAAGTTGCTTTTATCTGAATTATCTCCTGAATCAGTTCCAGTAATCTCAATGTAGCACTTCAGCCTATATCTTCTTCCCTCCTTCTCCATCTTTCTCCTGCTGTGGATCTGAAAATGCAGCCCATCTGTTCTTTGCTGTAACATTGTAATTTAAAATTGTACCTAAAGCTGGGTTGTTCATTGATTGGTTTGTTTCCCCTTGGTGCCAGCATTTAAAATTCAACACTTGCAGCTATGGAGGAGGAGGAGGATGACCGTTGCCACTTGCACTGTTTAGTGCTTGAATGTTTCACCTAATCCAACAGGAAAAGTAACCACCCTAATCTGTATGCTTAATTACAGTATAAATAGAATTTTAAATACCATAACCAGAAACATTGCTTTTATGAGGTAATATCAACAAAATCCCATGTAATACTGTCAGTAGTGCCCTGCTGCAGTGTTAAAGCAACCCTAAGGCATTAGCTACTGGGCATTTTTCAGGCTAGAAACATACTGGATACCCTAGGTATCAGTTAACATTTAAGGGTTGCATCATTTCTCTGTCCAGCTTAATCACCGCATACACACCTCATCTTGCTTGACTTACAGAGTTTTGGCTGTGCACAGTTCACTTTTATGTTCTCCAGGAAATTTGGGGGAGGGTGACATCATCGCTACCCACAAGACAAATAAGATCTCAATCTGTTCAATCAGCAGTCAAAGATGATATACCTTAAATCATGTTTCATTAATTCTAGTACTCTGTTCTCAAATGATTTCTGAATCATTCTGGCAGGGAACTAAATTAAGTAATAATATATATAAAAAATTTTAATTGTTTACTATTTATTTATTCAGAAAAGGAAGTTGATGATTAAAGCAGGTGACTACAGTTCAGTCAGAGATACCCCTTGTTGCCAAATTTATTTTCTAGCTTGAAGGACAAATTATGTTCTTTTATCATGCCTAATAGGCAAGTTGCAAATCTCTTGGTACAGTATTCCAAGATTTATTTTATTGCAAATAGCTGCTAACATGATTTAACAGAGAAATGAAAAGTTACCTCTGTTGTCTCCTCTATTAAATTATTTTTTCACACCCTAAATAATAACACATTTGTCGAAAACAAAAAGTTTCTAAAATTTACTCTTTCCTCCGTGCATCATGAATTACTAACTGGTGCTATTGTGATAAGTCTCATTGCATTTACTTCATTGATAATAGGATATATAATGCAACAGTCATTAATTTAGTTCTCTTTGAGATAAAATGACATCTTTTCTGTTTCAATCATGTAATTGTCTTAAGTATTCCAATGTTAACTGCATGAAATATGTTGGCTTGAGTTTCAGCTTTAGTAATCTTTTTATTGACAGCTATAAGACATAGTTACTAATATAACAGTAGCATACAGGTTAACTTTTTCACATTTACTTTGTAACATTATGATAAAATGAAAACTTTATTTAGAGCTGAATAAGCTGCCCAGAGCACAGATGCATTGTGCTTCGCTTTACTACCCATCTGCTCTTTGGCAACAGAGGTATGAGAGTACAATGAGGTATGTGGGGCATACTTAAAAGTGTGCTCTCTACACCATGCATTGAGAATTTTGTATGCAACTTGCTGAAACTCAGACTGGAAATTACAGCCATCAGCTTACCTCACTAGGATGAGAATGCCCTCTTGCACAAGGTAGAAGAGGTATTTTTGAAACTCAGGGATGCTAGTGTGTGTGTTCTTCTCAATGAAGATGTTAGATTCAAAGGAAAGAATATGTGCCATATACTTTGTTCTATCATCATAAAATAAAAATGCTGTATTTCTGTCTGTCCTCATTCTAATTTTGACACCCTCAAAAAATGTTACTGAAGATTGCATGAGTACAAATTGTCCTGGTGACAACTTGTTGTGGTTTTGGCTGAATTAGCCAACGATGGAGACGACCTGTGCTCTCCCCCAACCTCTTGCTCCAAGGAGAGGAGGAGGAGAGATAAAGAGATTTATGAGTTTAGAAGGAGCTAAGCTACTTTAATGAAATACTAATAATAAAATAAAAAGGAAATAATGAAAATTGATACAGCATATACAAAACCATATTAAGCTCCCAGGATCATGTCACCAGCAGGCAGTGGGGAAGTCCTAGACTGGACTCAGCAATGGATGGGAACTGGATTCCAGAGCTGGAGTCAGGAACCCATGGATCGGGATAAGAGACAGATGAACAGACAGAGTCCTCCTCAGACATCAACCATTGAAGAAAGAGGGCTGACCCTTTGATCCCTCAGCTTTTATACTGAGTGTGATGCAGATGGGATGGAATACCCTGTTAGTCACTTCTGGGTCACCCGTCCTGTCAGCTCCTTCCTGCAGGTGGAACCCCTCTACACTTTTCTGTTTCCGACCCTCCAATGGAGCAAACAATTAAATTAGCTGACCTTGGTTGTTATAGCAATAAGGATAAGCAAGAGCCTCTCTGCATACCATTCCTTGGCATTAACTATAAACATTGGTCTTACCATTCTGAGAACGAACAGTTTTCTGCACAATATGCAGTTAACTTCAGAGAGCTAGGAGAGGCCTAGCTAAGAAGTAAAATTACTGAACAGAAAGTTGGTTCTCTTTTACCTCAAATCAGTTCACAACTGTATATTATTTCCCTGTAGCAAAGTCTGAGCTCTTATAAGAACTTATATACTCCAAATTGTTGTATCAGAGTAAAACAAAGCTAGAGAATAATTATAATTTAAATGTAAGAAGTAAATTTTATAAGAAAAGGACAGAGTAGTAGATCAATAGATTAAGTGAGAACAGAAAGAACTGATTTCACTTAAACAAAAATAATTGTTTTGGGAAATGGAAAAATGGGAAGATCTAGAGTGAAACAGATGTTCCTGGGAAGCAGAGTGGAAATTTACTGGAAGAATTGCATTAATAGATGTAGAAAAAACCAAAGGCATTAGATAGCTATGGAAAAGCAAGTTCTGATGGTAAACACTGCAAGTGAGCAGTAGCACAGCAGGAGAAGAAGCCAAAGGAGAAGTGAGGCATGAATTGTGCAGATTACCATCAAATGCTATCTGTTGTGCTATATGGGTGAAGAGAAGACCATGAAGAGTTGTTTAGATGATGTTAGAGATTTGAGGTAAAGCATCCCAACTGCACAGACCAAGGGTTTTATTCTTACAAGGGTATTATCCAGCACTTGAATTATACAGCACACACTATTGACAGGTTTTGGTTACCTAGACCTGCCAAGGAACTGTATATATGGGCAGAATGCCTCTACAAGAAGATGAGTACTATTAACATTTTACTAGCTAGTTTACAACTAGTTGCATATGACTTCTGTATGTTTTAGTTCTGAATTTCAATAAATTGTACCGTGTTGAATTCACCTAGTACAGAGAAGGTGTCTGAAGGACATAAATTAGTGAAGCTCTTTATTTCCTGCCAAGCTTCCAGCTATGAAGGAGAGCGCTATTATGTGTTCTGCACTGGATTGTGCTGGAGTAATTTATTCATACTCATGATTATGTGAATACTTTCAGCCTGTGTTTTGTTCCTGCCATTATCTGATTACTTCCAGGTCTTTTTCTGGTTACGTTTTTCCCAAGCTTTTCAACCACAGATATTTAAGGGTAGTTGGGTGCTTAATTGCTGTGGAAGATCAGTGAAATACCATTGTAATAGATATTAAATACAGTCTTTCTCGGTTTTGGATTTTTCAGCGCTGACTTCCTCTGTGGAGAGAGGTGAGCAGTCTGGGTCAGATTGGTAGATATATTTAAACATAAGGAAAGACACTGGGCTAACTGAAAATGAGGAAGTTCTGTACTCCTCCCTCATATGGTACTCGGGATCAAAAGGAACCATATCGGCTTTCCTGCTCTTGCTTTTAGAAAAGCAACTGTAAAAGTTTGATTTGCTTTTGTTATTTAATGGCTGTTCAAGACTTGTGATCATACAAGCATTGTACATTTTTAGGAAAGAAAAGAACATTTTGGGTTTCTATTCTGTCTTTTACACTTGGAAATGGTGAGTTGTCCCTTACTGACATCTGCCTTTTATTATCACTCATCCCAATGCACAGACAACCTGTTGGAATTGTGCATTAATAGTACAGCATGTACAGAAAGATGTCACCAGGGTTTTCACGGATAATAAGCTTTTTAACATATCTGTCTGATTTCAAATACAAACCTGAAAAGATATTAATGACCTTGCTCCTAACCTAGAATAAAGTGAGACATTCATTTGTTGCAAATTGGTACAGCTTCTTTCCCTGTTTGGCACTAACCTGATTTACACATAAAAAGAGTCTGGCCCACTGATGGTAAATGTATTTCCTCCATCGTTTTAGCTGTTTGTTCTTGTTTCATCCCTAATCCTGTGTTTGGATGACATTAAAAACAAATTCAGAAATATTGTACACATGACTTGGAGAAGATTTGTTTACCTTGGCTTGCAGATTCCCTCCTCTCCCATGGGTGAATTATAAATCACACTGAATTTTAACTCCCACGAAAGTCTTTGAAAAGAAGGGCAGGATATCTTTCAGAATTTAGCTTACAAATAAATGGGAAGGTTGCTTGCTGGCAAAGGAATAATAACAGCTAATTCTGAAGACGTGCATTCTGTTTAAATTCAAATACATCATTGTCTACCCACATACCAAGAAATTTTCAATACTCTCTTGCTCACCATGTATCCACACAGAAGTTTGAAGTTTGTGTATTTTTGTGTAATGGGCAAACACCGAGTGTCTTCTTCCATGCGGTGAGGATCTGTGCATCTGTACCATTAACAAAATCTATTTTATTATAGTAACAGTGTTGCTCTGCAATTGTTACCATGAAAAGAGTTGAATCATATTCCTGTGAATGTTTCCCTGTATTTACAAGGCCTCCTACAAGGCAGCTGGCTAACACAACAGTGAACACCTAACAGTAAGGGCAGTGGCCTGGTCAGCAATGGGTGTTGCTGTGAGAATGACCTACAGGCAGCAAGCGCTTCTCTGGGACTACAGAGCGAGCTGCAGTTAGGAGTGAAGCCTTTTCCTTCTCTGTTTTGAAGTTCTGTTTTGATGCTTTTTTTTTGCGGGGGCAAGGTGGGGAGGAAAGGGGGGCAAGGGGAAGGGCCAAGAGGGATGGTTAGCAATTTTTCAAACATGACAAGCACAATTTTCAATTCTGGAGCAAGAAGCAGGGAAAGACAGAAATATTTGGGAAGGTGAAGCAACAGCTGAGTCTGTTTATGTATTGGTAATGAAAGTGCCATTTTTTATTTTGTTTTTTCAGCTGCGGCAAGGCCAAGAGTGGAGGAAAATAACATGAGCTAAAATGCATCAAGAAGGACCACTAACTTTGAAACGTAGCAGAATGATCCAGGAGCTCCACAATGGTCGCGGTCTCCATCCTGAAGACTTTCCTACTTGGTGAAAGAACAGGGATGCGATGAAGAGGAGGAGCTCAGCCATTTCTCACCAGAGGTGAGTTCTCTCGCTGCCACTTCTCTCCCTCACCGAGTGCCATGTGATGACCAGTGCACCAGGAGCTCTGGGCCAGGCGGCAATGGGGCCAGCTGCCCCTGAAGGGATGGACAGTCAGGTCTGGCAGTGCCCTCAGAGCCATGACACTCCCAGTCAGGTTCTGTCTCATGCACATTTTCAATTAGGACTTTATTTGACTGACATAGATGGATTTTGTGAATCATCTGTGTTGTTTATGATATTACATAGGAAAAAGACAAGGTTTTTCAAGCTGTGTAAATAACTTACATACTAACTGTCCTTGCTTGCTCATAATTTCATCTTCTTTCAGCATAAATCTAGCAATATATAAATCTCTTCACCTTGGGAAGTAAGCTGTATTAGGTCCCCCATCAGTTTATGGACAGAAATTACTTCTGCGTGCTTCTTTGCAAAGCTCTCTATCAGTGAGGTGATTAAGTACTACGGTGGTCTTCAGCTAATGGCACTGTATCATGACTATGAACTCTATGAACTTTACTTAACAGTCAAAACTTTTTTTTTTTTTTTGAGTGTTTTGGACTTCAGCTACATACTTTTCATCTTATTATCTGAATTCCGCAAGTTGTAGACCACACATGGTGGATTGCTACATTTGTATGTAATGAAGGATGAAAAGAGCTATGTGAATTTTCCTCCTGCTAGCCTCACTTAATTCTGAATTGTAACAGTGAGAGAGATTAAACATGGAAACAAATGACTCAGCAACATACTATTTGTTTCATTGTTTTCAGTGAAGGTATTTTTCTAAAACATTTGTTGGAACTAAATCAGAAATTAAGGATTTGATAATGAAATTAAGAGATGAATTTCTGTTCCCTGCAGGCTGCAGGAGGACACTAGATTAATCTTGATCAGAATGAGCACTATGGCTGTTAAAGACTGTCAATGAAATTGCAAATTAATTGTATGTATTGTCATGCTAGTAATTAGTAAGATTAAGAAGGTTTTGTTACATCTCCAGAATGTCTGGCAACTTATATTTATAGGTCATAGGATATCATTTGTCATGCTCACTGGATGCCAAAACAGATTTTAGTGGGAATACTGATTTTTTGTTTTGACATTTGTTTTGAAGAAGGGAAGAGGTCTCTTGTTTGATTTTATTTATTTGCAGCCACCAAGACAGACTGGTTGACCTTGACCCTGTTGCAAAGTAACTTTCACTGCTGTCTCTCTGTGACAAGACCCTGAGTAGTCCTAAGTTTTAGATGGGTCTGAGTAGACTCTTAACATTAGACTCAAAGCTGTAAAATCAATTTGTATCCGAACATAAGCTAAAATTTCCAAAGTTTTGCAAATAGAATAACCAGAATGAGTTAGGAGTAAAGCCAGTTCTTTTCTTTAGGCTTGGTCTTAGTCAGGAACATCTGCAAATTTTTTTGGATTGCAGCAAACTCATCTCCTCTAAGTCTCCAGATAAAGCTTCTTTTTTGTTCATTGCCTTCATGATCCGGCTGTGTTTCTGCTGCCTGTTTCTCTCAGCAGTCTCTGTTGCACTCCAGGTGCACAACTTGCTGAATACTCATTCCTGGGCTCCCCTACCCTGCACTCAAGGAATTATGTTTTGTTTTTTGTCTGAACATGCTCATTTGCAAGAGGAGGTGGAGTCTTCCAAGGTGATCTGCACATGTTCCACCCTTTTTGCCATCACTTTCCTGCTTCTGGTTAAACTAAATGAGAGTGCTAGCAAGGATATGTTTTTAATGGACTGATAGATAAAACATATACCCTGAATGTACTTGATATGTACTGTGATTTAGCAACATGCATTCTCTCTATAATAAAATACTTTTGCAGTTGACATGGTTCAGATCCCAATGTCCAAAAAGCAGGCTCCTAAAACCACCATTCACTCCCAAAATAAGGCATAATGTTGTTTAAATCTTGTTTTTCTGACAGTGACTATATAAATATTAGTCTTAATTTTTTGTTTCCTAAATAAATTGCATGTCCTGATATTAGTTTTCACATAACCATTGGATTAAAACTCCAATTTCAATAATATAAAAGTAAAAATAATAAACTCTTTCCCAATCTAGAAAGAAATAACAGAATATCTTTTGGCCAAGTATATTTTTAGCACTCAGGTAGATTTTCAGGCAATTCACCTTGCAGCTTTCATTATGTATTCGTGTTGGAGAACAAGGGACTAGACTTAAACATAGTTAGGTTATACTTTACATAGCTATTCTATGCATGCACGTACTAACTGTAACTTTGTGTATTATGTTACTGTACTTACACAGTTAAACTGAGTTAGGGCTTCCGGTGGAACACTCCTTCAAAAGTATGTTATTGTCACCAAACATAAAACAACTTGCAATTTTGGAGATGGGAAGGTATTTTAATGCCTGCGTTGCATTGGGTTCTTATGAAACATATGGCTCTTAAACAAAGCAGGAAAAGTCACAGAAGGTGGATTAACAGCTCATATATCTACTTGTTTTTACAAAGAAACCAATGTGCATTTCAACCAATTTATGTTTAGGCAGACAAATGAGGAAATACTAAGTTAAAAATCAGTAGGGAGGCCATTAATACACAGACAGTAAAAATGGATTCAACTTTCTGTCTGATAGCTCATCAAACACAGGATTTTAGAGTTAAAAGCTAAACACTTGGTACTGATTCTGATTAGGCATGTTCAAGAACAGTTATTCCTTTCTTATTCTAAATCAGGTTTTGAAAGATTTCATAAGCTTGAGAGGCCATTCTTTGTCTAGTGAAACACATCAATCTTCTACATACTGTTAAGCTTTCTTACATTCTTAACCTGCAACAAAAATGAAGGTAGCTTGCACCTGCAGATGTGAACGTGGACACTTCATTAAATACACTAATGGTCCCATTTGCCAAGCACATCTCAATACAACTAAAATATGCTTCCAACAGAATCTGGGATAAATTAGTCATGAGCTGGTATGAGACACAGGGTGGGTTCAAACACAATGCATTTTATATAGGAAAATAATTTCTACTTCCCCAGGGTTTGCTTTCTCTCTTTAAAATGAAAACCTTTTAAGCCTAGAGGCATAGTTCCTATCTGTTTGCTGTTGTACGGGAATTTAGCATTTTTCATTCATTAAATGCACCTAATCCTGTACATGGTACTTAACTTGACCTGTGAGTAAGCACTACAGTGGCTATCAGCATCATGGTGTTTCATCCATCCAAGAAGCAGTCTTGCTGCACTGTGGTCCTCCTGCCTCTTCTATTTCCTTCTGTATAAAGGAAGGGAGGAAGGAGAAAAGTCTCACCTTGACATGGACCTACCTGTGAATCTGAGCCCTCCAGGGTACTTACAGACAGAACTGACCTTTCTGAATTTGTCTTATGAAACTGCAATCATCCCTTGGAGTGTCCTCTGCATCTCTCTCCTCATAAGACAATCTCTTTTTGTGGCAACCTTTTACATGTACAGAACTTACAAGACCTTGTTATGCCATGCCAAAAGCTTTAATACGGCTATTGTATATCTCTTGCCTGACACTTCCAATATGGAAATTACCATTTAGAAATGCTTTTAGTATATTCATCAAATAAACTGTGCTTTCAGATTAGCAGACTTGATTCTTTATAACTTGTGTGAGGATTGTATCCAGAGGTACCTGTCAGAATCTCATTTTCTTGGCCACTGTACAGACATACCATAAGAGACAATCTCTCTTAAAAGAATGTGGGTAAAATGTGAAAACACAGCATGGGCTGGCAAGAATGAGGTAGCAGTAAAAGCAAGCAAATTGCTATGCCATTACTGAAGCCTCAACTTACTCTGCTTAGATGTTGTCAGTATGCAGCACACTGTGTGCTTGCTGTGTGCTACTACACACAGAAATTTGTAATACAAATAACACCCCTATTAAGAATTGGCATAAACACAAGAATTTGCAACCCTTTTCAGAAGAGTTAAAACTTTAGTTTTAACATAAGCACAACAGAAAAATAAGTTTAGCTTCTGCAGGGTGGGTGGGGTTTATTTATTTGGTTTTGGTTTGGTATTTTCTGACTTGAAATAGTAAGAATTCTGTTTTACATTAGATTCAGATTTGGCTCTTTAAAGTGTTTCAACTGCTCTAAATTAATCTAGAAAACAAAGCATCCCCATCACTAGGGAAACGCCATCAGAGGCACCAGATGCTAGACTTGTGCATATTCTTCAAAAGCAATCAGTTTGCTTCTAAAAACCACTTCTGAGATCTCCTCTTATGACCAAACTACTATTTTTTTTTTCCTAGGAGCTCCTTACAAGAAGCTTTTCTTCTCTCAGGTACAGTTTCCTGTGCACAGAGATTAAAAATGCACTATATTGCTAACAGGTACAGGTCTTCTGACTAAGTGTTGTCTAGGCAAGCCCAGGCTTGATCATTTCTAAGTTTCTTGCGTGGGTAGTGACTGTGACTGAATGAGTTTGGGATCTCAGTCCAGTTACCAATGAAAAGTATCCTATTCATATGAAAAAAACCCACAGTATTGTCACCTCTACAAGTAACTGCTTTAGAGAAGTAAAGCTCTGAATGGAATTATCAGGCTTCTCCTTCTGAGTGTTTTGATACCTTAGATCTGTCCTGTATCCCACAAAATACTTGTTATGAACAACCTTAGTAAAGCATTCCACTTGAAAACAGTCAAGTACCAGCTTACAGTATTTTTGGTCTATAAAAACTCTTCTTATGTAGAAATCCTTGTGCTATTTCTTTAATCAGATGACGCATTGCTTCTGTATAGCTTGTACTGTAGATAAAACATTGACGTATATGCCTGAGCACCAGAAAAAACTGCAACACTATAAGATTTTCGATGCCGTTCCGCAAACATCTGACTGATGTGAAATGGTTGCAGGCATTTCCCTTCAATCATGAAAAAGGCACAGCTATAATACAATTAATGCATAATATTATCTTTTTAAATAAATTAAATTGTAGTGTACTGGGTAATCTCTATTGTTAATGATAATTCACTTTACTCCTAAAGATAGCTATACCAGATTAGTGATCAAGCTATGTTTTCCATGCTGAGCAGTTTGAGAAAATGTATTTTTCTGTTTCTCTTCTATTCACGCTGAATTCATTTCTGTAAATATATTGATTGTTAAATCACAGCCTTTTTCAAAATCTTTTCTAGAACTTGAAGAGGGCACTTGAAGAGAGGTCTTCTAGGACTCCCCTTTGGGTACTAATGAATCTAATCTTATATTTAAAGACCTGCTTTCAAAATCCTGCTAGGTTTCAGTATACCTTGGGTTTAATGATGTTTAAGTTCATTTCAGTTCTCCTGGCTTAGAAGCATCACTGCTTGCACTTGAAACTCAAGGTTAGTTTGGACCAAAGATGATTAACATGAAATAAACTAAAACAAACAAGCAAACAAACAAATAGGTCATCTGTTTGTTTTCTAGAAAAGCCCTCCCAAAATTTTTAGGAGCTTTTTCATTGATTGTCTGACCCAAAAGTCCTAACCCTTGTATATTTTCATATTAAGAAAAGAGTATCAGATTGGCTTGTGTATCTGTTTGGATCCTAAAAGATTCTGTTATAAATTATCAGGATAGATGGGACATTTAAAAAGCAATATTAAAAGGGAGGGGAGGGGGGAATTTAATAGTGGGGAACAGACATTTTACAGCAGAAGTATCTAGTTGCCTTTTGTGTTCTAATTGATAAAACCATTCAAATAAGAGCAGTTGGAATCCTGTTATGTAATGTACTCTGCATTTTAGTAAACAGTATTTTCATGCTAAACAAATAGGATCAAATGGCTTTATGGAGGAAAAAAATACAATACTTAAGTCACATTGCTGAAAATTTATTGTTCTTACTATTTTTTAGTTTTATAAAAATTGCTCTGACCAATAGATCCGGTTATTTTTCAAATCTATAGGTTTAATACATATATCTTAAAAAAAAGGCTAGGGTTATTATGCATTATCTTGATTTATATACTTGGAACTCTAGATACATTTTAAAAAACACAACCAAAAGTAAGAACTAATGCTCTTTACAGGTCATTTCATTGTAAGGTTCTTTTAAAAGGAAGGAATTTTTAGGTCCTTAATTTAATAACTACTGCTTTTCTCTTTATGTAAACAAAAAATTTTGAAAAAAGAAAGCAAAAAAAATGATGAAATTCCTTGATACTTTAAGGGACTCATTCCAAATATATAACCTTAACACCTCTTCAATTTATTTTTCTTTTTCTTTAAAAGTCAAAGTATATGAAGATCACAGCAAAACTAATAGTTCACTACCAGAGGCCGCTAAACAACTTTTTTTTACATTTGTTTCAGTGAACTTCAGCATTGTGTAGGCATCACTGTTAGCACTGTGGAGATATGGACTGAGCATTCAGGAGCTGCCCCTGAGTGGTTTTCCTAGAATTGAGATTAATTCCTTCTGACCTAATGGGTTCTGACCAAGTGTTAGCCACGTGAACTGTGACGCTCTAGTCAGTAAGACTATTTGTTGCAAGATTAGTATGTGCATAGCACTTTGAGAGTGCTCTACACTGTTCTATGGCCTACCAAATTATCAGTAAAACAGTAGTCGTGGTTCTCCTCCTCTCTCCTGTAATATTAGTAATTTCCACTACATAAGCAGGTTGTTGCTACTGAAATCCTAATTAAAGACTTTTGCTATGGTTTTTACTATTGTCTACTTTGTCTTTATGTGTTTGTACATAACAAAGCATATTAGGTTTACTTTTTAAGGTTTCTTAGAAACATTGCCTATAGCCTGCTAACATACATATAGAGTTAGAAACTGATGCAAAGGAGCAGCAACAACAGTATTCCTGCTGGCATACTGTTATGGAGTAATCAGAACAAACACCAAGGAAATCAATTGTTTTATTTTTGAACAGACTTGACAGTGAAATCGCACAAGGTTTGATTTTTTTCACCCTTAAAACAAAGCAAATAAGGCTCCTTGAGTGTCTTGTGATGAAGGTATTTAAGACAATTTTGGAATATCATTTGTAACATGTTTTTGTATTTTCAGCTTTTAGCTTCTTCTGTGTGTAGAGAATTGCTCTCTGGAACTAAAGTTGGGACACATAGAGAAAAGAATATGCACATGTCAGTTGAATTAAAAGGGCTTTGTCAGCTCTATAAAAAAAATGTATGAACTAAACAGTTTAATTGGTTAATTTTGTGAGTGCTCTGAAGTGAAAGCACAATATCAGTCTTAAATAGTATTATTAAAACAGATTATCTCTCTATTACATCACTTGCGAATATTTATAATAAATAAACCATTTCAAGCTTGACTCATAGTCATAAGCAAATTTATATTGTAACTATTTTAAGCATAGCCATAACTTCTATATTTTTTGTGAGAGCACACCAAAATACTTCATCTCTAATGCCATAGTTTAATTTCTTTTAAAAATATGAAGCATTAAAATTAATACCTTGAATTACCTTTTTTTTTATCACTTCATTATTTCAAGGAAAAACGATCAGCTAGCTATGAAAATAAGAATGTCATCATATTACCATGTCATCACATGATAACATTTTCAGCCTGATTCAAATCAGCTCCCTTTGTAATGCGAATCCTGCTTTCCTAAGGGAGCTTAATTTAAAAGGCTGACCATTAGTTCTGTATTCTTACACCTTGGAAAGCATATATTCTGTGATTTTTCTGCATACAGTTAGCACTGTTCATGTGCCAGTGACAAAGATTAAATATAGATGGTATATATCCAAGTAGGTGTTACAAAAATCCTTACACACTTGAGTACCTCTTTTAAAAGTGTACATTTTTCTTTACTAAGTGCCGCAACTGACATATTTTGAAATTTTTATGTACCCATAACTACTGAATAATTTTTGTTGTTCACATAAATATCCAAGCACACTTTTAAACCTCTTAATCACCTGTTTTCTTTTATATTTCTTTTTATTTGTTTCATTTTTGCCATGGCTTAATTGAACCAATAGCTTTTGTATTATGGAAGAGGGTGTAAAAGCAATCATGATACGGAAAAGAATACATGGCCGAATTCAAGTAAATCTGTATGACGCGATAAGTCACCTTTATGTCTGAACTAACACTACTTCATCCTCCAAGGGAATACTGGTGACTTAAGGTAATCCTTTCATACTCAGCATCCTATGGCATGTTACACTTTTTTTGTTTCATGTACTTGTTCTTTTTCTTTTTGGCTCTTCTTTTTATTGATAATTGATCACTCCTTTTATATAATTTATGCAGGACCATGCAAAAAAGTGCCAGCAAACAGCAATGTAAAAATCTGTCAGTAAATGAAAAAATCTACAAAAAAAGCAATCTACAATAAAGAAGTTGGTTTGGGAAACAAACTTGAAAACAAGAATCCTCTTAAGTTAGACTTCTAGGCTCACTCGCATATTTTAAACCTACAGCACAGCAGAAGGATACCAGTAATGTGGGAAATCTGAGTTTTGGATCAGTTCCTAAGTTTTGCTTCTTGCATATCCTGGAGGTCAAAGTACTCACTCTTTTACGAAGGTACAAAACCATTGGAAATCAATGAAAAGACTTAGACTTCAATGAAGCTAAGTTCTGTAAGAGCCTCATGCTCATCACTTGGACTGTAGCGAGCTGTCGTGCCAGCTGACTCTCACAGTTTCATTATCAGTACTTTGGCTCCATTTCCTCACACTGCTTCTTTTCTTGTCCTCTATTCACATAAGATATGTCTCCCACTGCAAAAGCATAACTCACACATTTGGTTTTTTTCATCCCTTCAGTAATGCTGTAGACATTCCTAGTGCGAAACAAATAAGTAAATAGCATAATCCTGAAGCAAAATCATAAAAGGCCTTGCTCTTTTTTTTTCAACTGCCCCTGATAACTTGTTTTACAGATCGTCCCATATCACATTTCTGAAAAATATCAGGGAAGACTAAAGATGTTCAACACAAATGCAATTTCCATGGTAAAATGGTAAGGTTAGCAATTAAGCTGCTTTATTCACTGGAAATTTCTGTACATGCACCTTACGCTCTTTTTCCTGCTTTCTTTACCCTTTGGTTTGCACGACACTGTAGAAAGCTTGATGTATATATTAAAACAAATTTCTTCCTTCCAGAAATTGTTTAGTATCAGTTCGCCCTTGTTGCTTATCCCCCCTTGATTTCAGTGATGTCATGAAACAACGTCCGTTGCCATGGTAATGATCAGCAGTGTATGGCGTGAGCTGCGATGATTACAGGTCTGCACTGCTCCACTGTTTTTTCCAGTCAGTTCACAGAGACATCTTTTGTTTCACAGTATACTCCAAGTTCCATTATTAACACGCTTAACCAATTTTGTGCCTATATAAGTGCCTGTCACTCTAGAAAATACATTCCCCAAAGGGCTTCCCATACACCCTTTTGCCTACGTGCAGACACACTACTCAAGCTGGGATTTACACCTCTGAGTGTCATTACCTTATATATGTGAAGAAGGGTGTACGGAAGGGTTAATTTCTCATATGAAATAGCACTTAAGTCAATTCTTCTTCCCAGGCCTAGAGGCAAACAGGCCCAAGCAGGAAGAATGGGATAAGTTGTGAGTAGTTATTAAATGAGGGGGGGTGTGCTGTGCAGGCAGCTTTCCCTTAACAAACACTGTCACAGAAATCCTCCTCTTTTTTTTTTTTGCTTTTCTTTTTAAAAACAAAGATTGAGCTGTGATTTACAACCCACATCCATGTTCTGAAAAGAGAGAATTTCCTGATGACATCTCTGCCTGCTGAAGAACTGATTCAACTGTTGGAGACACAGAGCCACAGCTCAGCCTTTCTCACATGGCATGTAGCAAACATTTATTTCTCAGCTTGTTTAGTTATGGCTTGCATTTGGGGGGAAGGTGGACAGAAAAGCTCATTCTGCTTAATTTAGGGGTCATTGATGCCTCATACCAAGATGTAGCTATGAGTTCTCATGCACAATTTATTAAGGTGAAATAAGCTCAGCAAGCATTTTTCTGCACTTTTGCATTGGGTTAGCAAATTCTTTTGTCAAATTGTTCCCAAATACTTGCCAAGCACAGTAAAAAGCCCAAATGTTTTATGCTCGCCAAGTATTAACCTAAATCTCCCTCTCCGGACTTTATGACTGTTATTGCATGTAGTATCTTTTGGAAAGTTAAGGGGGGAAAAAGCATACACATTTTCTATCTATTCCTTGTCCTCCTTAAGTATATAACTGAATTTACCTTTCCATCACCAACCCACTTAAAATCCTCATGAATGCTATTGAATAAAACCTGCAGAGGTGAGAAACAAGATAAGCGGGAGAAAGTATTCTGCTGTGTGGTGCAGAGGTGCAGAATTCCTGGATCTTGGCAATATTGTCAGGGAACGGATCTGTGCATGACTTTGTATAAGTCCTTCCTGTTCTCAGAGCTGGGGGACACTCAAATTATGTTTAGTTTAGCAAATCATGTGGTGCAAAATCTCACATATATGCAACAAAAGCGTTGCTGTGATCCTGGAGCATATCTTCCAGTTTTGTGGCAACCAAGAGGTTGCAAAACATGAGATTTGCTCACTTTTTCTCACCAAAGTACAGCAAAGGGAGAATAGGAGGTTCACTTCAGAAATGGTTTTCTCATCTGAATTGAAATCTGACCCTGAAATGAAGGCTGTTCAGGGACGTTAAAACCCTTGTTGTTAGTGACTTTCTTTAATGGAAAGCCATTTTGTTTGTTGTTGGTTTTTAATTTAAAAAGAAAAAAAAAAACTGTTATGTGTTCACATTCATAGAATCATAGAATCATAGGGTTGGAAGAGACCTCTGGAGATCATCTAGTCCAACCCCCCTGCCAGAGCAGGGTCACCTAGAGCAGGTTGCACAGGAACATGTCCTGTGGTTTTGAATGTCTCCAGAGACGGAGACTCCACCACCTCTCTGGGCAGCCTGTGCCAGTGCTCTGCCACCCTCAAAGGAAAGAAGTTCCTCCTCATGTTTAGGTGGAATTTCCTATGCTCAAGTTGGTGCCCATTACCTCTTGTCCTGTTCCAGGTACCACTGAAAAGAGCCTGTCCCCATCCTCCTGCCACCCACCCTTTAAGTATTTATAAGTGTTGATAAGGTCCCCCCTCAGCCCTCTTTTTTCCAGACTGAAGAGACCCAAGTCCCTCAGCCTTTCTTCATAA
>VXBH01004946.1:515536-542743 GCA_013400035.1 Rynchops niger
GCTCCTCCTTCTTGCTTTTTTTGAAGACTGGAGTGACGTTGGCTTTCCTCCAGTCCTCAGGCACCTCGCCTGTTCTCCAGGACCTTTCAAAGATGGTGGAGAGCGGCCCAGCAATGACTTCTGCCAGCTCCCTCAGCACTCTTGGGTGCATCCCACCGGGGCACATGGACTTGTGAATATCTAATTGACCTAACTGATCTCTCACTCAGTCCTCCTCAACCCAGGGGAAGTCTTCCTCTTTCCCCGATACTTTCTCCAAAGCCTGGGACTCCTGAGGGCTGGGCTGAGCAGTAAAGACCGAAGCAAAGAAGGCATTCAGTAACTCTGCCTTCTCTGCATCCTCCGTCACCATGGCTCCTGTCTCATTCAACAGTGGGCCCACAGCTTCTCTGGTCTTCCTTTTGCCTCCAATATACTTGTAGAAGCCCTTCCTGTTGAGCTTGACATCCCTTGCCAGGTTTAATTCCAAGGTGGCCTTGGCTTTCCTTGTTTCACCCCTGCACACTCTGGCGGCATTCTTGTAATCCTCCCAAGGGGTCAGTCCATTCTTCCACTTACTGTAAACTTCCTTATTCCACTCGAGCTTTTTCATAAGCTCCCTGTTCAACCATGCAGGTCTCCTGCATCCCTTGGACGATTTCTTGCTCTTAGTGATGCACTGATCCTGAGCTCGCAGGAAGTGGTCTTTGAATATCAACCAGCTTTCTTGAGCCCCTTTGCCTTCCAGAGCCCTAGCCCACGGGATGTCTCCAAGCAGTTTCTTGAAGAGGTCGAAGTTAGCCCTCCTGAAATCCAAGGTTGTCATTTTACTTCTTGCTGTTTTGTGCGTAGTACCCGTGATCCTGAACTCGTATCATTTCATGATCACTCCAACCTAGGGTGCCCCCAACCTTAATGTCCTCAATTCTCTGGATAACACTTAGGCAACCCTAAACTGTGCTTCATTATATGTTTTGCTTCTATATTTAGACTACAGATTACCCAGGAGACTTCAAATTTTTCACGTATTTTCTTTGTCTCCAAAGAGAAACATTAAATATATCTGAAAAAGATCATGAAATAATATATTTGATGCTGTATAAACATTCCTAGCATAGTATCTTAAAATACTAATTAAAGAAAATACTTCACATTCATTTCTTTATTCACCCTTTACTCTCAAAAAGGGAGTCTGAGGGAAAGAAACCTGCCTTTTTTAAAATGCAAGTCAGCCAAACAATTCCTCTCTAGGTTCCTTCCCCTTCAAAAAAACCTAAGAGAAGTTGTCATAAATATGGGATGAAATCTGACAATTAATTTGGCCAGTTTGTATTACTGTTTTAAAAATCAGTGAAAAAAGGAAGGATTTATTGCTCCTCTGCTGGAATCTAAGATACTCTTTGGTAAGCAGTGATCTTTCTTTATCTCTCTGAGAAAACAGTTTACCTTATGATCAGTGTACATTTTAAATTATATGTTGGAGTTTATATACATATAAATTATTCCTGATTTAACCATTGGCTCTTGTTTTCTTCTCCGGTCTTTTGTTCCCTGACTGTACGGAGGTGAACTGCTATGACAATTAGAAGTTTTGAAACAACTTTTTGGTGTCCAAAGGAGATGAACTTTTCAAGCATTGGTTTTATTTTTTGTTGGTAAGGAAGGTGAACTGTATTGTTTATTTCCACTAATTCCTTACGCTCCTAGGCACAGACAAATGTTGTCTGGTCCTGGACTGCAGGTGAAGGCTGCTTTCTGTCATTTATTTCTGTCTTCTCTATCTGCTGCTTTTCTAAGGCTAGAAATCAGAAAGGAAGAATAAGAACATCCTTAAATATCCTACTGTAAATTGTCCTCTTTCTTCTAAATTTCTGTTCTTCCCAAGTCTTAACAGTATATCACTGTGAACCATGTACTTGCATATATATAAAGAGAATAACAGTATTTGTGCATGAGTGTTAGTCATGAATTTGTTTGGGATTTTGACATAAAATTGTAACTAGTCATGCGTCTAAGAATGTTGATACCTTAACATGTCAATTAATTACACAATAGAATGAAGTCATAGAACCATCACTGATTATTTCCCTGTCTAAGTGTTCGGCATTGATCAATGAAATGAGACTATACCAAAATCCAGATACTGATGTAAATTAGCCTGGTTCTTTCCACTGAATACACATTTTGCAGTTGTGCTTCTCCTTGTCATTTACAGCTCATGCTCTGTGCAAGCAAAGCAGTTAGTGTTAGCTAGTTACTGAGCTAGTTAGTTAGTTAGACCTTTGCAGGCCTCACTAGTTGATAAATATTTGCAGACAATGGTCTGTCAGTCAGCAGAATTTAACTAACAGAGGAGTGGATGATTTGTAAAAGGGTGCACTATCTGGAGCTTCAGTATCTGAAAGATTTCAATTCCTGTTGTTATCCACCATATCCTATGCATTTGACAGAGGTTTGGTGCGGAATGGGTTGCGTAACCTTACATGAGCTCTATAACTGCCCCTCTTTCTTTACTTTCTTTTTGCCCTCTTTAGTGGGAGCACTGATCAGGGAAATACCTGATGACGTTCATTCTCCTGTGCTCACAAGTGCTCACAAGAGAGCGGAGAAGGCATTATGCCTGTGCTCTTTTTCTTCATTCTCTTAATGTCATTTCAGCAATTGATCATCTACTGGGAAAAGAGCATCTAGGAAAATTTTCCATGTGTGTTGTGACTGCTATTAGCTGGAGTTCTAAGCGAGGAGCAAATTACTGTAGCCTATTAGCATAATTAATACACAAACAATACTAAACAAATTTTTGCATTTTAACACATATTGTGTCAAATAGGATAAATGAACCAATACATATCTTTTATTAAAATCGCGGCTGTCTCGGTAATGGTTGTGGAAAGACAGTTTTGCTGTTTGTATTCTGGTTAAGAAAGAAGACTGCTCTCTTGCCACAGAGCAATTTATTATGTAAATATCACAGTGCTCCTAGTCCCTACTAAATTCCACTTAAGATTTGCTGGGGGACTGCTGGCCTAAACCGTAGCAACACTGAAGCATCTAAGCATTATTACTATATCAGCGACTTGCTGTTGGGAGGGGGTGTTGCCAGTGGTTTAAAAGATTTCCTTTCCATGTCAGAGCTAGCTGAATCCACAGGAGAGAAAGACATGAAACATATCATCTGTTTCTCTAATAATGATGCTTTATCTCTTTCAAATAAGGAAAAATGTTTAATGCAAATGGCTCTCTGCATGAAAGCTACTGTTAAATGGCACACTTGGGATTTCCTCAGAGACATGTATACTATAACTGGGTACCTCATGTAATGTTAACTTTTTGACTAAAGTATTGAAATTTTCTCCTGAAGAACAAAGGGTGTCGTTTCAGCAGATTTGTATATTTCACTGGGTTTTTTTATATTTAATTTTTCAAGTTTATCTTTGTAACCAAAAAATTGTGCATTGATTTTTTGATTTGTATTTTGTATTTTCTTCTTTCCAGCTTTTTTGTTCTGTTTACAAAACATGTCTGCCTTTCTCTCATGTAACTCAAGTAACTGATAGCTGCTAAGAAACATTCCGCTTTAAAAGAAGTGATGAAATAATTTCTAATCTTGGCTAAAACAACAGAGGTAAAATAAATAAAAATACTTATAAATTTCTACTTTCAGATATTTTGCCTTTTATGTTTATTTCCTAGAACTTCCTCAAGGTAGTAGTCCGCAATTACAGAAGTTGTATATCCTGAAGACACACAGTAAACACATCTCATGCAAAACGGAATTATGATGCATTATAAATAAAACTGATTGCAAAAGCAGGATCTTCTGTCTATCCTTTGACTTGAGGGTCTTTTGATTTTATACTTCTCACATTTATCAGAATAATTCCAGGTTACACCAATAACCAGACAGTAAGCAGTTCTAGCTGTCGCTCCTTATTTTTAAATCTGTTCAGTAACTTCCTAACTGCTGTGAAAGCATCAAGAAAAAGGTTCTTTTTTTTTTTTTTCTTAATTATAATCTCATTCAGCAAGGAACTACTTGGTTTCTATGTGTAGAATGCATGTTCTTGTTTTTAATATTTTATGTGGGTCTTACACCACCAGGTATTAAACAGCTATAGATCCTAATGCAAACAGAACTAAGATGTAGATTAGAAATTAGACTGTTTTCCTGTGTCTAAGAAAAGAGGCAATCAGCTTTACTAAGGCAGAAATGTGAATCTAAGTAACTATGCTATTTCCACCAGCTGGAATTTGCTTTTCTTTTTTTTTCCCCCTTCTCATTATTATCAAGAAACACTAAAAAAAAAAAAAAAAACCACAAAAAAATAAAACTGAAAGAAAAAAAAACAACAAAAAAGCGCCATCAATTAAAATTCACATTGACTGAAATTTTTTTCTGGAACAATTTTGTATGGATAATTGAAATTCAGTGATATAAAGCCTTTATTTAAGGAAAGTAAATTATTTTTTAAAATAGGTAAATATTATGTTTTGAGTTAAACATGCATGAAATAAAATACTTCATTGAGTTGATCTGGAACACATCATTTCAAGTTAGTTCAGTATAATTTGATTCTAGCGTTTTTTCTCAATTCTTTCTACATGGAAGTTATGAGCACTCAGATGAATTCTATGCTCAGGTCTTCACGCTATGTTATGAAGATATATCTACCTGTGAGGGACAGTTGGGAGTGCTGGGTTCTTGAAATCCATGTCAGGACAGAAAAATGAAGTTTATTTAAAGAATTTTGTGACAGTTCAGAAAACACTGTGCAGAAATATTTTGTTTCAATATTGAAAATGTTGGAATGTTTAGCTTATGTGGAAAAGAACATTTGGCACAGCTTTTTAAAGACATATTTCCAAAATACATATTAAAAGTTTAAATTTTTCTCAACAATTTTTATCAGAATAACAATTTGCAATTTTGCTCGGTATTACTTATTTCCAGTCCGGTTGGCCTTATTTGTGATGCAAAAATAAGGCAGGAGTTATGATTTTCTTGTCCTCACAGTAAAGTACCCCAGGGAAGGCAAAGCTTCTACTTATCTAAGCAGAGGAATTGAACTTGGCTGTTATCTTTTTCAGCTCCACACTTTTGTTACATTACTAAAAATCTCTCCTTAGTGAATATCACTTCAAACCAAAATTGAAAATATATGGTAGAACCAATCCTATTAAAGTGTTCACAGCAAAGCAAAATAAAAACTGCTTCAGCCTTATTTGGCTTAGGCTCTCCTATTAACAAATAGAACAAATCAGTGTAAAAGATACAGCAGATACGGCCAAGAAATGGTACAATGGAAAAGCTTTCTGATTTTTCATGTATGACAATCTCCCTTAGCTTCTTTTTTACAATGGATTATAAACTTAAAAGTACTGGTAAATGAATTTTAAAAGTAAGTTTAGAAGCCTAGTTATAATGATTTAGAAGATGAAGAAGAGTAATAGATAATTCCACAACTAAGCAAAAGTAAACAGATAAAAGTCTGGGCTGTAAAGATGTTCAGGCATTTACATTCTAGTATTCCATAACTTGAATGATAAAACTACATTAGATGTTTTCAAAGTCTTTTAGAAAGAAATAAAGAGGATCAGAATTTGAGTTTCAGGGGGAAAAATCCAAAACAAAACAAACAAACAAATTTTAAAAAAATGGCAAAAACAAACAACCTTTTAATACATTTGAAGACTTAGTATAATTATATTTTTAATACACAAGCTAAATGTATTTTTTTTAATATGTTACCTTCATCAGGACTTGACAAATGGCCACGAGAACAATCAGAGGGCTGGAACACCTCTCCTATGAAGAAAGGCTGAGACAGTTGAGGTTCTTCAGTCTGGAGAAGAGAAGGCTCCTGGGACACCTTATAATACGCCTTTCAATACATAAAGCGGGCTTATAAGAAAGGTGTAGAGACACTTTTTACCAGGGCCTGTGTCACGTCCCACTCTCAGTAAAGCGAGGAGGTAAGTGACTTCAGATTCGTAAATTCTCAATGGCGCGGACTCAGGAGAGATAAATCTCAAGGTCCATATACAAACATTTATTAGCTTACCAAAATGGTTAGTATACGTCTTACCAAGTCCATGCTAATTCGTCAGGTATATAACAAATTATGGCAAACGGTGAGGTATGCACTGTGTTACTTAACAACAGATATAGGACAATTTACGGCAAGCAGTACTTAAGGTTGTACTTAAGGTGGTTACTTAATAACTCTAACTGTTACTTAACAACTGTAAGAGAAAACAGAAACTGAGGCACAGAGAAAAGATGAGACAGAGAAAAAGACAGAGATAAAGAGATAACCGGTGCTGGTTCTAGTGTCTTTTTCAGGGAATCTTCCCAGGAATAATCTTCTTCTTTCTTGTGAAGAATCTTCCCAGGCACAATCTTCTTCTTTTTTTTCTTCTTTGTTCCCCTCTAGGGGCACTATTTTCCCCTTTTATGTTTGCTGAATCAGCATGGTCTACCCCCTTTGCTGAGGACAGCCTCATCTCAGGTTTCTCCCTTCTCCCAGGTGACGTGTAGCATGATTTGGGTGGAGAGACGAGTGCCATAGTCCTACCTGTTTAGCATGATCTCTATAATCTTCATTAGCATATGTGTGGGGGGGTGCGCTTTCATATGCATTTTGCAGCTAATGAAGCAACGGTCACTCATCAGACACAATGGCCTTGAGAACTGAGAACTAGCAAGCTCATCACATGAGCTTGGCAGAACTATCCTGTCTTCACAAGACAGTTCTCCCACACTTCCAGGCACCAGAATTGTTAGCCTTATCAGTTCTTTGAAGGCCAGGCCTGCATTATTTATTTCCTTGTGTTTGAGGCCTTCCATTGAAGGCTTGGAGGGCTTTCTGCCCATCGTCAGGGAATTTACAGTCCATCCCTTACAGCCTGTAGTGACAGGACAAGGGGCAAAGGTTTTAAACTGAAAGAGGGTAGATTTAGATTGGACATAAGGAAGACATTTTTTACAATGGGGGTGGTGAGACACTGGAACAGGTTGCAGATGCCTCTTCCCTGGAATTGTTAAATGTCAAGTTGGATGGGGCTATGAGCAACCTGATCTACAGCCCCCGCCATGGCAGGGGGGTTGGAGTAGATGATCTTTAAAGGTCCCTTCCAACCCAAACCATTCTATTATTCCATGATTTTATGACTTCAAGTTTTTTTCAATGAAGCTTGAGAACAAGAGACAGAGAAATTCTAATAAATGCAACCTTTCTTGAGCTCCTTTTGAACATTCCAGCTGCTATAGATAAAGAATGGACTCACCAAAATCCACTCACTGAAATACAGTAAATGATTACTGGAAACACAGGATTCTTTGGTTTTAACTTTTTGGTCGTTTCGTTGAGGGTTTTTTAAGAGACCCTCCTTTAGCCTCTTATACCTTCCATTTTTGCATGCACAAGCTTCTATAGAATTGTATCATGCCACACTCTGAGTAAACTGAGTAAATAGAAGTGTTCTGTTTTTTCTTAAAACATTTTGTTCTTCAATTTGATTGAGAAAGAAAAGCAAATTAAGAGAGAATGGCCGGTGAATAGAATAGCTGCATTTCACTCAGCCTAAAACCAATCAACTGGAACTAGGGTTCAGATATTGTACTGGGTTTTTATGGCAAAGTTGAGGGTGGGGGTTAGCAAGGAAGCCTTCTGTGAGAAGAGACCAGGGGCTGCCCCCATGTCAGAAACAGCCAGTTCCAGCTGGCTCCAAAACAGACCCACCACTGGCCTAAAGCTGAGTCCATCAGCAGCTCTGGTGGAATCTTGGTGATAACATATTTAAGAAAGGGTAAAATATGCTGCACAGCAGCTGTGAGAGAGAGGAATGAGAAAAATGTGAGAGAAGAAGCCCTGCAAACACCAAGGTGAGAGAAGGAGAAGGGAGATTAGGTGTTTCAGGCACCTGAGCAGATTCCCCTGGAGCTCGTGGAGAGACCATGATGGAGTGGGTATTTCCCTGCAGCTCATAGAGATACCACGCAGAAGATACCACACTGCATCCAGTGGAGATACCATGCTGGAGCCAGTGTATACACCCTGAAGGAAACTGAAGCCCATGGAGAGTCCATGCAGGAGCAGGTTCCTGCAAGGAACTGCAGCCTGTGGACAGGAGTCCACACAGTCTTTTTTACAAAACTGTTTTAGAATAATGTTTATTTTAATATTGGCTTGTTTCATTCACAAATCCTTGCTCTTACCATTAAAACTTCATAAATTATTTTCATAAGTTACAGGTTTGTAAGCTTCAATAATGCAGTTGGTATAACAGAAGGAGCCCCTTCTTAAGAGATGAAAAATTAATCAATCTCCTGATCACTGGATTGAAATACTGCAAATTCTTGGATAGTTTATGTTCTGAATTTCAGTCTTCCTCATTTTTCTTTTAGTACTCTCCATTCCCACACAGACATTAATGTGTTTGGTAATCTTTATGATTTTGTTCTTACCTAACAAGATTTGAAACTTTGGTTCTGCAACAGCTCACGCTCCTAAATCTAGCTATTCTCTGCTGAATAATTGGTTCTGCTGCCTCAAACCTGCCTCAGACCTTTCCTGAATTTCATTCCACATCTGCCCCACAATCCCAGGGTGATACTTTCTGTCTCTCCTGACCTCTTTCCTCTCCTAATATTCTCCACTCACTTTTGGAGCAGAAGGACAGAGAAGCAATATCCCCTTACCCTACCTCCAAGCCTCTGCACACCAGGGAGAGCAGAGGAAACATCTCCCCAGAATGGAAGTGAGTGGAGAGAATGGGAGAATTGATGGGCTCATTACAGTCCCCTTTTCTCAGCTTGTAAGAGCAGCACAAGGCTGCTAAACTGGAGTTCATTCTGCTTGCCAAACAGCCCTAATCACATGCTTCTGCCTTGAGAGGCAGTAAACTGGGGCTGAAAGTTAACTTAAGGAGTTGCCTTCCTCCTTCCCAGTAATTATTGATTTTTTGTTCACAGTTCTCACAGAAATGCAGATTTTCTTTTCAACGTTTGTTGACATGAATAGAAGGTAATTTAAATTAAACATAAGGGAAAACTGCATAGTTTTTCTAGGTGATAAATCCTTTGGGAGATGTTTTTTCTTAAAAGAGTGGTGTTTAAAACAAATACCAGTTGCCTATTAAGATATAGAAACACAGCAAGTAAATAGAACTTTGTTTTTAATATTTGGTGTTGGTTGCACCACTCTTGTAAGTCTATGTTTAAACACTAAGTCACATTACACAAAATGATCTCTAAGTCAGAGAAGAAAAAGTTGTCTTGTACTAAAATACTGGACTGTTAGCTGTAAGTCTCCATTTTTTCATTCTTAACTAGCGCCCCCCATAATAGACAAGACTGTAGAAGTGTTGGGGTGTCGGCCAGTTCTGCTACAGCAATTTCTTTTCCTGCTTACCTCCTGCCTTTTGCTATCAAAAGCTAGAAACTATAAATGCATTACTGAAGGCCAGATCTTGGGGAAATGTATTTGAAATTTAATAGCAGTGATGATGTTGATACACTGAAAAAGGGACTTTGGGATGTTAGGAAAGCAATAATAAAGGGCAAGTGAATTCTGGAAGCCAACTATTAAAATGCCTTCATAAGGAAAAGAGATTTAAGTTAGAGGAGCCATTTTTAATAAAAATATCGCTTGCAGGAAGAAAACTGTATGAACCAATAGAAGCTCAGTGTGAACTTAATCCTTAGAGTGAAAGGGTGGAAGATGTAAGAACTTGTGGCTTGTCCTATTAGGAGAGACAGTTAATGTGGCCATTGTGGAGACACATCTACAGCATGCTAGTCATTGACTATCTGTCATAAGAAAGAATAACACCTCCTTCTTACCCAAAAAGAATTTAAAAAAAAAAATAAATAAAAAATATATTTTTGTATTGTGTGCTAACGTTGCACTATCTCTAAGGATTTCACAGTTATTCTGAGAAAACTCAAGCTCCCAGGACTTTAAGGATTCAGACAGGCAGATCTTATTGAGAATTTGTGGAAGAAAAGCACAGAAGTCATAAAATTAATTAAAAAATGAATAAATATTGCAACCACGGGCAATGACTTGTCTTTTGAGACCAGACAGAAATTATTTCTTGCCCTTGATGCATAACCTGATTCTTGCATTTTTATCTCTTGATTCAGAAGTACCGGAAATGTGATATGAAATTGGGAAGTTAGGTGATGGCCTAGGACCCTAAAGAAATTAATGTCTCTCAAGTATTTTTTAATGTCTCTTGGTAAAACAGTTGCGGTCCTATCAACTCTACTGCATGTTACCTTCCTGTATGGGAAGGTCACCAGAAGACACTTCTTCTGGTTCCTATGATATCAAATCACCCTAGACCATAGAGTTTATTCAGGTTCATGGGAAAAGCATGGTGGGGAGTGGGGTACTTTTAATGCTGTTCAAATAACCCATGTTTGCTTAACATATCCCTGTGTGACAAATGGCTTGATATTAGCCAGTAATTTCAAAAATCACCTTTAAACGAAGTCAACTAAGGCAAAATATAAGTGAAAGTATTAATTTACCTCACTCAAAATAATAATAAAATTTAGAAATATACATTAAAAGTGAGAAAATTAAAAAAACACAAAGCCTCGTTATTCACTTTAGACCAAAATTATATTTAGAATGTCTCTTTACTGATTCACAGAGAATTTCTTTTCACAAATGTCTGGCACTGCAGGCTGTGCATCTCAGATAGTAGCATTCATTGCTGAAGCATGCTGGTTCTACAACCTATTTCAGGCTTCTTTTCAAGGTCATCCAAAGGTCCTACTCAAATTTGGTGTTCCACCATCAAAACATACTCCAGCCAGTAAAACCCTTCACTGTCTTCCTCTGTTGACAGTTTCGTATCATGTTTCTTTCAGCAGCACACTGCCCAACTCCCGTAAGGTTCTCCAGCCAGTTATTCCCACACACATGGCACCATCTCCAATTTTTCCTGGCTCTTGGTGGTTGAGGCTGGACACAACAGATGCCATCCCCTTTGAAAAATGATAGATCTGGAGTGGTGGAATTTACAAGGGCAATTTTCAATGTTTGCTGTAGCATGGGAAGCAATGATTCCCTACGATTTTGATGTTCTGATTTTATGATGTAGCTGCCATTCTATGAATCCCGATTAGAGATCAAGAGGGGATTTTCAGCCTAGGTCATAGTGACAGGATAACCAGAAAGGATTTTTTTCATCGATGTAGCAAGTAGCCTGCTTTTCAGCATTTTCTAACAGCCTTTACTAAAACTGTCCTCAGTCTTGACCTCTGTTCCTAGATTTGTGTCTCCTCAATATTAGATGCTGTAAGGTCAGATCCAGCTGGATTCTTTTGTGCTTTTTCTGTTGCAAAAAAATTTAGCAAGTCAAAGGAATATAGGATATTGATGAGGATCTTGATGGATACTTTTCTTATGGCTAGTATGATTGTGGATTATGACCCATTACTGTAGTTCTTAAATATGTTTTAAGACAATAGGAAGCCTTTGGTAGCCTATATTATATGCAACTGGCTTTATATGTGTTCCCATGAACCAAACTTCTACACCATTGTTTCTTGCACCAGTTGATTTGACAATCCAGGATTTTCATTCCATTTCTAAAGTTGAATGGATGTAACTGAGGTTTGTAGGTGGCAGACTTCCCAGGGTAGCTGGACAACATCTGTCATTTACACCAGGAGCTAGTTTGTATCTGGAGCATGGGGTATCGTTATTTTGATAGTTAATATTTGCCTAGGCACTAAACGTTTATATGTGTACATATATGTTCATATAAACCTATGAAGGTTTATATTGTGTACAATACTATCAACTTGAAAGGACATATTTGGAAATCATGTTTGGGAAGTCTGTTGAGTATGGAGTAAATATAAATAAACAAGGAGAGGAAAAGATTTGGATTAATTTGGACCATGTATTTGTTTTGGAAAAATGTGAGGGGGATATATGTGTGATAAATTGTTTATTCCGCATATTATATCTTGCAGTTATAAAGGATCATATATTCATAGCTACTTAGCTTTTCACTAACAAAGAGATTATATGAAAGTCTTTGAACACTGAAGAGCATTAAAAATAGAAGGCGCCTGTGCAGAATGACCTATCTGTATAATGTTGCAGTATAATATTGCGATTATAAATATTCACTCATTGTCTCAGTAATAGTAAGTGTTCTGATTTACTTAAGCATAAGGGCTTTGCACTTATTTAATCATTTACATCTATGCATGTCAGTTTGAACAACAGCAAATTAGAGCCATAGCATCTAACTACTGCTTTATGTTATATTTATAGTTGTATAACACCTGCAATAAAGCTGTAAAGAAGTTGAAAGGGGAAAAATATGTGCAAGAGTGTGGTACAAGGAAAGGGGGGAGATGCTGATGCAGGGGCATATGGCTGGGTGGAGAGAGCTTGCATTTTCTGTGTAAAGAGAGAAGAGACATAAATTGGCTTACGTTTTCTTTAGTAATAAGTCCACAAGTGAAAATACAAATGTCATGAAGAAACAACATGAAGTATATGCAAAGAGGTGCAGCTGAGCAGAATAGACTATTCCAAGAATCCTATTTCTTGGTTTTTCAGTTCTATCCTTTGCTACCTCAGACAAACAATCTATAGAAAAGGAATGTGTGTCATTTCTTTCTAGTGTGGTAGCAGTGCCAACAACATGCTGAGGAAGTCAAAGAGGCAATGAGAACACGTAGCACAGTATCAGTGGAGGATTTAACTTACATTGTTACAGATCGGAGAAAGATGACACTGAAGCATGATGTTAAGGCTGAAGTTTTAGATACACATCATGACTACTTCATGAAGTCAACAAAAAAGCGAATCCCAGCATAGCTGTATATAGTTTTCAAAAGGGGAACCACAAGAAAATGAGAAAACTAACAGGAGCAGTCAAAAAAGAAAAATACTTGAAAGCAGCATGGAAACCATATTGGATGCATAGAGCAAAAACATACCACCTGTCAAGAAAGACTTGAGAAATGACAAAGAGAAATAGCTAAACAGCAATGTAAAGGAAGCCAATAAATTAAGAAGGATGTTTAAAAAAGAAAATGTCTAAGAAAATATCATAAACTCCAAAAGGCACAGTGTAAAAACACAGCAGGATGGATCACAAAAACATCTGAAGAACAACTTGGAAAGAGTCAAAAACGGATACTACACCTTTTTTTTTTTCATATACAACAGTCAGAGGAAGCTTTCCAGAGAACCTGCAGAGATAATAGAACAACTGAGATACTGAAAGAATGTCCTAAATAGACAAAGGTTATAACGCTGATTTTATATATATTTTTTTCCCCCCCCCCATCCATGTTAACTACGAAGGAGTTTGAAGCAGGGACCCTTCTTTTCAGAGTATGTGTCAGAGGCTTTGTCTAGAATTGAAGTATTGGCAGAAAAGGTTACGGATCAAGGAGACGATGTGAGTGATAACAAATCACCAGGAACAGATGGCTTCTGCCCCAGAGTTCTGAGGGAACTCGAGTGTGAAATAGCCAAACTACAAACTGTAGTGTGTAGAAAACTGACTCAGTGTCAGAGGACTGTAAAGTGGTTAAAACAATGCCAATTTTTAAAAAAGAGCTCCAGGGGAACTATGGATGAATAAAGACTGGAATTAAGGGACATATGGATAAATACAAGATGTCACAAACCTACTGGAGTTCTTTGAAAATATTAACATGCATTTAGATAAAGGAGATCTGACTGCCATTCCTTTGGATTTTCAGAGGGTTTTCACTCATGTACCTCATGAAAGGTTTTTAAGAAAACTAAATAGGGAAAGTATTTTTAAGGCTAAAGGCTAATGAAAAAATTGGAAACAATACCGAAATTCCAAAATGACAGAAGCTGCTGATTCTGTTAAGCTATTCCGGGTAGTAAAGATGATGTCCAGCTGTGAAAAACTGCAGAAAGTGAATGACTGGGAGCTGAACTGACAGCTGAAAGGCAGTGTAGAAAGCTGTAAGTTAAGTCCAAAATTCCTGACTGAACTACTTTCCTTCCAAGTTCCAAATCCTATCCTGCAACAGGAAGAATGCAGCATAGGTTAGAAAATCATCTCCCTGATTCTCCACCTCCCAGATTCTAAAATTTCATACTCCATACGTGTACTGTGGCTATCTTGAAAAAGCTGTAAAATAAAATACTGGACCTGGTCCTTGTTCATGTGGTCGAAAAAGAACAAACCTTAAAGGAGGAACAAGCACTTGAACCAAAGCCTGCCTGGGACAACTTGTGGATGATTTGTTTTTTTCCTCACAGCGCTTTACTCATGACAGTTGCAAACATGATTCACTTTATTGTTACTATGTTAGGATCCAGCCATGATCAGTACACTCTTATGATTGATGGTCAAAATGCAAATCTCTGAAAGGACTTTTTTTTTTTTTTTTAAATTTATTTATTTATTTCTTTATATCTGAAGTGGAGAGTAAAATGACAGACAGGACTAAATTACTTGCTTTTCATGTATGGAAGCTCTTCACTGCTGTGTGGTGTAATTAAAAGCAGAGAGAATACACTGTCAATTTACTTTGCTTTACCAATTGGAAACCAAATGTGAAAAGGCTGCAGAAGCAAAGTGCCATGGGGAAGAAGGGGCAAGGAAGGGAGGAAACAGGAATGACCATCAGGTATGAAATTAGAGTGGGAGCATTATGTGTAATTTCTGAAATAAATTACTTTTTTGATAACTTTCCATACCTATTTTTAAAGCAACATGGAAATTGATGATGTAAGACATTGACACCAAACACACTGCCCAGGTGAAAACATTACACCAACCTAAGAATTTTATTTTAGCTGCTATGCATTTATTTAAAAACACTACAGTGACAAATAGTGACCTGTGTTCTGACATGATCTTTTCCCTTCCTAAGTTTAAAAAGAAAAAGAGTCCTTACATGCAAGCATATCGGTAAAGAGAGTTAAAAATATAGTCCTTGGTCAGAATAGCTTTCACCTACATTTTTGTTCTGTGCTATTATTAAGCTTCGTGAGCTCCACAGTTAGGTTTCTGTTCTGAAACTGGGTGAACTTTATGTTGGCTATTGGCAAAAGACAGCATGAATGGAAATACCAGTGAAAGTACACCATTGTGTTGTGTGCTGAGGATATGTATGTATGGCTACAGAAAGTATTTAATACATGCCAAGCACATCCTCATTTCCACTTTTGACTCCATTTTATGGGAATTAGTAGTCCATTTAGTATGCCAAAATTCAGTGGTTGATACTACAGAACAGTTTTCAAGACAGTGGACTCAGTATGAGTAAACCTTGTTTCTTAAACATAAATTTCAGCTGTGTTCTTTAGTGGACTACTTGATTCAATATGCAGTTTAGAGACATTCTGTCAGGCAATGAAGAAGGCTGAAGAACTGCCAGTCATATTAAGTTGCCCGGTTTGCATTTCTCTCTTAAGATTATTTTGATGGAAACTAATGATGCAAATAAATCTGTCCTAAAGCTTCTACTTGTTTATGGCATAAGTGCAGGATTAAACTCAGTTGGATTACCAGAAGCTATTAACTGTGGAGAATATATTCTGAATATGGCCTTTTATATTTATCCATCTTCACAGTTTTATAGCTCATTAGTTGTAGGACTCAAGAGTCATGCTACTTCAACAGATATATCTGCATTGCTGTAATGTGTGAAAGGTGTATGAAGTTTCATAATGTAGATTATGTAGATTATGACTGTAATCAAACCAGGAAACCAAGTGCCATATACATACAGTAAGCACAAATGCATACAATGATATATTTTGGTTTAGTTCTGTGTCAACAGTGCCAGAATTTAAGTTCCAAATGAGATTTAAGGATTAAATTAAAATTTGCCCTATAGTTGTAATCATGGCATAGCTATGTCAGGGCTGTGCTCGCATCCAAATCTAGTGCACTTAAGCCATTAACTCCTCAGTTAATAAATTCCCTATTTATCTGAATAGATGAGGCAATGGACTAATTTGGGACAGTGGAACAACTTCAGACCAAGTGATTGACTGAACTCCTAGCCACCTTCATAATTATGTACTTGAGTAGTTGCTGCAGCCCCTGTGACTGCTGTGGAGATCCCCCTCCAGGCAGCTCCTGCTGTAGCCAAACCAACCGGTATGTTTCAGTGTGTAGATTAACATCCCGGGTGGAGAATCTGGCCATCCCAGAGAGGCACATCCCATCCAAAGTCTCCCAGAGAGTTGCTGATGCATCCATTACCTTTGTACATAGGTAAGAAACTTGTAAATAGTCAGTGAAAATTGCTCTACAAGTGAAAAAAAATGGTTATGTAAAAAAGCATGCCATAAAGTAGTTAGCAGTTTGTACACCATTTGAGTAAATTATTAGCAATAGATCATGTATGTGGAGAAGTCTCACAGACTTGTGGGTCGGCTCTATAAGGGGTAAATAGCACAGCAGTTCAGGGAGTCTCATCTGACCCAGTTGAAAGCACCATGAAATTTCTTACACTGTAGTTCCTGCAACGTATTCATGAGTTGAGCTTTTTTCCAGTCCGCAGAGTTGTGAAGAATCAATGCCCATCATTAAAGAGCTGTTGCTCCTTCCTTAAACAGAAAAGTACTAACTTTCATACTTCTTTAATGGTAATTGCTTGCATTTATATGCAATATGAATTACATTTTACATAGTAGTACCAGAACTTCCACAATGACTAATTCCAGGTATTACAGATTTAAATGGAATTTTTGCAATAAATTTACATAAATGTATCATTGCTATTACATTTTAATAGTACCCACATTTAATGGTACCAGTACTACCTTTCAATAGCGAAGTGTTTCATACCTTCTTTTCCGGTTTAAGAAAAAAAAAATCCTTCAAAGATTTGAATCTGAAAGCGTATAATAGAGTAACATTACACAGGTAAATGTGCCAGACCATTATAATGGAAAAAAGCAGTGTATTACCCTGTATCACCCCTAGTGATAACCAGTTTAGAAATAATGCTGAACAGAGAAAATACAGCTTTTCCTTGACTGATCTTTATCATTTCTGATTAACTCAAAATTGACTTTTCTTTTATGTCAGTCAAGCACCATGAAAAAAAGGTGTAACCGGGCGATGTGCCATGTTACTCAGAAATGTAACATTGTTTACACAAAAGGAAGAACAAAGTTCAAGCCATGAAGCAAGATGTTGCATTTAACTTACGATTCTTATACTAGTGCTAACTAAAACTGATCTTGTTGGAATAGAAGGATGTGATAATTATTTCACTTTCAAAAAGAAGAGCTGAAAGTAATGGCATACAGAGGCTTTCTGCTGTTACTTATCCTTTCAAATCCAATTAATGAAGCTATTAGGAGTCAAGTTAAAACAAGCAAAGAGGTGAGTCTTCATGCAACATTTAGCAACCTTTCCAGAGGTTGTTGTGAAAACAAGATTAGTTTAGTTCTAAAGACTGGTTCATGGGAAGAGAAATCCTATCAGGACCCTGAGTTCACAACACTTTAAAAGTTGGAAGGTATTCAGAGGAAATGTCTTGTACTCCTGCCCTGGTTTTACTCTTTCCTAACCATTACTACATGCCTACTCTGCTTATCTGTTTTTTCTTGCAGGTCGAAAGTAGATACATCTCTAACATAACCTCAGAGCCCTCCCTGAGAATGAGGTTAATAAAAGATATCAAGGGGGTGGGGGAAGAAGCGTTTAAGACAGGAAATTTCAGGAGGAGGGGGCAATGGGAGACTCAGAATGAACTGAAGGTCAAAGACTCAAAAGTGGAAGAATGAGGAAACCAAAAGATAACCTCAAACACAGGTACCCTCCCAGCAGCACCCTCTGCTCCCTGAAAAGAGTCCAAGGAGCTGGCTGATGGGCATAGCTGGAAGGCAGACTCTGAGGTGGAGGAACCATTGGTCTGACCCATTTCTCTGTAGCCTGCTGAAGTGTGTTGCAACTTTATATTGTACAGCACTGTCTGTTTTCTGTGTGTAACTCAAAATAGTTCCCAGTGGGAGAGTACTTACATTGACAAAGACAAGGCGTCTGTGTTGACAGATTCAGCAGTGGGGCTGCAGGCTGAACAGGCTATGGCGAAAAACTCGGGTTTAGTTTTCCGCACCAGAACAGGTTCTTCTTTCTTAGAAAAGAGATTAATGGCATACAGAACTCTGAAGGTAAGGTAGACATGGAGGTGTTTTCCTTAGTTATCGAGGTACCCACTAGAAGTGGTTGATATGTCTAGCAGCATAGCTTTGGGCGGTTTTTGATTGTTCGGGTTTTTTACAGAACAGTAGGTAAAAGTTTTTCAGTGACTGAGAGAGGTCGGTTCATTTTAACTTACTTCTATGAAGAATTTGGGAAACATTCAAGATAGTAAAAAAAGGAAGGAGCCAGATATTCCGCTGGTGTTAATAAGCCTTACTTTAATTTACACCATTGACATCCTTCCACCTTTCTACAGTCTGACAGAAATAGCTGTGGTAAAGATTTCTTTAATCTCAAAATCTATCTAATAACTGTAAACATTTGGACTGGTTACTTCACTCAGGAATTATATAATTTACAATAATAATATTTTTTATTTTAATTAAAGAACGGCAATACTTAAAAATGCAGCCCTACCTTCTATTTTATTTCTACTAGACTCTAACTTGAAAGGAACTGCAGATAAGTACAATCAGCTCACTTGAACAAGTTCATAAGCAGGATTGAAAGTAAAAATTACAGATGAGAGACCTGTGAGCTTAATTCTGCACATTGGAACTATTGAGCATTTGGCTTTGGATCAAGCACCAGATTTATATTTACTGTCAAGGAGCAGAATATAATGAGAGAGTTGCTGGAAGACTTTAAAATAGAATTTAGAAGTAGAATAAAATGGCACTTAATGTACTAAATCTAAAACACTGTGTGCATATGTAATCAAACATTGCATCACAATCAGTGTAGATTTTTTAGGGGTTATAATTTCTTCTTATTATGCATAGGAAGGGTGAAATTGCCTTCTGTTGCAGATTTTAATCCATCTTTCATGGTGCCTACAGATTTCACACCAGTTACTACGAGTTGAGGTGTCCCACAATGACCATACCTAAACATAAATTCAAATACCTTTTTTCCATTTTCTACATTCCACCCATCATTTGATCAGAGTATGTTGCTGACAGAATTCAATTTCAATATATGATGTACTTCATTCCTTGGCCACTGTCTGCCTCTTGTTTTTTTCAGTATTACTGTCTCCCCTCAAGCATGTTTCCTTTCCTTTTCTTTCTCCTTATGACTAGTTCTCTTGTTTTATTAATTTTAACCATAATTCAGCCCTTTCTGGCTGTTATTGTATTTTATTTATTTGATAAATCCTAGGATGAAACAATAATCCAACCTCTATTAGAGAGTCTTCCATCTCAGCCCACTGTTCTGTATCATTATGCTTTGCATTGAACTGTCAACAAGATTTCTGCATTTTCATCATATAATGATACAATGGTCTCATTTCAAATTGGTGAGGTGATATTCTCCAATATTTCAATAAAATTTGAATAATCTGATGCATTGCATTCATTCCATATTGTCTTATGCAATCTGTTGAAGAGAAATTTCTATTAACTTAGAGTTTAATTTCTTCCCTCTGTCCTGACTTTCTCAAATCACTTATGCTTAATTTTATTGCCATGATCGCTTTCATAAGGATTCTTTTAGTCATAATATGTTCAGAATAAAACAAAACAAAACCGAATAAAATAAAATAAAAATATCAGAAACCAGAATATCTCAGGAGGAGGACACAATAAATTTACCCCCTATTAACCACTAAAAGCAGTCTTTCTTTTGGTGAAGACTGATGCAGCAGTTACTTTCCCCTCTCATTTAGTCTCCAGTCCTACTAGTCTTTTAGACTCCTCTGTCAACAATATTCTTATAGAAGCCAATATATTTGTTTGGCATTTTAATAAAACCATAACTATTGCTCTATTTTGCTATTTTGATTGTATTATTTTCTAGTAATTTCTACTACGATCTGCGGAAAAAAGTGGGGGTTTCTTTGTTTTGTTTTGGATGCTTTTTACAACAAACATTGAGAAGAAATGTTGGCCGTACAGCATGTAGTTATGTTTGTCTTTCATCACGTAGTTTGAATTCAAATGTCTTTTTTGTCCTTCAGTTTTATTATGAGGAGTCATTTCAGTACTGTTTCTCTTGCACAACGAGTGGAGTTTTACTGGATTTTGATAGATAAGTATGTGCTTTGAAATGTTAATGTAGTTCAATTTTTTTTTTTCATATTTTTAATATTACTTAAAAATGCATATAGGATATTTACATATTTAAGTACTTGCAAAGGAGGTACTCACCTTCTATTCTTATTGTTTCTTACAATAATATTGATCAACTGAAAACTCCCTTGGTTTTTCAATATGTTCTTGCCTACCTAAAGTAATTTGCAATATGTTTTTGAAAACTGTACTTTCCAGAGAGGTGACATATCCTACATAATGCTTTGGAACAGACCAAATTGGCTACATAAAAATTTATTCTCTGCTTTCTAAACCTTTTTGTTTAAACCACATTTGAATTTCACATATGGAGGATCATCATGTTAGATCTACTGGGGAAAATAAAACTGTTAAACCGAAAAGTCTATTTTTATGACAAAACAATGGAATCTGATACATAATGAAGGAAAGACGTCTGTAAGAAATGTACTCTGTTTACTGAGTCAACATAGCGTCAGGGTGGGAATGAGCTTTTTTCAATGTCATTTTAATTTAATTGTTCCTTTCAGTGGAATCAAATTCCTGAAATAATGTGATGCATCTGTGAAAAAGGCAAATCCAATCCTAAGATGCTCCAGGCAAGACATTTCCAAGAGAAGTAAGGAAGTATTAGTGCTTTTGTATAAGATCCCAGTCTGAACTCATCTGGAAAACTGTAAAGTTCTAGTCAGCCATGTTCAAGAAAAAATTACCGAAATGGGAAGAGGTACAGAGAAGGGCAATAAGCAATATCAGGGGAATGGAGAGCCTGTACTTGGAGAGGATTCTGGTAGAAGACCCCAGCTTGGTTGTATGAGCAAAAATAAAGATTGAAAAGGGGTATGATTGCTGTCTTGGAATGCATCATACGGGAAGATTTTAGAAAAGAGAGGAGGCGTTAAAGCTAAATATCAGTGTTGGCACAAACACAAATGGGAATGGACTGGCTATAATTAGATTTAACACAGATATTACAAGGTGCCTGGCCATCAGAATAAAGGAGTTCTGAAAAAGCTCTCAGATCAATGAAAAGGGGGGAAAAATGTATTTTTAAGTTGGTGTTTAATCGGTATTGTGAAGGAACTTAGCTGGATATATGTGATTGCAGGGTCTTAGTGAGTTGCCTGACTGCTAAATATGCTTGCCTTCATCATCATGGCATCATACAAAAACCCAAAATGCTAAAATAACTGTCAGTTTCAATATGATATTTTGAGTGATCTTCTTTTAGGTACTCTGGTTTTGAGTTATTCTCTTTTACTTACAACTGGTGTATTTTCTGTTGGTTTTGACTCTGAAGAAATCTAAGAATACTTTTCACTTGTTTTCAATGATCAACGTTTTTTTTTTTTTTTTAACTCTTATTCTAGTTGTACCTCTTATAAGATGTGCTAGTTTACCCCTACTTGTCCCTGCAGGCTTTTGTTCCCTTCTGCCCATATGCTGAACTAAGGGGAAGAATATAAAATTTCAGAAGAGGTGTGGAATTTCCTCAAGTGGACACACAGATTACCATTTTTGAAGAACAATTTTATGCCCAGTTTTAGTCTCAAATTCATTGCATATTGAAATCCAGATGGTGCATAACCAAGCAGCAGCCAAAGGGGAGGTTCCTGAAGAAATTATTGCATTTCCAATAGTAATAGGTATCCATCATTTTGCACTGAAATCAGGATTTTATTTTGCATGCTGTCATTTTGTAGTGAGTAGCTGGTGGTTTAAATCTATATACTAAAAGAGAAACCATGTGAGGTTTGAGAGGTACTTGCAAGGTTTCCTCTATTGCCAACAATTTTCCGTTGCATAATCAAATTGTCAGTAAAGTGGCAAGTAAATGTGTAGGAAGGATCCATATGTTTACCAAATAATGTTAAGATTTTGATTTTGAATGATTTCCAGTGCACTTTGTTCATCAACTAATCAAAAACACTTTTGGAAGAGAAACACAGATGAATTCACTTAGTTTTTAAGTGAATATCATAATCCACGCAATTATTATATTCAGAATTGTTTAGAGACTTGCATTAGCAAATACACTGAATGTATCTGGTTTAAGTTGAATATCCTATGTCTTTCACATACACACCACCAGAACAGGTTGGGGGGAGGGGGGGGGCGGTGGTGGTGGTGGGATCAGCCTTCTGTTTTGTCTTTCTTTCTCTTCATCATGCTGCAAAATACCAAGGAAACAGAGATTCCAGAGGCCTAATTTACTGTTGATGTAGATATCAGCTATGAAGACGAAATCTGTCAGATTTATTTTCAGCTCTTCCATAAAGCTGAGCCTGAGCTCAGTCAAATATCATAGGAATGCTTCATCCCTCAAAATCCTGCTTTTATAAAATAGTTGAGGGTCGTTCTGGAACTTCAGCAGAGAGAATACAGGTAACTAGCTGAAAAACAAGACCATTAATATTTTCTGAGAAGTGCAAAGACACAGGATGGGTAAAAGCCCGTTTAAAGCTCCCCTACCAAAAGTACACGACATAAATATTTTAAAGAAACTGCATTTTGTCTGGTACCAGTCACTCAATTCTGAGTGGACAGAAGACACAGTGAACATATGCCACAAAACATGAATCAGTTACTCTCAACTCCACTAGCTACCATTATATTTTTTCTAGTACTGCTTAAATTCCATTAAATTGTATCTTGATTCAAAACAGCATGTCTGAAGTATTAACTGCTGTCTCTGAGCCTTCACATTTCCGATCCACCAGTAGTGCCATGTCACTTGACACTATTGGCTGACTCATCCGCAGCCTTGACCCTTAGCGTTACCGTCAGTCTGAAGGCTTCTGTCAGGTAGTTTATTTGTCAAAACAGAATGATTTCTGTCTGACCTACTTAAACAATTCGTGGCTATAAAGTGTCATGCCTTGGAACTAGTTCATTAGCTTTATGATTCATCAACAGACGTGATGGCATTTGTGATGAATGGAGGTGCCCAAAACATGGGTGAAAAAATCATATTCATTATCAGTTTAAGTATTATTCCTATTAACAAGAAAAATCAGATCATCATATAGCGCCTGTTTCTTGTATATCGCAGCTGAGATTTAAGTATACAAATAGAACTTACACGTTTGTAACCATTATTGAGCACACTAACTGAAAATGTGATAGCATGGGAATAGGCATAAATGTGTGTGTGTGTCTATATATGCATATAAAATATTGTTTTCAAACAGCAATTCTAAAAATAGTACTTAAGTTCCTGCTATCTAAATGAATCTTCTATCTTTCAAAATTGGGACACTGTCTATTTTTTTTGCTTTGCAGGAGGCTTGTCATTGAAGGCCGTTTCTGGGCATTTGGTATTTTTTTTAAAAAAAATAAGACTAAATATCAATTTAGGTTACTTTCTGGAGATACTAATTTCTGAAAAAACTGACCATGACTGATAAAGCAGAGTAGTTTTCAAAGCATTAACACATTCTAATATAGTACAGCCTTTTCATAAAAATGTGGAAAGAGATTCATGAACTATTTGAGAAGAGTGTAAAAAACATTATCACTGAATTAAATGAAAATGTTTGTTTTTTCAGATGTTTACAAACAGAAGTGTTTGGAATGTTTTGTCAAATACTTTTGAATGTTTATTCACAGAAGTGTAAGAATGAAATCAGTCTTCAATGGGCAGAGTAGATTTGTAGGATTCAGCAATAAATTATGACATGCCAGAATCACTCCTCTGTTGTCACTTTATGCTCCAGATGAAGGTTCTTACAGGTCCTGTTTCCTACCTAATTTCTAATCTGGTGTTTCTTCTATCCACATCTGGCCATTCAGTGCTGGTGCTTTTGATTCTTTCACCCACATCACCCTACCAGGGATCAAACTTTTAGCTGTAACACTCCACTTCTCTTTCACAGACTCCCATTAAATTAAGGCAGTTCCTTTCCCAGCCTCTTCATCCTGCTATTAACATTTCTTCTCCTCTCAAAGACAGACATTATCTTGTTAATCCTTCTTTCTAGAAATTCCTTCCTATGTCTCCTGAATTTGCTCCTGGACAAAAATAAATTAGTTAATTAAGGTCAAAGTTTTTAAATCACAGAATTTTAATGTCTATCTAAATGCATATTTTAAAAGGTATGCTTGTTCGCCAGACAGATTAAAGAAAGCCATAAATCTATACATACCCCTGTGAAATCACTTTTTTTTTCGTAGTTAATCTATCTTCAGTATTCTCAGTAGCAGTAAAAATAAAATTCCACATATATAATACATACATTTTGGGGGGAAAATTCTACCTGTCAAGTGGGGTGTCTTTTTTAGTTTTTCTGTATTGTTTTTACCTCTTGCTTTAAATCAGATGAATCAAAATGCTTGTAAGGCTCATGCATCAAAATTGAAAAGAAAGCGCAATTACAGATATAGTGTAAAGACACATCTAAAGATCATATAAAATAAGACTTCAGCATACTTCCCAATTCATGCTAACTCCAAGGGTAGCAGAAATGAATCTATCCCTAAATTAAATTGTGGTTAAATCACTTGAACCTTAACTTTTTCAAAAACTTCAGTACATCTTCCCCACCCAATATTTGCCACAGATTTTCTATGGCATTAACTCACTTCTTTATGCAGCATAAAACATGGTGGGTGGGTGTAATATTGTGGGTTTGATCCTGAACTTTTTTTAAGTTAAAGGCGACTGTTCACTGTTTACATACAGATGAGGTGAGTCCAAACGGTGTCAGGCAGTTGTCCAGTTCAGTGTGCTGCCTACAGCGCTGCTTCAGAAGACCATGTAGAAACTTCACAGCCATTTATTATGCAATAAACTTCCCTAGGAAAAAAAAAAATGTTTAGGGGGCCTACTGCTTTTTTCTTCTGTTAAAGCCATAAGGAAAATAACGCTGGAAAATTTTGTGTATTTTTTTGCACTGAGACATATGAGAAATGATTCTTAATGTGTGAACTTTTAGAAAGCTGGACTTCGTGGAATGAGAGCAGTTTTCCTTTAAGCTACATGAAAATGTCACTTCCCTCCTCTCAGCAGGCTGGACAGACGCAATGTCATGTGGAAATGAGATCTGGACCTTAAAAACAATTCTGTGTCTACAGGATTCTTGAAAACCTAAATATGTGGCAAGTACCTTCATGACAGGCATCACAAAAGAGAAGAGATCTTTAAAAGAAAATTTCAGCTAAAAAAGGTGAAACTTTCAAAACAGCAGCCTAAATTTGAAATGCAAGTGAAATGCAATAATTTCCTTAATAAATTAATAGATTTTTTCTTAAAAGGTCTACTAGCAAATTATAATTTTTTTTTTCCATGATAGATCTTTAAATGAAGTTCCTAAATACTTTCTGTGAGGGGAAAAAAATAACACATACAAAAGTCAATGGCAAAATTCTATTAGTTTTAAGGGTGTCAGAATTACAAGTTTATTCACAGCTTTTTTATAAGCATCTGTTAATTATGTTTCATTAAGATGTTTAATCTCTATTTGCTGCTTCCTAGATGGGAGCTCGTTTACTTGATAACTTGTTTTTTCTTTGACAGTATCTTGTGTCTTGGAATACTTCTATGAAATGAGGTGGGGGTATAATTACATACTGTTAATGTATGAAGCAGCACAGTTCTTAACACATCTTTAAGATCTTAAACATCTTAAATTCATTCAATATTAGTATACCTTTGTGACACAATTTGCTCAAAATTGTTAATCCTGAAAATTATCTGTATCATCTGTTCTCACCTTAACACAGACATATCTTTTCCTGCTTAACTTCCTAGTTTTTCAACTTATCTCCAAGAAGTTGCACTGTAACGTAGTCTAAGAATAAATTGCATCATAATAAATTAGCAATAAATCCTGATATACTGGAACTTCACCTGCCTTTTTATTATAATAGTGAAGAAAATTATTATTACTGAATGCAAATATTTTGTACAACCTCCCAGTACTTGCTTCACAGGAATCATGCTACATGAAAATAGCTGTACATCATGCTATTTACTGAAAACATTGAGAAGAGCCAGCTGGTCAATTAGAGAAAAATGACATCAAATACTTAAAGGGTGGGTGTCAGGAGGATGGGACCAGGCTCTTTTCAGTGGTGCCCAGCGACAGGACAAGAGGTAATGGGCACAAACTTGAGCATAAGAAGTTCCACCTAAACTTGAGGAAGAACTTCTTTCCTTTGAAGGTGGCAGAGCACTGGCACAGGCTGCCCAGAGAGGTGGTGGAGTCTCCATCTCTGGAGACATTCCAAACCTGCCTGGACACGTTCCTGTGCCACCTGCTCTAGGTGACCCTGCTCTGGCAGGGGGGTTGGACTAGATGATCTCCAGAGGTCCCTTCCAACCCTACGATCCTGTGATTCTGTAACCTTTCAGTATAAAAAATATTTTATTCAAGCCAGAATCTCTAACTTGGAACATGCTAATAAGCCTTCCAAAAATGATAGCAAGAAAAAAGTAATTATGTGTAAATACTACTTTCTCTAAGACTTTTATCCTAGGCATGTTGTTTGACATTTTTTTTCTGGATATTCCCAAGAGAAGCAAAGCCCTTCCTATCTCTACGAAACTAGTTCAGCCATAAGGCTAGAAAATGATTCCTCTGATTTTTAGTTATTTTTTTCATTGTCTGATAGAAAAAGGAAATCTGTTACCCCACTTGGTACCTGGATATTCCTTTCTACTTAGTAATGAAGCTTTGTCATGAGCAAGGTAAGTAATGGTCCGTACTTAAAGAATCATGACTGACCTCTCAGCCACACCGTTAAAGGCCATGCAAAGATTAAAGTTTTCAAGGGGAATCAGCTGCTGTATATGTGTTATTCCAACTGATGCAGGTATGGTGACAGATGCACCTCTGCAGCTCTGATTTATATTTCAGTTCAGCATTTCAGTACCCAACTGCCTTAATTTAAAAGCATACATAAATTTGTTGTTACAAACTGAAAAGATGTGAAAGGGATGGGGATGAAAGCATGAAACTGACATCTGTTTGTAATGAAATCA
>VXBH01004946.1:546685-645770 GCA_013400035.1 Rynchops niger
ATTGTATTATTATTTACTATTTTCTTATTTATTATTATTTTCATTAAAGTAGTTTAGTTCTTTTTCTAAACTTGTAAAACTCCTTATCTCTTCCTCTCCTCTCTGAGGAGAGAGGTGGGTGGAGACCATCTGTTTTTCTGATTGGCCAATCTGGCCAAAACCAGTAATATATATTTATATATATTAATATTTATTGGCATGGAAAATAGTTTTGAATTGCCCTTTATTTGCATTAATTTTTGTAATTACAATTCTTCTACAGTAGCTATTATAAGTGGTCAGTCAGAATAACTAACAAGAAAACAAGCTACCAGATAACAAAGTAATGAGAATATCAATTGCAATATAAACTTTCAATTAACATTTAAATTTGTTATAATATCGATGATTCTGATTACCAAAATAATTAGCAGTTATAAGTTCAAGTTCTGGTCATAAATAAATGTACATGACAAGACATATATGTATTTTAGGGAAAAAGAATAAGCATGCAACAGTCCTATATTAAGCAATTTGGGAAAAAACACCACCAAGACTGGAAAACACATAAAATAGATATATCTTTTTACATGTATGCATTTTTTTCATTTTACAAAAAGCTCAAAATCCTGACTCTTTTTTTTAAATTCAGAAGAAAAACAATTTTATAAATAGTATTTGCTTTATACCTATCATATGTATTATGCATAACGTATGTTCAATATGTGTATGTAATATATGCGTACACAGGTATAGTGTATATCTCACATATATGCTATGAATACATCTTGTATGACACACATATACCCTCTCTGTGTGAATGCTTAAATATCGGAGTCCTGCAGAGTACAAATTTTTAACTGTCATAATTTTAAAAACAGTAATATGATTAGCAAAATTCAAGTCATTGTCGTGCATTTTTGTTGGTACCCCATTGAAAGAAAGTTTATTTCTGGTAAATCAATGTTAACTGTGGCGCTTTGGATTGGAAGTGTCTTCCCAGTCTTAACAGAAATTTATTATCACAGCAATTTCTGAAGTGATATCAAATCCACATAGGACTGGAGACACGGATATTGTCTTGAATATCAAATACACATATATTTTTTAAATCACAAACTAGATTTTTATGTGGCATGCTCTGACAATGAATGGACTTTGGGCCCAAAACAACTTAGGGCATGTAGTTGAACCTCTTCAAATTCTCAGTTCACATCAAGCAATTAAAAGGAATGATTAATAGAGGAAATCTGATGAGATTTCTTTTTTTTTTTTTTAAATATAGCAGTTCAGAAAGCAGCAGCAAAAGCAGTCAGACTGAACAGAACTTCAAGATCAGGATGCCTGCAACACAAAAAAGCCAGCTAAACTTCACAGTGTCATTTCCTTTCACTTCATTTTTTATTTGGACTCTGCAATTCAGGATAAATGAATGCTAGATTACAGTAGCTATATCTCTGCCCTTCATAAGAAAATCAGGGAAAATCTGTGAGATTTTCAAGAGATAAAGGCAGAGAATCAGTTAACAGGAGTTATATATACTTACAAAAATTTTAACTGACTCAGGATTGCAATGGCCAGGGAGAGAACATGAACTACAGGGCAGTTTCAGAATTCATGCAATTTTACTGAGCCGTTAATTATGATGTACCTTCTCTATTTTTCCCACTTCGGCCACATGTTTCACCATTAACATCACTTCATCACTTTGCACAGAGAATATGGCTGCAGCAGGTGAGAAACAGTAGAATAGAAAGCTCTTTAATGTTAATTGGTCAAAAATTAAGTATATAAATCACCATGACTTCTCTTCCTTCAAGGATAAAGCAGAACATAAGTTACCTGTTTTCCAATTTTGTATGCCAGTAAGCCGATATTCTGCTTCACTTAATTTACGATTTGTTTCTTGATTATGAACCTTTGAGAAAGGCTATGAATGTATGCGAAACAAATGGATTATCTTGGAAAGAAAAATGCCTTTTCTACTTTGGAGAAGAAAAAAAAAAAAAAAAAGATCAAAACAAAAAAGCTGAATTGAGCTAGCTCTGTGATAATTTGACATTCCAGGATAGGCATCTGAGTATCATGTACGGACTAAACCCACTGCTCAAGTATATCATGCCCACACTTCCCGCTCTCCCTTCCCTTCTGTTCGGTTTTTACATAGGTGACAAAACCTACTACACTCATGACTTGTGCCGCTGACGGAGACTTATGTCTGGGATTTCCTTTCAGCCCCGCGTTTGTCACCACTTTCAGTGCAGCATTCTTAGACTTATCCAAAAATTGGGAGTTAGGAACCTAACTCGTAAGGTCTATTAGACAGCTTTATCCCTTCCTCCTCTCCTCCATCTGTCTTACCACCCACTCCCACAGACGCACGGAGGTAGGAATGAGCCCTTTACAATGGGCTGAGTTTCTGGCTCTCATATGTAAAATTGGTGGTTTGATGCTTTGCTAGATTGTCATAGAGGTGTAACTCCCTTCCTTTTTGTCATTTTCGTCACCCCTTTAATGTCTTTTAGCCGAGGCTTCTGAGCATCCTATGGAATCCTTCTCCAGATATTTCTGTTGTTGCGAGTAGGACTGGTTATTGAGTAATGCTCTATGCTCATAAGCGAACAATTCCCAGGAAGCCTGCAAGTGGCTAACGCACATTGCAGTGGTGTTACCAGTGCAATATGTAAATGTCAGTCAGCTCAGAAGTTTCTGAACAGCTTAAACTGGGGGCTGCAAAGGTAGGTCTGCTAAGACACTACCAGGTCTCTGCAAAACTTTCAAGCTTTTACTGGTGATGTTCAGTTTCTTGAGCCCACCAACAGGACACCAATATGTTCAAAATTAAGCCATTAACACAATTGAGAATAATTTAAAAGTCAAAGAAGTTACCTTGAATAAGACTCAAACTTATATTGTGGTACTTCAGGATTTAATGAACAAGATTTTCTGACTCAGTAAGATCAGCAGAAAATAAACCCATCAGAATTAGCCCCTGTGAGAAAACTATTAACCTTTGTTTAAATGCGCACTGATTTAGGACTCAAAGTGGTAAACAGGAATTACAAAAGATTGCTGTGAGCATTAAAAAGTGGAAGTTTTGCAGCCATTCTCTACATTTAGAACAAGTAATTTCCATTGTAAGTTGTTACAGCATGAATTGTGGAAGCAGTTACTCAGGCTTCAGTGATGTGGACAGGAATGAAAATGGTTTATGAAAAGCTACATTTTGTTTATTTTAGAGCCAGAAATAAAACGTAAAAGAACGAAATTATTGAATTTTAAAAATTATTAGATTTGTTTTGACATTTCAGTTTTGGGTGCTGTAATTTTTGCCAGGATTTATGGTTAACTGACCACAAATCTTAGAGACATAAGCAGCTAAAACAAAATATTTCTCTGGACATATTACACATGTGCAGTCCAGTGCAAACATTGGTACAGTAAACCAAGATTTCCAGTGTTTCTTGTTTCTTTGTTTTTTTTTAAGAATCTGTGTGAACATTTCCCTTCTTTTAAGCCCTGACATTGTTATATTCAGTTTGTGCTGTCACGAATACAAGGAAAGTGTCAAGTGTTTGTTTCCTTAAATAGAAACTTTTACTGCCCTTACTATTTAGTTGCTAAATTAAATGTTAGATACACTTACATCATTATTTCTTGGGATAAGCAAGTTTGTAAAAGGATATCAGCTGTGCTTGGAGTGCTTGTCTGGAAGGACATCCAATGACTTGGAAAAAGCATGTCTGTTGTCATTCCAGTGAAAAAAAAAGTGCTAGGAGGAAATAGTTAACCTGTAAGGACAAAGGGACCTGATGAAATTTTAGAAATGTTGTACTCTGCTCACCAATACTAGCAGGAGAGCATTTTGTTTATAAAGGTTGTGCTGAAGTGTGTCTTCTGGTTGAAATCAGAGCTGTGAATTGCTTCACTGAAAGTCACAGACACTGCAAATTCCTTATGCACTGACTGAAGTTGTTTATTAAGCATTTACAAATGACCTTGGCTCAAACAATCCAGACTTCTTAAGGATGAAATCTTAAATTTATTACAAGCAGTCCTGATCACCAAAACTAGAGGGATCATCCCATTTGAGTGCTGTCATAGGCACCATTCCCCAAATTTGGTGTTTAGGAGAGTGCCTAATCATGCAGGTTGATGAATTAAATTATATATATTTTTTACCAGCAGTTTTCAATTATTGTCTTCAAGACCCCATGTACAAATTTCATTGAATATCATGGTCTTTTTTTTTTTTTTTCCACTGAAATAGCATTGCTGTTGATTCGAGAGAGATTTTGGGTGTGATTCATTCTTTTCCAAAAGAGCTTAATTCAAAATGCCGGTGTTTCTGAGGTGATTCTGATACATCCAGGAATCAGAAGTTCTGTTTACAGGAAGGAGAAGAAAATTTCTTCCTGAAGCATAGTAGGCTTGAGAGAACAAGGTTAAATTTGTAGCCAGGCAGTATTGCAGAGTGAGGAGAAAATCCTTCCTTTTGAAGCATTTAGCCTGCCAACAGCTCACAATCAAACTTTTCTCAGAAGATTTCAATGTCTTCCAACTTCAGGTGAGATAGAAATAACAGAAGATCTTTATGCAATATTTTCTGGTTAAAGTAAAAAAGTTTAAAAGTGTTAATTTTTCATGTTTTAAAAAAAAAAAAAAAAAATCCACTCCAGTTTTTAAGTCTAATCTTTCCCCCCTTGTTTCCTAGGTATACAGATGAACATATCCATAAATGTTTATTCATTAAGGCTGACAATTAGAACTGAAAGTCACTTGCACAATGGGCATATTTTCTTCTTGGCAAAAAGAGCAAATTGATTAATTTTATCATCATGTCACATGACAATGCCATGGCACTTAAAATTATACCAGTAGTTGGCTGTTCAGAATGCAGATAACCAAAGGGAATTTTAACCTCCCTCAATGATTTTTAGGAGGAGATTAACTCAGGTGGTTTACAAGTGGAATGGTATTTTACCTTTTCTGCATACTCAGTCAAAGACAATATGTACCGTGTGATGTCATTTTTTATCTACATAAGCACTTGAAAATGGATGCACTTAGATGAACAATTCATAAGCTTGCTTTTATCTTTCATGCTACTTTTCTGTCTTTCTTTAGTAGCTTTCATGCTACTATTCTGTCCCCAAGAGCAGGATATACACTGGTTTTTTAACATGCTACTAACATGAGATACTTTTTTTTCCAACTAATTTCCAACAGTTTGGACTGTTCAGACTGTGATTCAATAAAGCTCTAAAAATATTACTGAACAGATTTCACTAAAACATATACATGTTCAGTTATGCCTGTTAGTCCCAGTCATCTGTTAGATATGAATAAATATATTTTGACAGAAAAAACATCTTAAAAGCTAGGAAAACATTATAGGATTTCTTTTGGAAAATAAAATTTACTCTGACAGCTATTTCCTAAAACAGCAATGGGAAAAATTAATTTACAATTAGGATGCTAAGCTCTTATAGTTGACATCGTTGGTCTGACACACAAAAAGGCCCCTGGGATTAATTACCTACTGTAAAATATCACTGTGTTTCTTTGTGCTTCTTTTGCTTCTTAACTGGATTTAAAGACATAGTAACTGACCAGATTTATTTGAGGTACCTAGACAGCGCCATGTAGTATTCTTCAGATAATTTGGTAGCTTGTCTTTAGAAATTCACTTGTAAGTACTTGTCCTTTAAGATTGCTAAAGTGTACTTTTTTTGATTAACAGCTTGAACCCATGAGCCCAATTACCATAACTGTATTATTCCCTTATAGCATGAGTCACCAAAGCATGTGCCATTCATGTGGAGTCCAAATTATTCTGTCAGGCATTCAAATTTGAAATATCTGAACTTCAGTTTTCTGTATTTCATATTATCTTTTGAATTCATCATTTTTGCTAGATGTTTCCGCCATCAATTTAATTTTTTTAGTTATTGAGTTATTCTACATAAATTATTAATACAGTAATTTTGCTGTGGAAATTCAGACAAGGGACATATCAGTGAAGAGAAAAAGAGTATCTGGCTTTGGGAACTGGCAATGGGAATGAAAATATTTTCTTTGCTAAAACACTGATGTAAATTATGTGCAATATAGTCAGGAAAATGTTTTGATCAAGAATTGCCCTGGATGTGAAATGTTCCTGAATCTGTGGAAAGCCTCATTTTCTTCAAAGCAATTCTTCATAACTAAAAGACAAACACTGTATTTTGTGGTCAAATTCATCCCTGGGATCAAGGAGAGGAGGGAAAGAAAGAGGGAAAGATTTTCTGAGTCCTCCACTGAATGTTATTCAGTTGAACCTAAGGATACAGCACATCATCTGTAACAGCATGATATAGTAATAAGCTTATTTAGTAGCTCAGAATATGCTGCTATTAATATCTATTCTTTCAAGTAAATGTGGAGCTTTTTCTGCTCTATAAAGAGATTCTGCAGTATAAACAGATGATTCTTGCAATTCTTTGGTTCTACCTGGAAAAGAAATGTAGCAATCTCCCGGGGTTTTCTTTGGATTTAAAGAAAGCCCTAAGGTTTCCTTTGAAGGGGTATTCCTGGAGACTGGCTGGTATTCCGTGAATTTCAGAGTGTGGGGTTTAAACTGACAGAGAGAATCTTGTAAGAAGGGGAGCTGTTAAGGCACATCCTTTCCCTGCATATATCATAGTCCAATAGATGAGTAATTGAATGGGTTTATTTCAGATGTTTCATATATTGCAACCATAGTTATTCTGTCAGGTTTAGGTACCCAGTTACTATCAGTAGAGCATTTAACTCATTTTCATCTGTGCTTAAGTGCTATATTTTAATTCTATTAGTTTATTTTCATATTCTGATAGTAATTGTGCTATGGATCCCTCGAAGATATGAGTAAAAAATACTGTTGTATTTCTTTCAATGACTATCTGTATCACCAGTGTATCCAAAAAGTGTTATATTATCTACACTTTTCTGAGAATGATTAAAGAACGGGTTCTGAAAAAAATAATTTGTTCCATAAAAATGTTATATCTTGCATATTGGGAATACTGATGTATGCAGAAGAATTTCTTACAGTCTTAAAGAAGTGCAGGCCAAAATCTGTAGCCTTGATAAGGAGATATTTCGCTGTCTTATCGGAGTGCCTCCAAGCAATTCACAGTTTTCAAGGAATAATACCATGGGCCTTCAGTAGTGCTGTAAATATTTACTCTTCTCGTTACAAACTGTTGCACTGGCTAAGCAGGGAAGGCTGCCTTATGGAAGGACAATAATAGTGGGAGAGCAGGAGGAAATGGTGCAGTTAACAACCTCATAAGGGCTTGATAAGGAGGGTGGGTAACAAAGTTATGACGTTTGCAGTGAAAAAAATCACCCTCATGACAGTCCAAACTAAAACTGACTCTGAAGAACTGCATCAGGATCTTATGATGCTGAATAAAAATTGCAAAAAAAATCTATATTCGTGTAAGAAAAACAAACCTTGGGAGCACAGATAACACCATACACAGACTATTATGGTTCAAAAGTAGCTACCACTACTTAGGAAGGAGATCTTAACCATTGTGATTACCTCACTGCACACAGAGTGTTCAAAATCTTTACAGAGAACAAAACAGAAAATAGAGTTATCGCGCTGTATAAATTCATTGTTACCACATCTTGGGTACTGCTTGCAGTCCTTGGTTGCCCACCTTCCCCATTGTTTAGGACTACAGGGAAGATAACAAGGGCAGCCAGAAGTATACAGTGCTTTCCACAGAATAAAAGAAACCAATTGCAATGCTTCTGTCTAAACAGCAGGAAACTGAGGGATATCATAAAATCATGAACGACATAGAGAAAGTAAGTAAGGAATAATAATTCACTTTCTGCTTAAATGGTCCTTAAACCAATGAATAGCAGAAGCTATTAAATCATAACAAATGGATGATTGAGTTATATTTTTCTCCTATTCTTAGACTCTGAAAAAAGCAGGATGTGCTATATAGAACTTTGATGTGAGAATCACGATACTTCTCACCTGCTGCAATCTTTCAGGATAAACCTGCTCCAGTGTGAGCAGTCCACGGGCCACATTCCTTCAGGGAACATCCACCTGCGCATGCGCAGTGGGTTTCTCCAGGGACTGCAGTGTGAATACCAGCTGCACCATGGGTCTTCTTCAGGGGCTGCAGGGAAACCCCTGCCCCAGCGAGGGGTTTGTTGGTGCCCCAGGGGCATCTCTGCGGGGGCACCTGGAGCCCCTCCTCCCCTCCTCCTGCTCTCCCCTAGGGGCTCGCAGGGTTGTTTCTCACACTTTTATCCCCCACCCCTCACCGCCTCCTCACTGAGCCCCTGCAGCCCACCACCACTGCCAAAACCTTGACACCCGCACTCAGTACAGTTATTTACTTTTCAAGTACCTGAGGTCAGAGGGGTTTAAAACATGTCTCTTATATCCTTTGCATTGGATCATATGACTGAAAAGTTTATTTTCAAGTCAAAACTTTGTAACTCAATATAGAAATCTCATAGTTTGCTTTTTGCAAGCCATGAATAATCCATGCCTCTTAAGAAAATACTATATATTTCTTTACACATGCCCCCAGCCTTTTGCTGTACCCACCTTCTTTGATTGTATTTATTTGTTATTTTGTTGGCTCAAAAATTTTAGCTTTTTGGCAACATGGAACTTCTTTTGAAATATTCCCCCCATCTGTATGATGTAGTCTAATCTCATGTTTTATTGACCAATTATTACCAATTGAGCAATAATGGCACAGAATAAAGTAGCTAAAAGATATTCAGTATCATTTTCAAACTTTATTCTCAGTATTGACCACATTATGTTCTTTAGCTGATATGGTAAAATACAGAAAATCTTTACAATTGTTTAAATTTTAAAAATCCCAGACTCCTGGCTTCTACTGAAGTCGTCATGATTTTTCTACAGATTTCTCTTAAGCCACAATTTTGATCTATATATGTTCTTCAGAGATATAACCATGTCTTTAATGACTTTTTGGTAATAAATGGCACTCAATTTTTTTCAGAACTTGAAAAAAAAAAATCTAAAAACGCATATTCACACAGAAGGCTTTATTAGAACTTCTATCTTCCTCCCTCCAATGTTTCATTCATTCTTTCAGAGCAGATGTATCTCAATACTGTCTAAATGCTTGAGGGCTGTTCACAAGTCAGAAGAAAATTGAAGTCCTTTCACTAACTATAAATATCAGTGATTTGAAGACCTCAGTGGCCTACAATTCCATATAAAGCCTCAGATTTTCAAGTAATAGGCCAATTAATACATTCAGATTATTCATGAATAATGTATGAGAAGAAAAATAGAAAGCATTACTGTCTTTGAAGATCTTGCTTGCTGTAGTCAAAGATCTTTTTTAAAGATCAGTTACTGTACATCAATGCTTTTTCAGATCAAATACCATCATCAGCTACATGAAGCTCTCCAGTAAGGGACAGAGCTAGTAAATTACAACAGTGAACAGCCTGATCAAGAGATGTTTGACAGAAATTCAACATCTGCTTGATGCTGTGCAAAGAAAAACACTAACTGAGTATAAGCTTTGACTCCAGTTCTGGTGTACAATCAGGGGTTTTCGTATTGTACTTTTTGTGTTTTCCTTCTCAGAGTCTTAAGTGGTTTTCAGATGATCAGGAACAGCTCAGTGCAGAGTTTTTCTTGCATCTCGCCAGTACTGAACCTCTTATACACTGTATCTCAGGAAAGAGCAACCTGAAAAACACACGCTTGTTTTACGATAATGGTAACATATGCCTTCTTTGTTTCTAATTTCCTTTATTGACATTTTTTACTTTCAGTACATTTCCTGCCAAAATGAAAGTCATATTTTATATTCATTACATGCTAGAGCTATGACAATTTAGAGGCACAAAAGGAACATTTGGTAAATACAGAGAAGATCAATTAAGAAACTGGTATTACCCCTACATGGCAAGAAAGTAACGTGTTCTGCTCGGTCAGAACACAGATCTTTCTATCTGAAAAGAACATATCATAAGGTAAGAACAGCTTTTATCCAGCTCACAGATACCAACATTCGTTACACAGCAAAGACTGACTTTTTCCTCTGCAATCAGGCTTGACTTTCTCTCACTTTTCATTGGAGAGGTAACAAAATACTGAAGAGCTTTCTCTTTTTCACTGCTATAACTTCTGTGGCCCTTGAATACTTTTGAGAAGAAAGTGTTGTGAGATTCCTGTACGTGGTTCATCCTCAAGTTCCATGGAAGTTCTACTATTTTCTGACACTTTTGTAAAAGTTTAACAGAGATACTGCTATGAACTATGTCACTACAAGCACCGATCCTGTTTAACTTTTAATTTAACTCTATCTGAATTCTGTATCAGTTCAGAGAAATTCCAAACATTTGAATTTTCTCTAAAATTGTTGATTCAGTGAAATTATAGGTATGTTCTTATACCTTACCATATGGGGTCTCTCACTGGAGCTGGAACAACCAGCTTTTTCTGAATCAGCATCTTCTCAAATGTAAAAACTGAAAACACAGGATAATTCATGCTGGAAGGGACTTCAGGAGGTCATATATTCCAGCCCTGTGCTCATGAAAGTTGTAAGACTAAGGCTGCAAACCAAACTTCCTGTATTCTGAGGACTGTTTGACCTAAATCCTATGGTGAGGTTCAATGTTGTTCTTGGCATTTCAAGGGTTCCACACTCATTTCAGGAAAACTTAATCTAAGGTTGTTTAATTTTTCTTCATTATCATCTGAACTATTGTCATGTTTAATGGCAACTTTTTAAAGTGTAGAATCAGCTTGTTATTTCTTGCTGAAGAAAGCTAAAGGACATTAAAAAATTCCTGTCTTTTGGGAACCTTCTTGGTTATCTGTGTTATTGTTTCATGAAATCTGATGCTTATTCACTAAATGGAAAATGATAATATTACTATACACCTCCATTTTTGTGCTCAGTGTTCTCCAATGTTTGAAAATTCTCCTAACTGGTCATTTTTAAAGATTCATCAGTATTTTCTTTGGATGATGGAAGAACTTACTTTAAACTATGAAATGCTTTTTTAATTCCTACAAATAATATGAAAAATGTACTTAGAAAAAAAGAAGAAATTACCTACATTAAAAAATGAGACTACAGTAAATTATTTCTTTCTCTATTGAGCACGTATCTGTACAATGCCTTTGTAAAGCACAGTCAAAAATTTTAGAGCCTAATGAAAACCAAAATTAAATTAGGTGTTGTGCAACTGAAATTTTTTTTTTCCAAGTATTCATTTCATAATCTATCCTATTACACAGCTTCTCTTTTGTTGATATTTGTAGTCTTCAAATGGGGGAGGGAGAGCTGCTGAGTAATTTCTCTGACTTCTTTTCACAGGCTTGCTTCTTCCAGTTAGACTATAAGCCAAACCTGTCTCTATTCTGAACTTCTTTCTCTCCCTTCCCTCTCCATCCACCCTTAAAGTCTAGTAGAGTCAGTAGGAGCTTCTGGGGAAAAAAGCTAAATTTCATCCTAGTGCCTAGACTATGAAGGAAGTCAAAGACCTCCTCAAACTCTGGTGAGAAAGGGTAGTGCAAATTACATTGCCAAGTTTAATGCAGGAAAGTTTCCAGAGGGAGACAGTGGGAACAATGCAAGAATTTAGCTAAAGCAGGGATTCAAAGCATAGAAGAGAAGATAATTAAAAATCTCAGAACTAATCTATTTCCTTATCTCTTCTATTATGGTCTCTGTGGAGCATCTTTGTAAAGGCTGAAATAAGCATTTGATGGATCTGTGTAGGATCCATGGGATTTTGACAGCAAAATGACAGCAAGAAAAAAGATGTTTGATGAATGATGGGAAATTTTTTTTAGTATTAAATTACAGGATACATAAAGAGGGAAAAAGGAAATGGAGCCTTGGACTATGGGAATATTAGCGCACCAAACAGCATCTGTGTATGTCACTAGGTTCCCTATGAGTTTACCCACACTGAAGCCCTTTCCAAGGCACATTATTTTGCAGTGAGGATATCTGGCAGCAGCATACTTGTCTCAGAGCTCAGTGATGCACTGACGTAGCAGTGATGTTGCAAGCCAGTAAAGCTTTGTATTGCTACTCTTCCCTCAGGTAGCCAGAAGCTGTTCCAGGCATGTTTTGCAAACAGAGACAGTACTCATCAACAGTTATTTCCACTTTGTTCTGCGTTGTCTGAGACCTCTATAAGTTCTCTTTCACTTTGTGAAATAATGACCCTTAAGCATCTGACATCTTAAAAGTACCTCACGTGTTGCTTTTAGCTTTTCCTGGTTTATTGGTACATTGCCAACCCAGTACAGTATGTCTTTGCCTAATGTATATATAAGTTCAGAACACGTATATATTCTTTTGAAATAGCCTGATTAATTCACAAAATCCTTACTTATTCATTAAAATGAGAAGTTATTTCAATCTATTTTACCAGAATAACTGTAGCACTCCCAATTACATCTACCTGAATATTAGCATGTGAATTGTGTGTGGCCAAAGGAGTGATATATAGGTCACTTAATCTGAAAAGCATAAAAACATAGCCACACAAACCTTTGAGTGCAAAATGCATGGCAGTTCTCTCTTTTCCTATATAAATTTTCTAAATAAGAAAGAGAAGGATGGGACTTTCCCCTGGAGACCAGGGAAAGACTGGAGCAAAGAGGACCTACCCTTGGTGGAAGATCAGGTCAGGGAATACTTAAGCAAACTGAACATATATAAGTCCATAGGCCCTGTTGGGATGCACCTACAAGTGCTGAGGGAGCTGGGTGAAGTCATTACAAGGCCACTCTCCATAATCTTTGAATGATTGTGGAGACATGCCTGAGGACTGGAGGAAAGCAAATGTCATTCTTATCTTCAAGACGGGCAAGGAGGACCCAGGGAACTACAGGCTGATCAACCTCACCTCAGTCCCTGGGAAGCTGATGGAGCATCTAATCTTGAAAACCATTTCCAGCCACATGAAAGACAAGAAGGTCATCAGGAGTATGGGAAGTCATGCTTTACCACCTTGATAACCTTCTATGATAAAATGATTGTCTTGGTAGAAAAGCAGTAGATATTGTCTACCTAGATTTCAGTAAGGTTTCCAGTGCTGTCTTCCATAAGATTCTCATAAAGAAGCTGATGAAGTGGGTGACTACAGAGTGAAGCAGATTGAAGACTGACTTCATTGCTGGGCCCAGAGGGAAATCAGTGGAAAAAATTCTAGTTGGAGGCCAGTAACTAGTGGCGTTAACCCGGGGTCAACACAGCGTTGAACCCTGTTCAACATCTTCATTAATGAGACGGATGATGGGGCAGAGTGTGCCCTCAGCAAGGTTGCAGGAGACACTGCTTCATTACCTTGAATTACAATATTTATTAAATGGCATGCATGGAGACAATTTCTCCTGATGCAAAAACTAGTTTTACTATTGTGTACATTAGCAGATTATTTCATTTCCCTACAGTGATAATTAGTGCAAGTTATGAGGTAAACTTCATCTTATGTTGAGTAAACAACACTTGGAGCAAACATCTGTTCATGCAATCATAATTAAATGTGGTAGATGTTTCATACCAAGCTTTTTCCTTTCTTTCTTCCCCCCAGTCCCCACTCCCCAATTCCAGAGATTGCATCGATTAGCAGGTAAGATCTTCTTTATGCTTTTCCATTCCATTAAACATAACATTTCTGAGTGTACTATAGAGAAGTACTGATTTAGATATCAACTGAAAGATCAACTGGTTCCTTAATGGTGACTGGTTTTGACTCCACCACATGACTTACACTGTGTTTTAAAGATACAAGGTTATTTTCTTCTATCAATTGCTGTCCTGAAAAATCCAGGTGTGCTCCAGTGGATGGCAAAGTTTAAACTTTTACAAGGTGTATTACTTTTTTAAGGATTGTCAGTGAGCCACAGGGAACAGCTGTGTGCCAGATCTGTAATGTTCTCACTCCCCAAGGACTCCTTGCTTCTGTTCCAGCTATACGTCTAGATCCATGGAAAGTCAGAGACGCAGAGAGATTGACAGAAGGACAACAGGTCCTTGACAAGGCAAGGCCTGGAGAGAATAAATATGTTCTCAACCTGTGTTGCAGTGGTGATTAGCAGAGAATATTCCTTTCAGAATGCAGTGTTAGAATTAGAAGGAAATATTTCAGCTTGAGTGAAAATCCACTTGAAAATGCATTCTTTGTCCCCAGCCTGATCATTTCTGAAGTACCTGCTAGATCTCCAGTGCAGATATAATAGGAATATGCTTCTATAGAGCCAAGAGCAAAGCCCCATTTGGAATTCAAGCTGGGAATATATTTGAGAAATGAATCGTGTCCTGGGTGATTTTTTATTTATTCACTTATTTTTAGACAAAGTCTGAAAGAGAACCATATAGTGCTAATTGTGTGAAATGTGTTCTATAGGGAGTATTTCACGAAATGCACAAAATTAAGGAAACTTAAAACTGAAAATCTAGACTAGTGGTTGCTGACCTTTGGCTTGGAGACAAAGTTGCTTACAATGTCTTTTGAAGTTGTGAACAGCCACTGGAAATTACGATGAGGTGTAGACTATGATTGCTGTAGGATATGTTTACACTTCAGTTTTCCTTCATGTTTTAAAGCAAGCCAGTGAGCTGAATTGGTCATTGCTAAATTGCATACATTTCCACACAAGTTAATGATGATGGCCATTGCAATTACATGATGGAAATCTCTTTATATTGTTCTACAGTCCTTCACTTGTATACCCTGTTATGCCATTACACTAGCAATTATTGTAGAAAATGGATACTCTGGACACTTTATCTTACTGCTACTACCATATCTTCTGAGATAATTTTGCCCATACTGTCTTACATCATTGCTTCTGTTCTTGCTCTGCAAACCATGAGAGTCTTCTCTGAGAGAGGACCAGACAAGCCTGGATATGCTATTATGGCTGGAGGTCAGATGCTTGCTGGCCTATGGGATGCTAACCAGGTGGACAGCTGGTATACCTTACACAGTACTAAGTCCATGGTGTGGCCTGTGGCTAAGAAAATCACTGTGAAATGAATGAAAATTTTACACCTGCAAGATTAATTTTGACAATCACGTTGTTCTCTGTAGTGTTTGGGAGAGGTAGGTTCTGGCATATCATTCCCTATGGCAGCATCTTGCCCTCTACATGGCTTTTTTTGCTTGTAGCACCATGAGGTCTATAAGATGCTGGTAATGGTAAGAATGCTGGGTGTGTGTAACGATGGCTGGACATAGATTTCTTCTAGGGGCCACTTATTGTTCATTTTCTCCAGAAGCAGTCATAGAAGTTTTTTGCCAGGTTTCCTCTGATCTAGTAAGGAACAAGTGATACTTCAGGTTGCACTGAGAAGCACTGTCAAGTAGCCAGGGAAGGGGGGTGTGAAAAATTAATGCACTCTCCCTAGAACGTAGTGCCTTGCCCACTTTATTGTGTTTGACCCCAGATTTCAAGGGAGGTGTGAAAAATCAATGCACTATCTTTGAAATGCAGTCTGTTGTCTGCTTCATTGCGTTTGACCCCAGATTTCAATATTGGTCCAGACCGCAGACTGTCCTCATTTGCCTCAAAATATAACATATGGGGACAATGTGTTGTACACTGATGTCTTTTCAGATGAAGTTTTGGGTGACCTCATTACAATATGAGAACATTAGACAAACTTTTCCTGGCCACTCGTTGTTGTCCTTGACCTTCATTCAACTATCTTTAATGTTCCCGAAACAGCACTAGTCTATGTTTCTGTCAGAAGTTACTCACCATGTTTCTACATGTGTTCCTACTGGGAAATTCTCCAGGCAGCAACTCTTCTTCCAGCATAATCAGACCAAAAATTCAATTTATTCTAGTCCCCAGGTTATCCCTCTGTGCTCCTAGGACTAGGATTACAATGTCGTCTTTTTCTTGAGTAGCAGCTGTAAGGAGCAACAAAATGCACTGTAGGATCAAGTACTGAAACAGTTGCTTCTCAACATGTGAGGCCTGAAGTTTATAGTTTTTTGAAGCCTTGGGCTCACTAGGTTAAAAGAAATTTTGGAAGAAAACATTTCAGGGCTCAGGTAGCAAAGGAGGACTGGAGTTTGCAGGCTGTTGGTCCATTATATTCTGTGGAGAGTGGCACTTAAACCAGGGTATCCTCTCATACATGATTTTACTTTTTTCTCAGATAACTGAGATTGTAAAATCACAAAAAAGAGACAGGAGAATCAAAGATGTGAAATAAAATCATCAATGATAAACTAGAATAGACTCCAGAGCAGATCATTTTAGCAAATGAAGATACATTTTTCAGAGATGCAGAGATTTCAAAGAGAACCATCAAGATTTCTCAAAATTTTTCTAGAATTATTCCAATAAAACTTGAAACTCCACTGGTGCAGAATTAGCTAATTGGTATTGTAATTCCTAGTAAATGGCAGATGACCCATACCATGACATACAGTTAAAACATTATTGGGATTTTTATAAAAAAGTAAAATGAGGAAACACAACTAGCTAAGAGGATTGTCTAAACAAAATTGCGTTCAGTGAAAAACAGCACTCACTGAGATTTGCCTTTATAGATTTTAAGCGAATCACTGATATTTAGCTGTCTGTTTCAACGAATGATTCAAGTAGTAGTCTGCAGAGACAGGGTGGGGAGAGTGCCTTTCTTCTGGAAAAGAAAGGGTGATGCAACTCTTCAATGACAAAAGTAATTGGACAACACAGTGGAGACACTGATGTGTGGCTGGCAATGGGTTTAAGTTTGACTAGGTGATCTATGATGTTTCCATGAAATCAAACTCCCAGAAAATGTCTGTCTAATGGTGTAATATAAAACAATGTCCCTCGAAAGATTTGCGAGCTGAGCATGTTCTTGGGGTTTCTACAACATATGAGAGTGATAGGACTGAAAAGGTTTTTAAAAAAAAAAAAAAAAAAGAAAGAAAAAAAGAAAAAAACAAAGAAACAAAGAAAGAAAGAATGAAAATTGCTTGTGTTTTTTATTGCACTATTTTTATTTAGCTGAACAGAGCCCTCTGTACCCACAGTTGTTACAAGGGGCCAGCTGCTATAAAAAAATCAAGAAGTTATTTGAAGCTATCATGCCTTTTAAGCCGAAGTCTTTCAAAACTGTTCAGAACAAGGAAATACTGTAGCTGTTTTCAAACCTTGTTCTAAAGAGGCCAGAGAGCAGAGAGGTACTGAAAACGCTAGTGCTGGCAGGAGCTTCTGGCAGTGGCATCAAGCAGATTTGGCACTACCTGTTTTGACGATGGTCAGCCTTCTGCATGCTTAATGTCTGTATGAATTCATGCGGAGAGGTACCTCTTAAAGAAGTCATGACTCCCCTGAGTCTCCCACATTCCCTGAGTGTTCCCGTCTGAACCATTTCGTATCCATACAGTGCAGAAGCAGCTTGGTTTCAGATAAGAGCGCAGAATATATTTGAAATTCTGGAAAGCAGGCTGTTTCAACCTGGTACAGACACTACCCCAGCTGTCAAGCCAAACAGTGACAAAACAATGCAGAATTTTGAAGAGTTTTGATGCTCATCCAGAAACCATGGCAGCTGGGTTATCAGTAAAATGCAGCGACAGAATTACCTTTTATAGTACTCTGCTCTACTTGATGTAAGGCCCTGAATATTTGTTTTGAGACAAACCCAGTACTTTGCCAGCAGCAAATATCTGCTTTGGAGTTTCTGTAAAAATAGAGACTTCGTCTGACAATGGTTGGCAAGGGGCTGTCTTATAATACCTGCAGTTAAGACTAAGAGGATTGCAGTTTCCAGTTTCAGTGACATAGTAGATGGCTTTTTATTGAAAAGATGACTGTAGACGTAGAAAACTCACCTAACATAGCTGATAGTAAAATTAACATAACATTAGAAATATCTTAACACTTAAGTGGAAATATTTGAGACAAATTTATTTAAAATTTGTGTTTCCTTCACTCCACAAAATAAGTAAGCGTAGAACAAAAGTGAGAGGAATTCTAGTACATACACCAATGTAAAAGGAAAGTAAAATATCCTGCTTTGGTTTTCGTTTTTAAACTTCGAAGCAAGAAAGTAAGATTCCTTAATTGCCAGATATGCAGGATTTTCCACAGACCTTATTTGCTTTTACTGAAGCTTAGTTCTCATGAATTAACGTGGCTTTGTCAGAACAGCCGCAAGACCTTCTCTTCAATGAAGGGAGTTTTCTAGTATGTTTTAAAGCTCTGAAACCAAATAAAGCTACTCACAACAGTATATGTCATAGCCTGGGCAGCCCTCAGGTTCCTCCTTGTAACAGTTGACGTTGTAATAGATGGCTTTATGAACTACCACCATTGCCACATTTTTCCAATGTGGTTGGGTTGCAAGAAGCAGGAGTCATTATAACTGAATAACCAGTTCTGCAGGTAAAAAACATAACATGTTCCACAGTCCAAACTGATCTACATTCAATGTAGAAACTCCAATATTCAAAACCCATGATTTGAGAGAATTTACCAGGATGGTGAAATTCTTCATCCTGTCTTCCTGTGTAACTGTATCTTTGCATTTCAAATTTATTGCAATGAATCGTTATGAGAAATCTTTTTAGTGGGCAGAAATATTAATCATACTTGCAAAACATGAAAGGCAGTTGAAATGAAACTGGGCTATTAATGAAGATGATTTTAAATCCAGTGCACCTTTAAAAACATTAATTGCATGTATTTCCATAATATTACAGGCATCAGATGGTGGTTGTTAAGAAACAGAGTCACCTGAGCATTTGAATTATGTAACTGCTACTGCACAGAACTGTTAATTTTAAGTATGGTAATCAGAAGAATGTTATAAATAAATATACATATGTTAAAAGAATTCAATGCAAGCATTTCCTCCTCTGCAGCTACGTGTTTTAATTATCGTTGAATACAACAAAATTTGTGGATAAAAGTAGTACCTTTTATTAGGTCAGCTGATGCTGCTGGGAAATACAGACATATCTTACTATGTGTTATTAGACATAGCAGTCTAAAATATCAGTCATGCCACTAACTTTAAGGGGAAGGGGTGGGGAAGAACAGGAAACTGGAGCTATTAGGCAAATGACAGTAAAAAAGTCTAAATATTGTTTACAGAGATGTTGTTTGTAGGGCTGCATTAAGTTTGGAAGAAATGAAAAAACTTTAAAAATAAAGTATAATATGACTTTCAAAATTCCCCTCAGTGTTGTACAAAGATGATGATCTAGCTGAATTCAGGCTTATTCCTGGAGGCACTGTCTTTATCAAAGTCATCACTTAATTCATTTCACTTTTCAAATATGAAATTAATAAATGAACTATGGAGTAAGGAAGATGAGTAACATCTTGTAAGATGGCAGTGCGTGATCCAGTTTATTCTGATAGAAAGGGGCTGAGAAAAGGCAGCAAAATGAAAAGCAGGGAAACCTGCTAAGCCTGCCAAGCAGGAAGGTTAGCCAAGAATTAACTTGTTTCTTTACATGGGGAATTCAGGAAGAGGTGAATAGTCCAGCTGAACTGTGCCTGAAGTACAAAAGATAGGCGAAAATGATAATTTGATAGAGGTCTGTTGGAGATCGCTCAATCTGTCCTACCTTCCTTCAGATTAATTTCATAATTGAATTTCAGAAGGAAAGTGAGGAACAAGTTCAAACAGTGTTGAAACACTATATTTTAAATTATTTCTCTTTTTCACGTTTCTAACTACTGTTGTACTGGTTTTTCTCAGTGATATATATAAGACTGTTGGGTTTTCTATTTTATTTTATTTAATGAAAATTTTTTAGTGAAAATCAAACAATAGAACATTAGAATACTGTCACTATGTTTGTTTTCACTAGATAAAAAAAAATAATTTGCAGATTTACATAACATGGAATTTTTTTATCCATGGGTGCTTTTTACAGGCTTCCTTTACAGGTATTTCTTAGGTATTCCTCTTATAAAAAATGCAAGCATAGCTTGGTGAGGCGTAGCTAAGAAAAAATTATAACTGTTTTAGGTAGTAAAATATCACGTAAGAATGAGGTTTGTATATTTTTTTAATTTTATGGTTAATATTAATTAATATTAATATTAATTTTTATGGTTAATATTAAAAGATTTCTAAAATTAAAGTAATTATCAGTACATAAACTGTAGAATTTCCAAAAGAAATAATTTTTTGCTAGCAGGATACTCTTTTTTTGAAGAGACTTAAAATTTGAACTGCTTACTTGAAACAATATAGATATATGTTGAGGTGAGACTTAAGTCAGGATAATTTGAATTTTAATAGATATATTAATCTTATATGTATACATAAACTTCCATTTAGCTAATAGTAACTCCTAAATGTTCATTGCACAGAATACTTTTATACTTTTTTGGTAAAACAGCTTAGGATTACCCTCTCAATCTAGTTTTAAGAAACATCATTTACAGAACACTCAATACTGCTGTGAAAGTTTTCAATATTAATCAAGTTTAAAAGCTTCTCATACTTTCATATGACAGTTGTAACATTAGAATGCATGAACCGTTCTATACAGGATGAGTGCAAGAATACCCTTTCTTCTTTCTTTGTTTTCAGAAACTACATGAAAGTGACACATACCCTGGTGATATAATCCATGACGCTTACAAGTGCTTGAATGGAATGTATGCTGTACTATATTTATCTGCCAAAGTTTATGGGCAGCAAGCTTCCTGTGTAATTTTGAGCTGTTATATGTGCACTGCTAAGAGAAATTCAACATACTGTACTCAAAAACATTGTTGCAGCTGACTAAATTTAGGATCCTGTTTCACAGCAGATAAAATTGCATTCTCAGAAATGTGGGATAAAATCCTGCCCTCTCTGCCATGGGAGAGGTACTCGTCCAAGCCATTCAGAAAAAAATACCTGCAAAAAAAATCAGAAGTTTTCTTTCATAAACCAAAATCTCTACACTATTTTGATCTTATGAGTACAAATGTTAGTACAGTGGAGGGAAAGGCATCATATAGGGGAGGGCATGGCAACATATGGGGAGGAAAGAGGAAAGACTGTCAGCAGTACTATACTAGTCCCAACTTAGATTGCTGTAAATTGCCAGGCAGTTTTTCCTTGAGACTTTATGCATTCACTTTTGACTTGTCTCTATAACATGTTCTACATCAAAATAAAAGTGTAAAATATAAGCTAAAGCAAAGTAACCAAGAATAATCTGTTAGCATTTTTTAAAACACTACTGTTCATTGTTTCTAAAAAATAAACCTATATACCTGCTACCCTTCCCCGTGCCCTAACCCGCCCCCCAAAAAAAAGGCTCTAAAAAAGCAAGCTCTCAATACCAGCTAGCTAACACACATGAGTTAAATTCATAAGGATAGGAGTGAAAATTTTTATCTTAACGCAAAAAATAGTCACTGAAAGTTACAGATTCAGGTCAGTCAAACATTTTACGTGTTCTTTTTGAATGGATTTGACAGGCAAGTGCAATAAAAAAGTGTAAAAGCCATTATGGAAACGGTTTAAAATTTAAAAATTTCATCCTGAAGAGTTTATTATGCCATTTTACTTAGCTAAGCTACTCACAACAGTTACTCACTAACTTAAATTTGTGCTACATGTTAGCATATGTATATGTATTAGCTTACATCATTAGAGTTGTTACATGATTATTCAAAATACGTTAACAAAAATGAAAAAAATTAACAACCAAGTTTACTTGTTAACGAACAATTTTGTCATGTCTCAAGCATTCAGTTATCATTCAGAAAACAGTGTTTCAACAACAGCTCACGTATTTCTTAAAGTGCCTAACTAAAACACAGCTGATAGTCACTGAGAAATTAAAATTAATCTGAATGTAAGTATTTTTTATATATATACGGTAAGAGATTTACTTTTGGAGAGAATATTCTGTGACTCAGTTCCAAGACAAAATGCAAACTTCAGCTTTGACAACAGACCAGCAACAACGGCTTTCCAGGACACACTGGTCATGTGTGACACTTTGTATTATTTAGTAGACAATGTATGCAGACAGGCAGAAAAACTGGATATCTTTAAAGGTGCCTTTCACCTTTAGATGTGCTTTAAGTCTTAGCAAGCTCTGTTAAACTCTTCTAAATGGTATACATTAGGGATACTTTTTAACAAAAGGACTTCTTTTAAACACACTATAATAGCGCATGGGAAGGCTTAGCTTTGAACACTAACAATAGAGAACTGGAAAGGTCCCTGTGTCAGGTTTTTGCTTAGGAGATCATGCATACATTTAAAACGATTTTTCAGTCTAAAAGAGGATGCTGTAGCAGCCTCTGCTCTTAGAAAATATATTTGGAGTTACACAGTTTACCTTTTTTTTTTATTTTTTGTTCTGGGAGTTTCTGAAAACACTGGGTAGGCAACAAATAGCTTGTTATAGCCTGCCTTTGTGCCCTGATGTGACACCTGTCCTACACATACAGCCCTTGTTATTGATTCCTTTTTGACTCCAGTCTTTATCAGGGTGCAAGGACATGACTGCTCTTTAGGTCCAAGATCTACTACAGCAGACTAAGTTTACAGTACATTTCTTGGCCTATGGGACATAAAGTCTGGGTACAATAGACACCCAAACCAGAACTGTCATTCTTTTGATCCTCTGCTTGTTTAGAAGTACCATTATCTTCCTTCCCTGACATCATTCCTCACATCCCAAGGTTCCCTAGTATTTAGATTCTTAAAGAACAAACTGACAATTAAAAAGAGAAGATACAAACTGAAGAATTTCTTAGTCTCAGACATAATAGTTGTTAAGAAGACACAAGGTTCCCACCAAGCTACTTCTGTAAGAAGAGAACGTCACTGCATCTCCACAGAGAAACTAAATCCTCGGCTTTAGCTTTGAAAGAGTAGTTTTGGTGCGATGGATCTCATTCTTGTTTGCTCGCTAACATGCCCATTCCTCAAAACAAAGGAATGCCCTCATTCTAAAATCTAAAATATAGATTATGTCACAATATAAAGGTGTGATGAAAATCAGAACTGGGTCTGAAATATAACATTCTGACCATAGAGTAAGTCTTGCTTAACTATTCAGTGCAGCACAGTCTTCATTCTCTGATCCTGAAAAGCTTCAAATATTAAAGATTTATTCCATGTTCCCTGTCTAAAGTGTAATTAAAAAAAATCATGGCATAGCCAGAGGTGGTAAAAAATTAAATAAAATTGTTTTCCCAATAATAAGTCTAAACTCTGGGTGACTGCGAGCAAGACATCATTTGTTCAAAGAAATTGTTCTTTCATCATATAATCTATATTCTTCAAATTGTAATATGCATGTACGATACAGAGATGTATAAATATTGTCATATTTTTGCTGATAAAAAAAGCAGTCTTTGCAGGTTAGAGGTAGTAGATTACATTTTAGCATCAATGTAAGAGTGTTTGTTCAAATATGATTAATTCATTGGTGAAAATTAGGTTACAGTACCGGCTTAGCTGTATTCATTAAACAATCTAGTATTAAAATGCCACAGCTGAGATTATCACAGCAACTTTTTCTCTTTCAAATTACTGATGTCACTGATTCCTGTTAATGTTATATGTCATATGTAATTTTGTGGCCACACAGGCAGCAGGTGATAGAGAAACACCAGATGGAAAGATTAAAGCTTTTGCTGTCATGATTAAGTGCTGGGTTGTGCTCTAACTTTGGTGGATCATAAATACCTTTATTTTCCTTGCTGTCTATGAGGACCACTAAACAAGTGCTATGCACTTTGTTAATTTTAAATTGTTACAAAGGTACAGTCAAAAACTCCAGAATCAGAGTTCAGAATTAAAAAATACTTGGTTTTTATCTAGAATGAAAGCTTAACATCTTCACGGAGACTTAGAAAACTTGCTCATCTGGACATCAGTGGAAATTACGCTACATTTTTGTCACAATAAAGACCTAACGTGTAAGATGCTGGCACAAATATTAGGTTGATTTATATCAGCATCAATCTTTGCATTCATCGGGAGAAATCCTGAGTCCACTGAAACTATAATTTGTTTATGCTAACCTGATGCCAGTCCATATTGCCTCCTGAAACATGCCCTGAGTGTGAATTCAATATATGCAATGTGGAGGTTATGGTATAGAGAAAATATGACAGAATTTAAGATGCTGGTAGGAAAAGAATGAAATTTTAAGAAGCTTTCTTGCTTTAGGAAGTTGCATCAGTCTCAAATGCATTATGCTTGATGATAGACCAATTGATTTTCAGGGGATTAAAACTCTACTCATTGTTCATCTTTGAATTTGAAAGATATACTAGACGGATAAAGGAAGATACATTGCCAAGTAGGCTAAATTTGTGAAGTATATTATCAAGCACTTTACATTAAACAGTAAACAGTCGACTTGTGCATTGGCAGTTAAAAAGAAACAAATAAATATATGTCAAAACTGAAAAGCAACCAAATAAAACGAAGCAGATCACTTGAAAAAACCAACAAGGCATATGTGTTACTTGGGGAACTGTATTTTGAGGAACTTACTAGGGTAGGGATGTCAAAACCTTAACTGAGCAGATGACAAAATCTCAAGCCCTATAAAACCATTTTGACACACTGCACAACAGCTCTGTGAGCACTTCAAGTCAGCATATGTCAGTGCTGAGCTAACAGAAGTGGTCTCACTGTCATCCCCCCTCACTACTCTTTGATTTCATTTCAGCTATTATGCCTCCCCCCACTCCTTTGCTGGTGAAACAGGTGCATGGCCGGCAACCTGCACCAGGGAATTCCTCTGCTCAAGCCAAAGTTCTGCTGTTTTGCAGCGAAGAATCTCGCTCATCAGGCCAGAGAGAGAGATGAGAAGCTCACGCTCAGGAAAGGTAAAACCCTACGTTACTGTAGCTTACTTACTAATGTGTTTACTTGTAGAGAGCGCCTCAGACTTGCCCCCTACTCCCAGGTACCTTTCCAATCAGTGATTTAAATTAGCGCTTGCTACGGGTGTTCCTGTGATCTTTCTTGGTCCTCATAAGTTTCTCTTCATAAACTGATTTAATATAGAAGGCAGCTGGTAGCAGTCCCTTGGTTTATTCATAATTTGAGCCATTAGAGCTTTTGCTTTGAATATAAATACTAGCCATGAGGCCCAGGACCTTTACTGTGTAATGAGCTAGACTAAGAACAAGGTCAACTGTGTAGGGGTTGCAACACAATCTGAAACATGGTGTCTCTAGAAAAAAAAAAAAACACTTTTGCTTCTGTTATTTTAATCACACTTCAGCCCAAACAGATTAATTTCTTTTTTAGGTTCAAGCCAATTTTGTGTGTGTGTGTGTGTATGTGAGGTCAGTGTATTTATTACCCTTTGTTGTTGATTAAAGAAATAGAAAAGGAATTTAATATTAAAATGTGAGACCTACAGGTTCCAAATTTAACTGCAGCAGAACCTGAGATAAATATATACATTTACATATTTGTAACTCAAAAGCTGGTAAACAGAATGAATGTTTCTGAGCTGCCCAGCTGCTTCAAGTGAGATTATTTGTTTAAATGCATACGTTTAAATTAACCACAGAAGAAGCTTGATTCTGGTAGTATCCCTGAGTGATGACTTCCCTTTTTTTTACTGCAATTATAGAATAAGCTATTCAGTTTAGTCGTTTGTTCATTAGTAGAGGATAATAGATAAATGAAAGACACAAATTAATGTCTTCAGTGTTATGTAAATAATGAAAAGTCTGTTTCCCTACTGTAGTTATATTTTTGATGAGTAGACTAAGATAGTTTTCATTATATGAATATTACATTGTGTTGCCTGCCTAAAACGATTAATCTAATTTTTGTGGAAGAAGGCATTGTGTTTATTTCAATGAGATCACAAAAGGTGATATGGAGAGCTAGTTTTGTTTCACCTCAGTAGTATGATAGGTCTTTGCAGTGACAAACGTAGTGCAGAAAGCAAAGCTAGGCATTGTGCCAGATTTGCAAGCACTGCACAAAAGGTTTGTTGTCCTGTTCCATCAGTTTTCACCCTAGGCAAAATTACTTTTGCCAAACACTCTGTGTTATAGTTGAGTAGAAAAAAAAAAAAAAAAAAAGGAGGTTAAAGAGCAGAGTTTAATGTGACTTGTTTTCTTTGTTGCAGAACCGCAGCAAGTCTGTGAAGCATAGCAGTCTCACTGAAATGAGTACACAATTAAGCAGGCTAGCAGAGAGTGTACACTGGGTCCGTATTGCCCATTTCCCATTGAGGAGTCCTAAAAGGGGATCACAAAATGAGGAAAGGTTAAGGCACGTGTTTTCTTTATGGAACTCCTCTCACATCTTGATCTTGTGTTTTACTGCACCTATGACAGTAGGATATGGTACAACCCATCTAAAAAGAGATCCTGAATTTTTGCTAGGTCTCACAGTTTTTAATGTTGTTTCTTATACCTGATAAGACAGGGACAGGTTCCCTGAGCTCCACGGAAGGAAGTCTCCATAGTTCACACTGCACCTGCAGAGGTGAACCTGGTTTGCTTCCTATTCTTGGTATCTTACAAGCAGAGATGATTACCATTTTGGGCCCTGGTATAATACAACTGTCTTCTTTTATTGTCATTAACCACTCAGAGCATAACATTATTTATAAATAATATTTCATTCCAGGAGCACTTCAGAATTTCCTGGGCAGTAAAACAAAGACAAATATTTGGAAAAAGTAAGCTCTGATATCTATTAAACTTACTTTCTTTTACTTTATTAAACTTTCTGCTTAATGTCCACAGATGCTGTGTCTCATGCAAGTAATTTTCCATAGTACATAACACCGATTTGTGAAGCTGGACACCAGTAATAGGAGTTGATATCCAGTTCATATCTTGGTTGGTTTAGGTTTTGTTGCTAATGCAGCAGACAATATAATTTCTTGATTTCTTCCAGTGAGCCACTTTCTCTTTGATCAAGTTTCTGACCGCTTTCTAGAATGCTACACTCTTTTGAATTCTTTCTGTAATTGTTGTGTTTCCATGAGTTTCCAGGTAGTATGTGCTGGTCATTAGATTCTTACCTCCACATGAATAAAAAAATGTTTTTATTAACACATGGAGATGATAATACCATGTGGTATTTGTGTCTTGTATCTACTTCAATTGAAAAGATCCCTTGTAGTGTGTGGCTGGCTCTGTGTGTGTGTGTGCTGAAGATTAAATGTGAAAATCTCATGTCTGAGGTTTAATTGTCAAAGGTAGAGCGAGCACAGATACCAATACTCCTGTGTATGTATTACTGGAAGAATAAAATTGTTTCTGTTATCAAAGTTTTTTTGCAGAACCCATAAGGATTTAAACGGGGTAGTATACAATCCAGGGAGCTGGCTAGGCTTTTATTTTCTTTTTTTTTTTTTTCAATTGCCAAAAATAAGGAAACAACCTGCCTCCAAATAGTTGAGAATATTTATGTGAAGGTGACATTTCCATTTGGCCCCGCTCCCCGCTTCACCCCCAGGCTCTATGGAGCACCTGGCTATTTGGGAATTTTATGTATGCCTGTCCTTGTTGACTTTTTTTCTTCTTGAAAAAAATGGAGAAAGTTCTGTTTCTCTGGAAAAAGTTCATGTATGTTGCCCATGTCCCATCTTTTTCTTGCCAACTTTGCAAGATATGATATTTGTAATGTAATAAGGTACCTGTTGAGTTCAATCTGGCCTCATGCATTTGTATGAAGCTCATTTATCTGAAATTCTCATTTCAAGAAACTTTCTGCTTGAAACAAATAGAAATTATATTGTCCAAATCTTGTTTTACAGATGAATGTTAAGGGTATTTTTCATCCACATTTTCACTTTAATAGTATTAGCCTACTAATTGCTCTGATTTTTCAGTACTTGGTGTTAGCCTTTGCAATTTGCTGTCCCCTGCTAAATTATATGTTTTTAATCAAATAAACTGACCAATGCATCCTTTCCATGGATTTTCTGTTTTTTCCTGCACAGAGACCGCCAAAAGCAGAAAAAAAGTCTGAGGTAGCTGTGTAATGCCTGAATAAACAAACTGCTTTACATAACAGATTCCTAATTTTCTATTCATGTTATTTTCTTACAGGATAGCAAAAGCAGGAATAACATTTATTTGATTCCAATTAATGTTAATTTAGGTTGGATTTGCTATTAATTTCTTCTGTCTGTCCCTGCGTACAGGCAGACAAACCAAGTAGCAATACCAAAACAAAGAAGAGGTTGATTGTAACAAGGCATCTGAAAAGTTTTGAAGTCAATAGATTCCTCTTTTAGCCTGAACACTGAATGTAATGAGGAGCAGAGGGAGAGGAGAAGCGAGTAGACACGTGCTGACTCACTCTGCAGGCAGCAAAGGGTAGATGTCCAAGCCACCTTTTAACTATTGAGAATTTAGAACTGCGGCCACAACAACCTCAGTGTAGGCTAATTTTCCTCTCTGGGGCAGACACACTCACTTTCCCACTTTAACATGGGAGGTGGGTCAGGGAAGAACTGTATGGTGAGTTGTTTCCAGACTGAATTACTTACTTTGTTGACTTTCATTGGGTTTGCTTTGGTACAAATGTTACTCAGGGCTGCCGTTTCAAAAGAGTCTCCTCAGAGCCACACATTCTTTCCCAAGGTAGAAATTCTGTTGAAGTAAACCAGGTAAAGTCCAAATAAATGCTTTAGGGTTATCAAACAGCACATATGATCAACGGCTCCACAACAGCCTGTTCTTTAGTCAGTCTGTGTGCCACGATCACACGGGTATGAGAAAGCTGCACTTCAATAGCTAAGTAATATGTAGAAAATTAATTTCTTTCTGGTTCTCATTGAGTAACCATTTAAAAAACTGAAGCAAACCTTGATTTACTTCTCCGTATTTACCAAGTCCTTGCTTAGGATAAGCGTCACTATTCACCACAATTTAACAACTCTGAACATGGAAGTAGGAAATACGTCTGGACCCTGAAATAAATGACTGCATTTCTTCTTATCTGGTAGTAAAATATATACTTTGAGAACTATCAAAGCACTGTTCCTCTGGAGTCAGTGACAGAAGTAGATCCAGAGGACATTTGCCAAGAAAGTGCACATCCTTCCTGGTTTGTAAATTTTGAGCACCTTAAGCACTTGGCAAAATGCTTTTAAGATGGAGCAGGCAACATTCCAGCTGCAAAATAAGAATTTTAAAGAGGTTTGATTAATTTGCCATTCAGACTTGTACTATATAATTATATTTTCTCTTGGCTGTTTGATTAAAGGAGTAAACCACTTCAGCATTAGAGGCATTAATATCCAACATGCTGATCCTGGTGGGAACTTAATACTTACTCCCATACAGACAGTGATAAAATCACTTAGTAGGTGGGAAATGGCATCTTTGTCTTTGGGTGTCACACTGTAAGTGAGGACAGCAAAAGCAAAGCTGTTTTGCTATGGCCAGCTCAGTGGGTAAAAGAGGCTGAGTCATCTCTGCAGACAGTCAGATGGTAGAGGTCTCCCTCCATAAGACCTCTCTCATTCTGAAAGATTTGTGCCACGTTTTTTCACAGCAGACAGAAAAAGATTAAGTGAAAATAATTAACTCATGACAAATAAGGAGATTGTAACCAACACAGAGGCCTGTGACACCGATAAATTATGAATGGACTAATCAGGACATAGTTAATATTAGCTATACTATAACTATTAAACTATTAAGTGCTATAATTAACAGTAGTATGTATTTATAACACTGTGATGGCATAGCCAGACACAATTTCACTTAGGCGTGTGAAGCAAACAAACCTAGGTCTAGTTGCACATAAAAAGCATCCAGATAAGTAAAGCTGCCAGACAGATAACAAGATAAACGCAAGGGACATCCTTCCAAATACACAAGGATGACTGGCAGAGAACAAGGTAAAGAGTGTGGGAGTAAAGGAGGACCCCCTTCCTCTTTTGATAGGGCACTAGCGTAAACACCTCAAGCACAAGAGGAGAACTGGAGGAACTGAAGGAAGACAAGCCCACTTCAGCACTTCAGTTCTGACTTGTTGACTAACTCTCAAGACTGATTAGCAGGACCTCTGCAACCAAGAACCACCAAAGACTGTAGCTACCAGTATGAACTATACAGCATCTGCTCCAGGGTACTATATACTCACAGCTACTGGCAAAAGACAAGAGTTTTGCATGCGTATTGGTGCTGATTAATATTAAAATCTAACCATTAACAAGTGTGTTACTAACATACAAATTGAGTAAAGGTTTATTTTTACAGTCTAAAGCTATCCTGATTTGCCAGTTACATCATGACGTTTCTCTAGCTGATACAGATATCTATGTATGTGCATATACATATATCATATACATACACATATATATAGTACATACATACACATAAGTTCAGTAGTAATAAGGTATTGTGCCATTTTTCCACAATAAGATCATCTATGCATAAGATACACAGATGTTTGGTGATATTTGGTATAAACATAGCACCGTTTGCAAAGAAGAACTTCCACATCGTTACAAGATAGGACTTGCAACACCTAATGCTTGAATCTTAGGGTGGAATTCAAACCACAATAGTGTTACAACTCCTAAACAGGAAAACCCAACTAAACAGTATTAACCATTTTTTCTTAAAGACCATCCAAAGAAGCCCTGATTACCTCTGCCTATCCTTTATATCAGTGTTAGAACACTCCCCCTCCTGAGCCACCTAGGAATCGAACCAGATATTTCGTGTATCCTAGGAATGTTCCCTAATTTACTTTCATTTTTATTCAGGAACTACTTAATGCAAATTGCAGAAGAAAGATGCTTCATTACTAGATTACAGATGCAGGCTCTCATGACCATTATTCTGCCTGATGTCATGAATCTTGAAATGTCTTTCATGCCCTTTCCACAGTCGTAGCACAGCGGCTGTTGTGAAGCAACCTGACTGTTCAGAGCTTTCCAGAACCACAGGAAATGGTCTGGAGAAGTGTGAGCTCAAACTTGTCCCAAGTCAGGTGAGCGTACCTGTGGCCATCTGCTATAGCCATGATGGCATTTTCTTCCAGCTTTTTTAAAAGGAGTTGTTGCAATGACATTTAGAGGGGAATCTGCTTGTGACAAATCTGCTCTGGTTCTAATTGTGGTCCAGGGCCTCACTGGACATCCATCTGTTTTCCCATGTGGTTGAGACAGGAGAAGAGGTGGCAAACCATCCTAAATAAGCAGTGTGAAAAATGAGAAGAAAAAAAAATACAGCATGATTTCAGGGCAATCAGAAGCAGACTTGGGGAGGGGTCGTTTTGGATATTGTATCTAAACCATGGATCAAACATGCGTTTCTTAACTCTCTCTAAAATGGAAATGTTGGATGAGTCTTTGAGCAACCTGATATGGAGGAAGGCATCCCTGCCCATGGTAGGGCGCTTAGAGCTAGATGATCTTTAAGGTCTGTTCCAATGCAAGCCATTCTATTATTCCATGATTTTTTAAAATTGCTTTTGCTATAGACAAAGAGAGATGTGTGCATTTACCACAGGATAGGATAGGATAGGATAGGATTTACAAACAATTTTATCAATCCTTGAACTTGCAGACAGTTACACATAAGCTTAAGTGTTATTTACCTGAGTAAAACTTCCTGAAAGTAAGACATGAAAAGAATCAGCTTGAAGAGAATGAGATTATTTGTAGAGGTTAAATTCATTTTCTGAAGGTTTTTTTTAAGAGCATACAAACTAGAAAAGCAACTCATTACTCAAGGGCAGTCATAAAACTAAACCTCTGCCTTACACAGCTCTTAAATGAAATTACATTGCCTAACTATTGTTTTCTAAAATATACATAGATTTACATGCATTTCAGTATAAATATTTAAACCATTTGTTGGATATCTCCATCTGGTTCAGGCATGCTAGCTTTTCTGCTTCTATTCTGGTACCAATGATTACTACTGAACTGTTTTTAAGCTGTGTTGCATTTAGACCTAAAAAAAATATATATAATTTCATTTAGATTTAAATTTAGGGTATGAAGTATGTTAGAAGAATTTACGAGGTCAAAGCAGTTCTTTAAATTGCTATCTACAGTACAGAGAATATCAAATTGGCATCCAGGTTTCCGCAATGATGACATAATGCCTGATTTATAATATGAGTGAAACAAGTGTAATTCTAGCATCACAGTTACAGGCTTGGACATTTAGAAACAGAGTTTCAGCTGTGATTCAGCACCTGTATTCTGGTGCCAAATCTTCAGAAGTCAGGGACTTATAGATCATATTTTGTGTTTCAATTGAGGTGTGCATACACCTCTGTATCTTGACTCTTAATTTTCAATTAGAAATAAAACTTTCAAACTCATATTTTATAAAAGTCAGAAGACGTAGTACAACCTCTCATGAAAACCACAGCCTGTGAAATCACCCAAACAAAGGATTAAAGACCTGATATAGTAAAATGTTTAGCAACCTTAACACTCATGATTTTAGTGAGAGGGTTAAGGGCACTCACTGATTCATGATATTGGACTAAAGATTTCAGATAATCATTGTATCCTTTTTTAGATGACCATAAAATTATACCCCGAAATTTGAAATCATCAGCTCCTTGGAAAACTTTAATCCTTATCTTACAAATATCTTACAAATGTATCTTTCCTTAGAGTCACCATTGGTTTGGATTTCATTTGTATCTTTAAGGTTTGGCTGATGCATATAGGTAAGGATAGCAGATTGGGATGCACCATTATAAACAGCAATACTCAATGAAAGCATCAAAACTACTTGAAAGAGACAACATATTAGATGTGCAATTTAAGTTGAAGCACACTCCTCCCTGATGTGCTGAAGTAGGAGTTGTCTTGATAACTTCTAGCAGATTAAAAATAGGAAAGCAGATTTTCAGTGCTGTGATCAGAATCTCTATTGGCAAACTGCAATGAATAATTAAAAGCCCAATAAAAAAGTCTTTATCATTACCAGTAACGACAATTTTGGTCCCAAGCTGGCAGCACAGGGTCTCAAGACTTGTCTGCCTGCCATGGCAGAAGCTGCGTTTAGCCATGGCTGCAATTGCTGGTGGCCGTGTGCCTGTTGCCTCCCTGCATTGACTTCACTCTGGGGGCATGTGGGGCAGAGGGATGGGTGAAGAATAGCCACTGCAGTGTACATCTAGTCACTGGAGGACAACCAGTCTCTCTGGGTCAACTGCGCTGGGGAAAGTGTAGCACGCGGATAACTAACAGTGCCTGGGAAGCAGTGAGAAGGAGAGACACTGTGACAAGATAATATATAAAAATAGCACATAGTTGACTTTGAAGCTGAGTTGGAAGGCATCCCACGTACAAACATTGTATGTCTCACGGTGAAGAATTTGGAATGATGATTGCTCTCTGTGTCACCCATGGTGTCTCTTTTTGAGGAAGGTGGTCGCTACTGACATTAGTACCCACTATGAGATTGCAAGGATAAGCACAATACCCAAGAAAAAGAGTAGCTATTTGGAGGTCTTCCTGTGTAACAGTTTTAAGGATATTAGTCTTAATGAGGCTTTGCTATATTAGTTTGGTCTAAACATCTTAGTAGTGCTGTTAACCAGCCTTATGATAAATAACTGTTTGATATATTTTGATTAGACTATCAAGATTTCAATTAATTTATCAATGAATCCATGGCTTCATATGTATGGCATGTTCCCTTTTAACTGTAACAGGATTTTGAGTATCATGAAAGTACTTCTAGCATTGTTGCTGGCTGAGTGAATGTCATGCTCGGGGAAAACAATGTTGAACTTCATCAGATTTTAGTGAACTACCAACAGAAGCAATTCAGGTAGGACATATTGGATGTTTAAATGTTTGCACTAGGATTCTCTCAGGAAGCTAGACTGTTGGAGCTGATCATTTCACTGAGAAGAATGATAGGACTCAAAAAATGGGCAGAATTGAATAAACAAGAAGATTGAGATCAGCTGGCCTTAGAGTACTATGGTGAAACTATCAGATATACAAGACCTTGCCTCATAATCTCCTCTCCCTGGTGCTCAAAAATTATCATAACATTGTGGGTCTGCAAAATGAAGGAGCACCTAATAGTGAGGTTTCCCTAAAGCTAAGGCGTTCAAAATCACCATCTAAAGGCAACGATAGCAGTATTCATAATCACCCTGCTAGAAAGCAAGACAACCATCTGCCAGCCTGAAATATTACCTCTGAGAAGGCAGCTGCCACCTTAGTGTGAACCTTCAAGAAAGGTAGCTTGGTCATGCCAAGTTTCCTAATGTTGCATCTCAGTATCAGTGATCATGCAGCCTCATGGAGGCAATATGGCTTACTCCACAACACTGATCTTGTATTGAGGTATAAAGATGTTTTCTTCTGCTGTCTTTAAACCAAGAAGTGTCAGTTTGAACAAATAACTTACACATCAACTCAAAACAGCAGAGGAACTGAAGAGAAATGATCTGAAATCTTGCTTTACAACCAAAAATATGGTTATTCAACATCACAGAAAGCTGGTGAAAAAAATCAATGGAATTGGAAGGCTAGTAAAATAAAAATAGTTTATTCAGGAAGCATGAACAGGAAAAAAGGAAACCAAGATTATACTGTAGATCAAGAATGCTTTGAAGTCACTCTCTGAAGTTGAGAAAGAGGTGAAAGGCAAATTTGTTGCATTTCTCTGGGTAAAGATAAAAGGAGAAAGAACAAAAGAAAAGTCCTTATCAAAAAGAAGCTGTAGATGAAATTTTTGATCAGGCAACAGCAGCAACCAAAGGATGACAGCAATGCGGGACTAAGCACCTAATTATTTATTGGAAAACAGTATGTAGGGCACAGCCCTACAAAATGTATGGATAGTGACTTTGGATAGGGGAAGTTAAAAAAGTTCAAATGAGCAGGGAATGATAACATTTATCCTGGTGTACCTAGTAAGTCATTGAGACCATCTCACAATTATTCTTGAAGTAATGGTGAAGGTGTTGTATTTCAGGAATTTTACCCTCTCAAAGGAAATGGTATCAATGGAAAAAGCTGTAGATGATGAATTATAGATTTATTGTTTCAATTTCCCTTCCTAAATCATTAAGTAATCAATTTATAAGCAACTGAGTGACAACAACAATAAAGAACATATACTGTTCCTGATTATATTTGACAATACAACTGGTCTAAAAGATAAGGATGAAGAAATACTTGTGCTATATTTTGACCTCGGTAAGCTTGCTGGCACTAGCACACATGACATTTGTAACATTAGGAAGATCAGGTTAGATACTATGGCCGTAAGCCAAATCCCAAGCTCAGTAAAAGTAAAATATTAATGGTTGACTGATGAGATGAGAAGATATTTCAGATGGATGCCTTCAGAGGGATCTGGCTTGGGCCAAACTCTAATCAATAGTTTCATTAATGGCTTGAAAGAATGAACGAAGAATATGTTTGTAGCATTTGCAGAAGACACCAGTCTAAGAGGAGTTGCCAGTTCAAGGAACAAGACAAGAATTCAAAATGTGTCTTATATTCACAAGATCAAAATAAATAAAAAGCAACAAGTACTTTGCTGGAAAGGAGACATCAGACAATCCGTCAGAGAGAGAACAGTCTTCTCTGCAGCAGGCAGTGAGCTCTGTGGATTTCTGTGCTTGGGGAGCACTGTAAATGCAAACAGCAAGAACAAGTCCCTGACAATGAGGGGGATGACCCTGGCAATGACTCCAGTGCCAACCCCAACTGCAGTGATGGTGATTCCCTTAGAAAAAGCAAGGGCAGGAAGTCTAAATGAAAATCTTTCCTTTTTCTTGATTCTGAACTATCAAAAGCTCACCCCTCCAGTACACAACACTGTTAAGTTCATTGGCTCCTGCTATATCTTTCTGAACTATAAAAGCTCACTCTCCTTTTCCAGGGCTGGCTCCAGCAAGAGCGCTGTGTTTAAATTCTATTAGAATTCTTCTTCATCTGCAAAGACAAGGCATATTTGCTTTTATTTGTTGAGACCTTGAGGAAGACAGCTTTTAAGGCAAAATGCTGTTTGGCTGAAACAGGTTCATGCCAAAAAATAACCTTCCACTGTCACAATAGAGCCACATTTGGGCTCTGGCCTCTACTCTGAGTATAACTGTTGGATGGAAACCAGAAACACATGCATACAACTAGATACGTTTCCAGCTTTCATACTTTTTCCTTAGAAAGGGACTGCTTCTGTTGTTTAACATCACCACACAGGGTCTTTTAGGGCTGAAAACTCAGTGCCTGTTATCTGGAAAGAAACAATTCCAAGCTTTGCAAAATGACTTAAAGAGAACTCCAGCCTTAAAAAAGAGAGTAAGGTACAGAGCCAACTCACTCACATGGCTATCCTTTACTTTTTTACTGGACATAAAATAAGCTTCTTCATTAACAAAGTGGTTAGGAGTCTAGCATTCAGCATCTACCAAACCCAGACTCCCATAATAGCAGGAAGAGTGAGCAGAAAGTGCCTTTTGCAGGCACAGTGTTGTTTCTTTTTATGCCCGGCCTTCACCACTTTCCTAACAGGATGAGTAATTAAAATGGCCACATCTTTCTGAAAAGACAATAAATGGAGCAAGTGAAGTTTCTTACAATTGCAACAACTTTTACAGAGGACAGGGTTTTTTTTCTTGCAAGAATCTTCGCTGCTGAAGAAGAAGGTCAATTTGGCTCAGGAATAGAGCTGTGTAACTGCAGATTTGATTCAGTTCTCTCTGTTAATGATAACACACCACCACAGTTTCCAAAGGTTCTGTCCTTCATACCACAAAATTGTCCACAACACTGATGTAGAGCCTCTAAATCACAACTGCAATAGCTGCCCCCTGGACCAGTTAGGAGGAAGATCATCACCAGATCACCACTGGTTTTGTTAATACCCATTAGCTAGTGTGTCCCACTGATTGCTATATGCTGATCTCTGCCTTCAGGTGCCGAAACTAAGTTTAGGGTAAGAACCTTAAATTATTTTCCCAGTGTCAGCCATTTTCTTTTTCTTTCTTTCCTCCTCATTTCATGTCGTTGCTATTCTCACTGGATTATTAGAGGTTTGTGAAGCTATTCCTGCTAACAAGAAACCTTATTTCTACACAGAATTAAACTTGATACTCTACACCGTTGGAAATTGTTCATTAGTCTTTCTGTCTGTGAAGACAGTTTTTCTGGAGGCTATTTCTTCTGCTAGGAAGTAGGAGATTCACATGGTAGTAATCAATTCCTCTTACATTGTTTCCTTTATGAATAAGATCTCTGTCACAATTTATCCCAGGTTCTACCTAAGGTGAAATAACTGACTTGGTACTAATCCAATTGGATGGAATCCAGACATGATTTATTTTAATTTTTTTTTTTCCTAGTTTTACATTTCTGATCTTAAGTCATTGTTTTTTCTGCATAGGCTCAATCTTCAGTCTCATTGCAATGAATTTCTAACTTATTTTTTGTGTCTGATACTGAAAAGGCTTGTACCAAAACTGTGCTTGTGTGAAGTGAGAAAGCAACATAGACAATGGTTTGGTTTTGGGTTTTTTGTTTTTGGTTTTTTTTTTCAGAACAGAAATAAGACACTGAACTTTTTCTCATGCTGTTTGGACTGAGTGATTAGATTACAATTTATGTCCAATAGCATATTCCATTAATTTAGCAGATAAGGTCAATAGGGCAGAACACAGCTTGTGAAAGAGGATCAGTACATGTGCCTGCCATGCAGGAAAGTTTTTAATTAAGGAGCACAAGCAAAATTCTTGAGATTTGCCTGAAATGCAGAAGAAGGAAGAAGAGGCTGTAAGAAAAGAATCTCATAAAATCCGACCATCTAAAGACAGGTTAGCCATCTGATGTAGGCAACAACTGAGCAATAAGCTACAGCCTGTCAACTGCACAGATCTCCTGGATTTTTTTTTATATAAACCTCTGCTTTGTCAAACAGTCTGTCGTCAGCAAAGGGTTTATGCCTGATTTCAGGCATTAAATAGCAGGAATTACCTCCTACTGCAAAGGAGCTGGCTGTTCTGAAAACCTCAGTGGCTGTTTGGATCAATAGTTAGAGATCTCTGCACAAAGAGAAACTAGATCAGGGACTATGTTAAAATACCTTATGCCCAAGTGGATCTTCCTTCATTGATCAAAGTATGTTCCGCCAGAGCCAATATTATTGCAGGTGCCTTGCTGAGTGATATCTCCATTAATATCTTTCCCAAAGAATGCTCTTTAAAATAAAAAATGAAAAAAGAAAAAGGAAAAAAAAAATCACCCACATTGTGAATCCATACATGGACAAGCATTCAAAGGAGAAAAGAAACTGGAAATTTTCAAGATATTTTATCCACAAACACTTTAATTATTTATCCTTCTTCACATCTTCTAGACACTTGGGACCCTGTTGAGATGAAAATGGGGAATGTGCAGACTGCACTGCCCCATATATCCCAGTGATAGATTAGCATGAGAAGAAAACATGGGGGAAAAAATTGCACCTGGACTTCTAGAAAGTATTAACAGAATCGTTGTCACAGTGTGGAATAACTGGTTTGCTCTACTTGCCAATACTGAAACCTTGCCAAAATACTGTGTCTCATAAGATTGGTAAGAATGTAGAGACTAACAGCAGAGGGAATGAAGAAGAGCCTAACAAGCAATGTAAGCTACCTGGTACATTGACCTGCAAGGACTGAGTCAAAAGATCTAGGTCCAGAAAAGAAGACACTAGAAGAGGACACAAGTTTCCCTAGAAAACAAGCTTACTGAAAATGATCAGTCAGTTGCTCTCTATGTTTGTTAGTTGGTTGGTTTGTCTAGAGAGGGCACTGGTAAAATATAATTACCATAGGTGATGAGTTATTAATGTAAGTTGTCCGCCTGCAAGGCTAATTTTAAACAGGAAAAAAGTTTTCTTGGAGAGTTCATAAAATCTTTTTCACTGCAGATTTTTGTAAAAAGGAGGTAGCCAAACAGCTTTCAGGATATGGGTTCAGGCATATTTATTTTCCTTCATATAGGACAGACTAAATAGACCTCCTGAGGCCCCTTTGAGGCAAGTATGTTTAAAATTCTTTTAGATTTCTTCTTTCTGCTTGGCCTGTCTGAAAACCCTATGTTGTGCTACACTCCAATAGCCATGAAACGACAGGTTTTAAAATTAATTCTTGGGAATCTTTAGTACTGCAGGAGCATTCATATTGTAACATTGATAATATAGATTTAGAGATGCTTTAAGAGTGTTTACCAGGCCAAAAAATATCCTCAAATAAAGTAGTTCATAACAGTTTCTTGCAGTAATTCCCTGATTTTACTGTCCCCAAATCAACAAGAGTATAGATTCTGTCTTTCTGCCTTTTAATATGAGGAGGCTAGATTCTTTTCATTTCCTTTTTTTTTAGGATTTCCTTTGTTCATTTTCAATAGACTCAGCATGTTATTTCCTCTGAATAGATAGATGTTTTTTTTCTACACAAGGTATCACACTATATCAGACATCTATTTGAAACAAATAACCTTTGAAGTTAATTTTTGTTTCTGGTATATCTTTCTATCTTTCTTTTTAAATGGAGAGTCAATAGCAAGGACAATAATTTCTATCCTTTGTTATTATTCTCACGGTCTCCTAAAACAACATATCTACCCAAACGTTTAATTGTTTGGATTAAAATATTTCTCTATACAGGATCTGAACTGATGATAATTTCTAGCAGCCAGAAGCTATGTTTAAACCTCAAAAATGCTAAATAATTTTAACTACTGATACATAGATCATCCCTTGTCATTTTCTGGTGATTGTTTAGTTACATAGAACTACTTAATTTGGATACGCTTTGGATACGATTGCCCTTTTTTGCTGGAATAAGCAGAGTGAGAATCTGGAAAAGAAGAAAAGCTGAGACAGACTTGGAAGATGTCACCAGTAAGTGTCTTGCAAGCCCTCCTGTCCTGGGCAACAGAGCTTACCTAACCACCTCACTGGTTTGCAAAATGAGAATAAGCTTTAGACTGAATAAAAACAGATCAGTGAAGTCATGTGTGAATCACAGAAGATCTACACAAGGGGCGGGCTCTTCACAACAAACCCTGTATATTCATTCATCTTTTTAATAGGACTTCCTCTCAAAGTGCTCTTACCCAGACAGCGAAATCTTCTCCTGACCTCAATACTTACATGCATCTTCACATGCAGTCTTTCAGTCTTTTGTCCTCACAGAAGGGTATCTGCAGGATAAAGCTAAAGAGAACAGTGATAATGATTTAGGATAACCATCTTTCCTGGAGGAAACAAGGGATAATAAAAAAAATAAAGTGCAATTGGTTGGATTAATTTTCAGCATTTCTGAAAGCAATACTATTTCCTTTTAGTAGAGCATTTATTTTTCTTTTAAACGTATGTCTCTATTTTCCTCAGACAAACACTTTAGTTTTTTTGAGCTCAGTCTTACAACAGTTGTTATATAAAAACTCAGCACTGCACAAATCTCTTTCACCAAAGAAACCATTCTTGTCTGCCTTGTTTTTAAAATAGGAACTGATATAAAATTTTGTGCAATAAATACAGGCAAAAGAACTCAGATATGATTAGGGAAAAAATTAGACCATGCAAGATTTCTAAAATGGTATGGTCATGCTACCAAATCTGTAAATACATACTGTTCTGCACACAGACAGTTTTTGTACATTTCTGCTGTTGCTGTTGAACTGCAAACTTTAAACTAGATTTGTGTTTTCCTAAAAGAAACTTCCTCTGGAGGAAGGTACTGACCTGGTCTGATGATTTGGATCTCTATCAGTCTTAATATTGATACCAGTAATGAAATCTTTTGCTGTTGATGAATTTTCTTTTTCTACACTGTTTCAACCTGCTTTTAAAAAATTATTTACAAAGTCTGCCCTACTTAATGTATTGCATCATAAACTTCGGCATGCAAACATGCCTTAAATAGGATTTTTAAACTAGAATGTGAAAAAAACTTTGGCATTGTGAAAGAAATAGCCATATTTTCATTTGTTAACATCTTTTCCTGATGACCTGTATGATATGCAGCATTTAGAAAACACAGTTGGGTTTGTTGGTTTGGGGTTACTATAAAAAACTTACTTCAAGAGGTTGGAAACTATTCCAAAGGCCTTTACATCTCAGGGTACTGAGATAACACTTTGTTAGGGGATATGCTTCAAGACGCTATTATGATCAGGCAGACAAAGGCAGTATCTCCAGAATTTCTGAAAATATATTTAGACTTAGGTGGAAGAAAAGAAATAACAGAAAAGCTTTCTTAACTTCCAACACTTTCTAGTAATCATTAAATAAGCCTCTAAATGATGACTTCTCTGGAATTTATTTACCTGTTTTGCACAAAAAGATAGTTGGAAACCAACAGTTATTTTCACTTTTCAGCCATTCATTACAGACATCTCTGATAGTTAACTTTGAATTATTAGCAGATAAAGACAGTGTTAAGCTTCAAATAACTTTATTGTGGCATACATTGTTAACTATTCTGAAAGGAGTTTAATTTCTGTCCATAAAGCAATCACACAGGAATTAGTTCATCCCTTTTTCCAAGAGTGTAATAATGAGTAACTGCTATTAATGTAACAATATTTTCATGGATTGTGGCAACAGTTGACACAGAGACAAAACTTGCCATTTTCATTTAAGTCTTTGTTCTTCTCAAAAAGAAGAGAAGTGAATATATTGTCCTACCACGATGTTGCAGTTTAGCTTTAGGTAAATCTTCAGTGATAATTTAATTTATTATTTTATGAACAGTCCTTTGATTTATCTTGATTGCCTTGATCAAGTTTTGTTGCTTCTGGCACTCAGTTTTAGCTGGCACTACTAGCGATAGAGGGGGTGAAAGGCCCCAGAGTCATTAGAAGCTCTTCTGCAGATGGCTTTGCGATACACTTTGCTGGCATTCTGAGAATTAACCACAAGCATTGTAAAAACCTCTTCTGGATAAATGACAGTCTTACTGTGTCAATTACCTCTAAAAATTCATAAAAGCATCTGAGTTCACCCTTACAGGATCTGTTACTCTCTCTGCTCGCTGTCACTTGTGTTTTGGGATAAGGCAGCCTAGACTCGATGCCCTGTAAAACCAATATTTACTCAAACATGGAGTAAACCAATATTTACTCTACTCTGTAGGAAACGAACAATGTCTAAATAGCAAAGTATAGCATATATGCAGTGATATTTTTGTAGAACAGACCTATTCTGGAAATATATTTTCACTTCAGTGGTGACACAAGGCCTTTGTGCAGAGCTGTATAAAATATGAGGTGTCTGGATATGTGTTCTGAGTTACAATGCGGTGTCTTATCTTCAGTGTGCTTATAGCCACTTCCAGATACTTAAGAAAATGAGGCTGTCTTCAGTGATACACAGAGCAGCTAATTTTTTTTGTTCCGCTCAGTGAACTCTTGTGTTTATTAATTGTTAGGATTCAGTATATGTTAAATGCAAGTCAAGAAGAAGTCTTAACTTTTAGCCATCAATTCCTAAATGCTGAAGTCAGGCTGCAGTTAGAGGCCTAATCATAGTAATTATGGAGCAGCATAGCTTTGAACTCTTCAAGATTTACTGTGAAAGGGACAGTTTTATTTTGTAATGAACTCCTACAAAAAGGAATGTAATAAAAATGAGAGGCAGTACTTGGTAGTGTGAAGTGTTCTTTGCTCTTTTTAATACAACAACAGGGTTTTAAACCTTAACGTTTTATATACATGCATGTGAAGACAATATTAGATTTTGTGGGTAGAGCTTATGATGAGTTTCAAATTGGAAAATTGTTCCGTTGGCCTAGGACAAAACTGAAGGCTCAACTCCATTTTGAGCATGACCCTGAAAGATCTGAAAATCATAGCTGCTGAAAATATTTGTATTTGAGTATAGCTTAGCTACTAGCTCATGTTTTACATAATACGTGCAAGTTAGCCTCTATTTTCAATTTCTGCCTCTTTGACTTATTTTCCTAGGAATACATTTGATTTCATAGTAAAGATCAGTATTCTCACTACTACAGATGCAGTACATCAAGGTAATGACAGATACAAGCATAAGTCATCACATTCTCTCAGCACATGATACATCCATCAGAATGTGATTTTTATCTGTACGGTTCTTCATTTCTTCTCTAAAAAGCACAGGACAGGGTCATAAACTCTACTTTCAGCAAGTCCTGATGGAGAAGTCAAAACGTGTGAGAAACAAGTTTTACCATTAAATAGTCTTGTTGTTTTCTTTTTATATTTAAATAATTAAATCTAATTAAATCTAATTAAATCCTTTGATCTTTTTTTTTTTTTTTCAAATTGGCTCCAGCTTAACTGTAGGTATACTTAATTACGTTTTGCTGATTTTCTGTCTGCTTTTATTTCCCCATTTCTTGTAAAATTTTCTTTTTTTTCCTCCTTGCTTTATTTTCCACCACTCTATAGTACACTTTTCATCTTCTCTTGTTATATTTCATTCGCCAGGAAATTTGAAAATATCAGGCTGCGGTTAAAAAGACTTGTATAAACAGGTGACCTAATGCTGTAGTTAAATGGAGTAACTTCAACTGACTTCATTTGGAGTGAAATCACTCATTCTAACACTGTGAAAATCTTCAGTGTCTCATTTTTTCCTGCAGATGAGAGCATGTTCTTCTGTTTTCCTAGCTGCTGTAAATGCAATAATGCTTTCCATCAAATGTCATCTTTAAAAGAGTGTATATCTACATTTTACCTGTATACATACATTAGGTTTTTATTACCCCATACTAAAAGTTTAGTGTCCATTGATTTGGTACTAATCTCTGGATTTTTCTATTTGAATTAATAGGTTATTACACTAACTTCTGACTTCTTTAGCTGTCTGTGGTGAAAACAATAAAAAGCATGCAATTGTTATGTCAATATATATGATAAGTATCTGATGATTGAATTTGGTATATGCTTACATCATATTCACATATTTTCTTAGGATTCTGCACATTCATGAGCGCCACAGCCCCTTGTGCTTTCAATTTTCATAAAGATACATTTTTTCATAAGATAAAGCAAACAAAAGGAAGAATGTCCTCTGCTTTTTAGATATTTGGATGCTTGAAGTCAACCTTTAGTTATATCCCATGTGGAAAATGAGCTTCCGATCTACATCTGAGAAAAAAGGGACAAAAAGATACTGTGATGGATTGACGCTGGCTGGTTGCCAGGTGCCCACCAAAGCTGCTCTGTCGCTGCCCTCCTCAGCTGGACAGGGGGAGAGAAAATGTGATGAAAGGCTCATGGGTGAAGATAAGGACAGGGAGATTACTCAGCAATTACTGTCATGGGCAAAACAGACTTGACTTGGGGAAATTACTTTATTACCAATCAAATCAGAGCAGGGTAAGGAGAAAATAAAAACAAATCTTAAAGCACCTTCCCCCCACCTCTCTCTTCTTCCCAGGCTCAACTTCACTCACGAGTTCTCTACCTCCTCCCCCTGAGCAGCGCAGGGGGATGGTGAATGTGGTCAGTTGTGGTTGTGGTCAGTTCATCACACCTTGTCTCTGCTGCTCCTTCCTCCTCAGGGGGAGGACTGTTCACAGTCTTCCCCTGATCCAGCATGGGGTCCCTCCCACAGGAGGTAGTTCTCCACCAACTTCTCCGTGAGTCCTTCCCATGGGCTGCAGTTCTTCATTAACTCCTCCAGCATGGGTCCTTTCCAGAGGGTACAGTCCTTCAGGAACAGTGTGGGTCCCCCACGGGGTCACAAGTCCTGCCAGCAAATCTGCTCCAGCCTGGACTCCTCTCTTCTCCATGGGTCCACAGGTTCTCCCAGGAGCCTGTTCCAGCATGGGCTTCCCACAGGGTCACAGCTTTCTTTGGGTACATCCACCTGCTCTGGCGTGGGGTCCTCCACGGGCTGCAGGTGGATATCTGCCCCATTAACCTCCATGAGCTGCAGGGGGACAGCCTGCTTCACCATGGTCTTCACCAAGGTCTGCAGCGGCATCTTTACTCTGACACCTGGAGCACCTCTTCCCCCTCCTACTTCACTGACCTTGGTGTCTGCAGAGTTGTTTTTCTCCCATATTCTCACTCCTCTCTTTGGCTGCAGTTGCCTAGGTGGGTTTTTTCCCCCCTTCTTAAATATGTTATCACAGAAGTGCTATAACCATGGCTGATGGGCTCAGCCTTTATCACCGGTGCATCCATCTTGGAGCCTGTTGGCGCTGGCTCTCTTGGACATGGGGGAAGCTTCTAGCAGCTTCTCACAGAATCCACCCTTGTAGCCCCCGCTCTACCAGAACCCTGCCTTGCAAACCCAATACATATACATGCTCTCAGCTATAGAATACTTTCACAATACATGTATTTAATACATAAAAATACACTCTAAAACCAGATGTTTTAACAGTGCCTGTTTCTTCTGCTAACAGTTAAAATTTCCTAGATAAAAGAGCTCCAATGGCTGGTTAGCCTGTGTGGCCACTAATTTGAGATGTACATACTCAATTAAAACTGAAGGAATCAGGCCAGGTGAGGGAGTGTGAACTGTCTCCATTGCACTTCTGGCACACCCATTTCATAAAGCATCAGCCATAGGAAAGTTGCCACAGAGCAATGTTTTGCTCTTGAAAAGGAGGATGTGATATATTTGGAAAGAGAAATGAACTATCCTGAAGCATTAGCATTGGTCTGTAATTCTGGTCTGTGCGAGCCTTTGAAAAGAGAAAGCATTGGGAACTGGTAAGGCAAACTTTGCACTTACCTTTGCATGACTCAGTGTGTTATGCAGTTTGGGGGCAAATGTCTGTCACAGCAAATGCAAGATAGGTATATGGAAAAATCTGATTTTGGGGGGGCCTTTAAAAACTGTTTTGTAAAGACAGGAAAGATATAATGCAGTACAGAATTGTGGTACTCAGATTTAAGAGCCTTAGACCCAAAAAGTTTGTACAGTGTACAAGCTGTATCTCCCTGTTATTGCAGCACCTGGGATTTCCTGCACCCATTAAGTGTTTTGCAAAGCCAAGTGAAGAGAAGATCAAGTATACAGTTTTCCTTCCTTTCCTGCTTGAGTAACTATGAATTCTATATGACTGAGAGACACCAAAGGTTCTTGATAGCCAAGTGTCACTGCAAACTAAGAGATCTGTAAGAATAGTGAAATAAAAATTATTTTTTAATTGTGTTGTCTGAAGATGTTTGTATGATGGAATAGAACATAAGAATCAAACCCTTCCAGGAATAAAGTGAGCAGCCTGTTAGGATTATTGCAGATGGAAGCTTTTCGTTACTGCAGGAGTAGAGAGCTAATGAGCTAAATCGACAGTGAGTACCTCCAACCTCCTTCTCTGCAAGGTCTCAGCTATGCTTACACACCAAGAGAAGCAGGGCCAGGTCCTACAGGTGTTGACTGCTGAGGTCTTTTGTGGTGTTGTCACATAGCCTCAGGCTTCTGAGCCAGTCGTTCCTCCAGGCTGCGTTGCGGCACACCAGTGTGTGATGCGAGCAGTGGCAACGTGCCATAGCAGCAGACAGTGGGCTCTGCCTGTCCTTTAGCACCCAAGCCTGCATTGCCCGTAGCCTGGCAGCCATGACAAGCCCAAGAGATCCAAGCAAATAGATCTGTTGGGCAATAGGCTCAGCAGCCAGCCATAAGGCTAGTGCTCTGTTATTTGAGCATGGGCCAGGGTAGGGTAGCAGAGAGAGATCTGCTGCGTGCCTTCAATTTTAATTCAGAAAAATCACTGGCACAGGTGTACTTGTCAAAGCATTGTCCTTCACAGTGTCCCTTTAAAAAAGATAGATTACTCTACCTATGAAACACTACATCATAATAAGATTCCCATAATTTAGTGACCAGGATGAGAAAGAGCATATTATTAACCATTTAAAAATACCAGATGGGAAGTTTACCTTTCTCATTCCTGTCTCAGAGTCTACCTCGAACTCTCTCACTCTTTTCATCAAATGCACATATTAAAATCTCTCCTTAAAATATCTGAGACTGAGAACACTTTACACAAAAAGAATTAACAGATTTAGGTAGAATGATTTTCACAGAATCACAGAGTCACAGAATGGTAGGGGCTGGAAGGGACCTTCAGAGACCATCTAGTCCAACCCCCCTGCCAAAGCAGGGTCACCTAGAGCAGACTGGACAGGAACCCATCCAGGCAGGTTTTGAATGTCTCCACAGAAGGAGACTATGCAACCTCTCTGGGCAGCCTGTCGCAGTGCTCTGCCACCCTCAAAGTAAAGAATTTTTACCTCACGGTCAGATGAAATTTCCTGTACTCCAGTTTATGCCTGTTCCCCCTTTTCCTGTTGCTGGGCACTACTGAAAAGAGTCTGGCCCATCATCTTGACACCCACCCTTTAGATATTTATAAGCATTGATAAGATCCCCTTTAAGTCCTCTCTTCTCCAGGCCAAACAGACCCAGGTCTCTCAGCCTTTCCTTATAAGTCTCTTTCCTCCAGTCTCTTCATCATCTTTGTAGCCCTCTGCTGGACTCTCCAGTAGTTCCTTGTCTTTCTTGAACTGGGGAGCCCAGGACTGGACACATTTTAATAAATTATTTATGTGAAAGCTGGGTGTCATGAAAGCTTCTGGGACTTTCAGTATTTATTCTACAAGAATAAAGGTTATTCTTCCTGAGATTTACCAGTGCGGTGGATTTGGCCCAGCTGCTCATTCACTCACAGTGGGACAGGGAGAGAAAACAGGAAGAACTGGAACAAGAAAGCTCATGGGTCAAGCTAAAGACTTGAAGATTGCTTACCAGTTACCATCATAGGCAACACAGACTCAACTCAGGGAAAATCAATTTATCACTGAATAAAGTAAATATTTAATTACTAATTTGAGTAGTGGGAAACAAAAAACCAAACACTTAAACCTTTCCTTCCCCCTTTCCCAGGCTTGGCTTCACTCCTTCGCTCTTGATTCTTCTCCTCCCACCTTTGTTACCACTGTAGTTTACCTTCAGCCCCTTCAGCGAGGACATGGGCAGAGGAAAGGCAGGGACAGGGGATTCGGGTCAGCACATGGTGGTTTCTCTCCTTAAACTGCCCAGCTGTGACAGTTTCCAAGTCTTTATGCAATGGTCTCTGTAAGTAAAAGTAAAATCTGTGTGACGTCTGTGTGTATATATATGCACTTAAATATATTTTAAAGTTTGATCATTTTGAATTACTTTAAATGAGAACTACTTGTTTTGTCTTCCAGAAGCTGAATGGGTAAGGTTAATTTGGTTTGTTCGATACAAATATATGTTGCAGTATTGTATAACTACTGTTCTCCAGGATCCGTAAAGGAAAACAACCACTGTGCTTAGTTCATAAAAATCAAGGTATTTTTATGAAACACATTCATTTCCTATCAAGAAAGAATCTGGTCAAAACGTTTATTTTACAAGGCTATCCAAGTAAGAGACTTAAGTAAAACGATCTGACCCTAATGTTGTCTATATACCCACCATATACGTCAGCTTCTTAATAAAGGATCTGCCATACCTGTGAGAAAAGTTAGATGCAGTTAGCTTATCTTTCTTTCAGCTATCCTGTTTAAATTCCCTAATAACTAAACTCAACAATTAAATAAGACATGTATTTAATTGGCACAACAAAAAGCTTAGGATAAGCTGGCACAAATTCTGTGCCTATGCCAAAGCAAAGGAGACCCAGGGGTTATGTGCAAATCCTGTTCTGCATCCTGCCTACACATGAAATTCAAACTTCTCTCGGTCTGACTTTTCTATCTAGAGAAGTGCTCTGTATATTAGTGGATGAAGAAATCATTGCTTTGGAACTGACACCTCCTTCACCTCAGAAATGCAAATATTTTACAAGAGCTTCTAACTGTTCACAACAATCAGCACCTCTTGTTGACTTCCTGGAAGCTGATCGTAGGTTGGAGGAGTATTTTTAGTATTTCATATTTTTAATATTTCTTCTTAGTATCTTTGCTTGCCAATGTTATTTTTCTTTTTAGCACTCCTTCCTGATCCCTTTTTTCTTTTCCTGCGTCATTCCCCTTTTCCTATCTTGTGCTTTCTCTTCATGGCCTGGCATCCTGATACTGAGCACTGCATTATCCAAGGGCATCCCTTCTTTCTCAAACTGCACCACAAAAGATTACTGCAGAAGGGTACATAGCTGGTGGTTTTATCAACAAGTAGATCAGTTATGTATGGGGCCTAGAATACTTATATGGATCATATGCAGAGCCTGAATGAAAAAAAACCACAATGGAACACAAAGGAACAAAATCAAGTCACTCACATTCCAGCCTCTTATCTTCAGCACCACTCTATGTAGTAACACTTCTCTTCTACATCTTTTACGCACCTATGACATCCTCCTAAATTTATAATTTTCTACTGAGTTTCTCTCAAAATTCTTCTTAGCCCTGTCTTTTACTTCTTGTGTCCTGTCCTATCTTATTTCCTCTTCTACCCAAATCTTTTCTTCTTGGTCCCAGATACATATCTCTTTGAGTCAGGTGGTTTCCTCACCACATCAGACACTAAAATAACCTTTGCTACCCACAACTGGCATGTACTGCCAAAAATGTGAAGCTTTAATTTTAGTGTATCTTATTTTTCAGGGTTCCGCTAGGAGCAATACTGTTGTGTGGATAGCATGGACTGAGTTCTTTTTAAGGCTTTGTCTACAAAAGACCGTTTTAAACATCTTTTTAATTATAATAAAACCAGACAAGACAATAACTAATTCCTCTTCTACCCCACCCCACCCCCAGTGCAGCATAAATCATTTTCTTCGTGAATGCACCTTTGTGGCTTTTTGCCCATTTTTTATTTAGTCATATAATCACATTCTGGAATGATTACTAGGCTCAGGACAGGGTGGGCTATTTTGGTACTTTTTGAAAAACCTTTTGGATTTCTAAAGCACAGGACTATTCTTTCCACAGCATTCCATATATTTTTCCTCAAACCCCTACCACCATCAAACTTCTAATTTCATATGAATGTTATAATTGATTGATAGACAACATGTAGGAATCATTTCTGAATGTATGTAGGTGGCTTTTTAGGAGGTCCTTCAGGAGGCAAAAGACCACTAGCACAGTCATTCAGTTAGAATGAGGAAAATAGTCATAGAATTATTTATATCTGGTATTTTGTTAGAACATCTTCAGTTCATAGAGTTATATTCAGTTTGGACCTAGCCTAGGTGAACTGACTTGTAGGACCAGTTAGTATGACAAAAATTAACACAGCGTAACATATATAATTAAAGACTTACTATAACAGGAAAGGAAATTTTTAGAAAGATATATAGTACAAGCCCCTAGTGCCCACAGGGACTGCACACTTGAAATGTAATCATATTGAAAAATATTGAAAATTTAAAGAGTATCAAGAAAAAAATAATAATGTGATTACTGAAGGGTACTATAGAGTACTAATACCGCAAAGTATTGCTATTGTTATGATTAAAGAACTTCAAGTAATGCAAGTAAGAAAAATTTTACATACTCTGGGCAATTGATTAGAGGAAAAAATGGGATTGCCCAGAGAAAACATTTCACTGAAGTTTGGATGAAAGAACTAGAATGTGGGTTGAGGACATATTAGAAGTTAATGCTCCATTATTCAACCAGCAGACAGACAGTGTTGAGATCTGATTTGTCATGCCATCAAACCTCAAAATTAAGGACAGGCATTGTTGGTACTATAACATAGTCTGTAACATAGCAAAACTAATCACAACAACAAAACATAGAAGGTAACACAGCAATTCCTGTTTACTGGATGGGGTCTCTTCCAAGCTTTTGTTGCTTAGATTCTCTGTCTGCACAGTTGGTCCTGCTTGGCCACAGATACCTTACCTGGCTGCAGGATCTTTCTCATGGCAGAAGTATCTGCTTGCTTTTGTAATTAGTTAAATACTTTCTAACTTTAAAGCTGTGACCAAAGTGCACAAATTCAAAGCCTGCCTGCCTTGTGAAAAAACTTTCTGTCTCATTCCTTCAAACCAGGCTCCACACATTGAAACACAGTCTTTGGGGCACAGGTACAGAGCAGAGATGCCCTGAGACTCATAGCTGGGTATCCCCATGGAGTGTGACGTCAGATTGGTATTTGCACTCTTCCTTTGTGAGAATAGTTGTAAATTGAATTAATGATCAGCAAGCCCTCACCAAGAAAAGCCCTGTTTACTCAGGACAGCAGCATTACAGTGAAAATGAAAAAGAGTGGCCTATTCAGTGAAAATGAAAATAGGAGTGGCCCATTCATATCCCAAAGGGAATATAAATCTAAACGTCTTCCCTGTGATTTTTCACTAAGCTCCTGCCCAGCTTTTGGCCTAACACACAGCTCACGCTAAGGCCTGATGTATGCTGGGAGCAGTACCATTGGGTCAATGCAAGAACAACAGATAGGCAGGACAGGATGGACAGGGAGGGATAAAGGTCATTATGCAGCTGTTATCACCTGCAGCTTGCTGTCTCCGGCAGCCATGCCCTCTTGCATCCTTGCATATTAATTGCCCAAAACTTCTTCAGTATCCACTAATTTATGGAAATGATATAGATCAAACTTCCAAGCTGGGAGGTATAAACACATCAGCTTACCCAAAGAGATTTTGAAGCAGATCTAACAGCAGCTGGACTGCTGAGGGTTTCATGTTTCCCTGTGTCATATGGGGGACACCTGCACTCTGGGGGAGAAGGAAAAATGAGCACTGCCACCCTTTGCAAGGTAACCATTTTGTTCATTGGCGCATGACTTATAAGTTAGAGAACTTGTGGGTCATGAATTACTGGTCATGAGTGAGTGAATTCACATTACAGTAGCCTGTACAAAGAGGATTGAGGCCATGAGTTGTGGTTTAGCACCAGCTGGCAACTAAGCACCACACACAGCTGCTTGCTCACGCACCCCCAGCAGGGGTGGGGGGGTGGGGGAAATTAGAAGGGTAAAAGCGAGAAAACTCATAAATTGAGATAAAGACAGTTTAATAGGTAAAGCCAAAGCTGCTTGTGCAAACAAAGCAAAACAAGGAATTCATTCACTGCTTCCCATCGGCAGGCAGGTGTTCAGCCATTTCCAGGAAGGCAGGGCTCCATCACATTACTTGGGAAGATAAATGCCATCATTCTGACCATCCACCCTCCCTTTATATGCTGAGCATGACATCATATGTTATGGAAAAACACATTGGTCAGTTGGGGTCAGCTATCCCGGCTGTGTCCCCTTCCAACTTCTTGTGCACCCCCAGCCTCTTCGCTGGTGGGGTGGTGTGAGGAGCAGGGAAGGCCTTGACTCTGTGTAACCACTGCTCAGCATTAATAACACTGTTTCAGCTCAAATCCAAAACACAGCCCCCTTCTAGCGACTATGAAGAAAATTAACTCTATCCCTGCCAAAACCAGCACACCTTGTTTGATGTGTATTTTTGTTTTACTTCATAAAGTAAAGTTTAATTTGCAGAGTATGTTGTCCTCTCAATTCAAGAGATTTAAATGGACCATGACACTGCCCCTAGTGCTTGTTATACCTTCTACAGGCCCAGGCTAGTCATTTGCAAACAGTATCTATTTTTTCAGGACAGGACTGCCAATTCTGTAAGTTTTAAGTTCTATTTTCTTTTCTGCCTCTCTGACTAGGTTTAACTATTTCAAATATTCCTCCTGAAGAAGATAAGATTTGTACAGAGACACTTTAAATGATTTTTCACTTGTATGGTTTCACCCTAAGGATGTGGTCTTAATGGCTCCTAACATTTTCCAGACTCTTGAGGAGCACCCTTTAGTTCACCAGCTTTGTTTTGGGCTTGTTGTTGACTGAATTCCTGGCTTCTTGTATATAATTTGTAGCACTAGCATAGTAGCCTTCTGCTACTCTATGATCCTATAGCATCTGTCACATTGGGTATTGATCACTCAAATCCAGGAATATCGAAAAACAAGAATTTATTAAGGTTTCCTTTAAGCTGTACCAATTCAATTATTCTGCATTTAAATAATTCACAACTAAATAGAGCTTCTGTATTACAGTATGCCATCTACCCCCTCCTACATATTTCGTTTTGCTATGTTTTGCTATTGTTAACTTTCTGAATTCCTCAATTTATAAGTGAAATCACCCCTTCCAATGTAACAGAAAAACAGCATTTCTTGCAACAGTCATTTCTGAAGTAGCAGTTGGTTTCTGTTCTGTGTACAGAGATTGGAGTTTTACTTAGGCAATGAATGCAAACCTCAGCTAAAAGTAGAAAATGTTGCTGTCAAATGCTTATTCAATGCTATTTCAGTACTGTGATAATAAATTTAAATTGATAATAGCACATATTGCATCCTACTGAAGATACCTAAGAGCTCTAAAAATGACTATGAATTCAGCTGCAAGAATCCTGTAAGGTATTACACACTTTAACAGAAGACAAATCCACCATGTGATACAGAAAATTGGAATCAGATCCAAATAGAATGATTATTTTATGGCTGAGGAATATGTTTTCTTTCACCGTATAAAGTAGAAGCAATAGCGAATTTTCACTTGATTGCTCTTTTATAATTTAAGTGTAAAAACTGGGTTTTGCTCTTCTACCACTGCGGTGAATAATGTTATCACAAACAGGACCACATACTTATTCAAACCTTGAAAGGTGATCAGACTACTAATTTCTTCTATCAAACCATAGAACTGTATGAGTCCATCTCCATTTAACTAGGTAATATTGATTGTTTTTCAGACCATTACCTATAAAGGAATAATGGAAAGGTTTTTCAGACAGTGAGGTAGCAAAACCTTGTCAAGCCCCCAGATTTTATTGAATTGGTTTACAGAAATATAATGTGCTGTGGAAGTTGAGGGAGATATGCTAGAAAGGTGTGCTTCTCAGGCAATCTGTTTACTTCAGTATAGGAAATACTGGATGCAATTTAATTTTGGACATTATCCTTATTGGGAGATGGACCTAAATATGTATTTTTTTAACTATGTTTAATTATATTTTCTTTTGTTTTGTGGGTTTCTTTTTATCTAGATTAAGGACCAAAATTCCACAACCCATTGAAGTTTTGACTAGGCCGTGTGAGAGTTGAAAATCAGCAACAGTAGCTGGTATGGTAATGACTTTTCCTTCTGAGTTTATCACAAAAAAATGCCTACTTTTTATCTTTAAGAAAAATTTTATTATCATTTTAGAGCATCTGAAATTTGTCTTCAAGACTACTTTTTAGCAGCCTGGTTCTGTCCAGTGATCACTCCCAGACATGAGGTGAATATGTTATAACTTTCTTTCTTTAAAAATGAGGTGGAAGCTGCAGTCTTCATTATCAAGGATTTCTTTTTCCCATTCAAGGCAAAAGAACACAAAGAATATCTACATTATCTGAGGAAGATAAGCAGTTGATAGAAGTTTCTGATTGTACTATAACTATGCAAAATGTGGTAAAAAAGGTGAGTCATTTCTTCCAGAAAGGAGAGCTACAACTGCTAAGCAAATACCCATGAAAGACTTAAGTCTCAGTAGACCCTACAGAAAATATCACATAGAGGATTTTTTATACTTTTTTATCAGAAGAAAAAGTTTGTCCTCTATTTACAAAACTCAAACCAAATCAAAAAAATGAATCACTTGTTCAGCTCTGTTGTCCTAGGAAGTGAATCTTTTTTAATATATATTCACTTTTTTCAGTGCAAGTCAGGAAGTTTAAACAACCCTTGTTATCATTGCTAGTTAGAAGGACATAGAGTACATTCACGTTGCAGATGGGTTTCAGAAAAATTTAGCTGCCAAATGCTATAGGCTCTTCTAAGCTTGAGGAAACTAGGTCTTGCAAGAGTCCTACAACTTGATAACGATTCAAGGATCACCATAAGAACTGAGAGCAAGATTCAGTTTGTTAACATAACAGCTGAGGATAGCATATTTTTCTATGGCTGCTGTAGACTGGTATATTTCCTTGCTTTCCTTAGCGGCAGAAATTTCAGTAATTTAATGAAAGCAAATACATAAAAATAAAAAGCAGAGGGAAAGCAAATGAAATAAAAATATTAACCTCAAAAACCTCGATTTCAGCCATGCTACAACCCAGTTTCTTATCAGGAAAAGGATTATCTTATCTTTTCTGTAGGTGGTGTTATCACCTACACTTAGGATAGCGTCCTCAGATATTGAACATTTATAGAACTCTAGCTGAAAAAAGACTAGCTGATACCCTTGTGAATGCATTTTTCTTAGTTGGGCAATTAATGACCTGCTGTCCGATTATTTTTTTAGATAATGGGAGTGATCTCATGTATTATTTTTGGTTTTCCCTTTGCCCCATAGCTAGTTTTACTAAGCCTGCAGTGATTTCTTAGCTATTCACAGATGTGGGTTCTAGGCCAGACAGGGTGAGCTGCTTGTAAGGTTTAAGTTTTGAGTTCAGACCAATCCTCAGCCTCTGCAAATTTTTCCTTGCTTAGCAACTGACACTTCTCAAGCTGGTGAAAAACCCAATAAGAAAGCACTGATAGAATTTATCTAAAGTAAATTCAAGCTCAGTCCTAAGGCCACATAATGCCATATTAAACTAATTGAAGTATTAAGTAACAGACTGGAAAGAGTCCGTTGAAGTGTCTCTGAAATGGCTAGCATCAGATATACATAAAGACATTGAGGGAATTTGGTTTATTTAACATGGATGAGGCTGAGGGGAGACCTCATTGCCCTCTACAACTACCTGAAAGGAGGTTGGAGAGAGGTGGGTGTTGGCCTCTTCTCCCAGGTGAATAATGACAGGACCAGAGGAAATGGTCTGAAGTTGTGGCAGGGGAGGTTTAGATCAGATATCAGGAGGAATTACTTTCCTGAAAGAGTGGTCAGGCACTGGAACAGCCTGCCCAGGGAGGTGGTTGAGTCACCATCCCTAGAGGTATTTAAGAAATGTCTAGATGTGGCACTTCAGGCCATGCTCTAGTGGCAGTGATTGTAGCGGGGTTTTTTGTGTGTGTATGATTGGACTCGATGATCTCAAAGGGCCTTTCTAATCATGAAGATTCTATGATTCTATGATTTTAAGACTTGGGGGGATCTAACTGCAGCCATCCATTGCATTAAGGAGGTGTTATGCAAAAGAGGGACGCAAAATAACCTCAGACCTGCACAATGAAAGGACGAGAGCCAATATTCACAGGCGGTAACAAAGAAAACCCAGTTGGACACAAGCAAAAATTTCTTAACAAGCAAATGTAGTGGTCAAGTATTGGCATAGGTGGGCCAGAGACTGTAAAAGCTCCACTTTTAGATATTTTCAAAACTAGATTGAACAAGGTCCTGAGCAAACTAATCTAACTTAGAAGCCAGTCCTGCGTTGCAAACTTGAGTGATCCCTTCCAAATTATATTTTTTCTATGATTTCTGTGAAGTTGCCCTGAATAACAATGTGGCCAATTCTGGACTCACCAGTACAAGAAAGGTAAGGAGCTACTGGATAGAGAAAAGTGAAGGGCCACAAAGATGAGGAGGAGACTGGAGCCTCTCCTATAAGGAAAGGCTGAGAGAGCTGGGACTGTTCAGCCCAGAGAAGAGAATGCTCAGGGGGGATCTCATAAATGTATATAAATACCTGAAGTGAATAAGCAAATTAGATGTAGCCAAGCACTTTTCAGTGGTGCCCACTGACAGGATGAGAGGCAGTGCTCACAAACTGAAATAAAGGAAGTTGCCTCTGAACATCAGGGAACACTTTTTCACTGTGAGGGTGACCAAGCACTGGCACAAGTTTCCCAGAGAGGTTGTGGCATCTCCATCCTTAGAGATATGCAAAAGCTGCCTGGACATGGTCCTGGGCAACCAGCTTTAGGTGACCCTGCCTGAGTAAGGGAGTTGGACCAGGTGACCTCCTGAGGTCCCTTCCAACCTCAATCGTTCCATGATACTGCAATATATGCCTTCTTAATAATTGTCCTGGTACTGTGTTAACAATATATATTAATCCTGTGAGTTTCTCTCTTTTTTCATGGTTACAGCCATAAGTGAACTGAATGTCAACAGTATCCAATATTCAGTGACCGGTTTTGTCCAATTTATAAAATATGAAAGTTTTATTACATAGTTATTGTTAATTACTTGAAAATTATTTGTGTAAACTTCTGCAGAAACAGGGGTGTTGCCTATCCATGAGTTTCATAGGCTTTAATAGAATTACTTTTTTAAAGCAACATTCATTTTAGTCATAGAAAAGCATTATTCAAGATAATTGTGGAAATGTCTTGCTACGTCCCTGAAAGTACTATATAACCATACTTTAAAAATAAATTGACAAGCCCCTCCTTCCCTCTCTCCATCACAGCAACCTTTTCTCCTGTACCCACTGAAAACCCAAGAAAAAAAAATAAATTTGAGCTTCAAACTGAGATTCAAATTAAATGCACTTGGCAATCAAAATTTATTCCCAGTTTGAACTCTAATGCACAGAATTCTTTCAAGATTAGCTAATAATTTAAAGAAATAAAACCTAATGATATCTGCTGGTCCCTGTGTCAGTGTCAGCAATGCAATTATATAATTGAACTGTTCTACCTTATGCTGGAAGCAATGTTTTCCCTGGAGTAATTAATGTTCAAATGGAAGCAAAACCAAATGCAAACCAAGCAACTATATGTGACATGATCAAGATAGTCTTAGGTTTTATTTTTCTAATAGTGTTAGCTATATAAAGCAAAAGCTCAAGAGAACATCTAGGTCTGCTAGTTAACAAGACTCTCAACTACAGTAGCTGTCTAACATCTTTGTTGTGTGAAGAACTCTAAACTTTTCATAAGTTCTCTCTCTTTGATGGTTGTTTTTTCCCTTCTTTTAATAGTTCTGGATGAGATAAACCAGAAAAATAAACAGAGCTTTTCTGAGGAATCCATAGGTAATTCACCAAGGTACACAAGCTAACAAATGAACTTAACAAACAGGTTGGCTGATAAGGATTCTTCTTTTTTTTTTAAGCTGATTAGATTTTTTTAATAGGCTTAGCTCATTTATGTCTCCCTTAATTATTTCCCTTAATTCTTTCTTAGAAGCATTTTTATTACAAATGAAATTGGAGGATAAAGTACTCCCACATACATCACATTTATTACTATAGTGACATGCCACAGCCCAGGTCAATGTACAGGTTTCAGTTTTGTCCACATCATAGCCAGCAGCAGTAGAAACAGGGATGAATCTGTGCTGGGTTTTTTTTTGGTTTTTTTTTTGTTTTTTTTTTTTTTTTGTGACAAATAGAGCATTTTCCTTTTTTTAAAAGAAATAGCAGGAACTAGACAATGGCAGTCCAACAGGGTAGGGGTAGGTACATCAGTAACATCACTAGCTGAGAACATTAACATGGATGTCCTGGTTTGGGGTGGAGCAGAGCCAACTTCCTGTTCAGTGAGAGGCTCTTGCTGATGCTTTTTGCTGTGACAACCAGGGTCAGGTTTACCCCATGGAGGGGTCACACCTCTGGGGAGGAGGGGACAGGTCAGGTGACCCAGACTGACCAATAGGGTATTCTATCCCACCTGCCATGCTCAGTATAAAAGCTGAGGGACCAAAAGGATCAGGCTGGCTCTTCTCCAATGGCTTGGCTGCTTCAATGGCTCTCCTTCTTTGATGACTGACATCTGAGGAGGACCCTGTCAGTTTATCTGTCTTTGATCCCAGTCAGTGGCTTGCGAGTGTGTTCCTGAATCCAGTTCCCATTTGTTGCTGAGTCCAGTCTGGAACTTTTGCAGTGCCTGCTGGTGACATCTCCCTGGGAGCTTAATATGGTTTTGTATATATTTGTATCTCTTTCATTATTTTCTTTTTTATGTTATTGTTAATATTCCATTAAAGTAGTTTAGTTTTTTCTAAATTCATAAATCTCTTTATCTTTCTCCTTCCTTGGAGTGAGAGGTTGGGGAGAGCATCTGTTGTCTTGTCATTGGCCAACCCAGCTCAAACCGTGACAATGGAATAAGACTATCCTTATCGCTACCACAAAAGAACTTAGGTATCCAAAGTAGTTAATATGTGAGTCCAAAAATAAGATTTTTTTTTTTTTTTCCAGAGCCTGTTGAATTGTTGCAGATCAGGGGAACAGGAAAGTCCTTCCTGGATGTATACCTGAATTCATAATTCCCGGGTTCATTTACCAATTCTGAAACCTTTTCTCACAGCAGGTTCCACAGTTTATGAATGTCACTGCATGTGTAGTAAACCACCTCAGGAGGACATGGCTGAACAACTCAGGATCTATACTACCTTTAAGTATAAGTTAATTACGAAGTACAAAAGGGTAAACATATAGAAGATATATAGTCCCTGAAGCAGAAAGTGCCAATTATTCCCTTTTCTGTGTGTATTAACAATTGATTTGGTCTCTGACCAAGTAGACCTTGGATTACCTATACAACGGCACATCTCTCATAAGATTGCTACAAAATATCTCCAGAACCAGACAACCAGAATATGATATACTTACAGCACTCTTGTAGGAAATAAGACATGTAGGCTTGTATTCTGACACTTTAGGGAAGAATTGACTAAATCGTCTGCAGCCAGATGTGTGGCACTAGTAACCAGTAGAGAAAAGTGGGAGACCTGCTTTGTTCTCTGAAAGAATGGACATGCGTGGGTCTATCCTGACAAGAAGTTCTTGTCTCTGGCTTTCTAAACTGGGGCACATCTAGATCTTGTAGAATCCCACCTCTAGCCACCCATCTATTTTTATAGCAGTAATCTCCAGAGGGCCAGGACAAAAGTGAAAGAATGGCATGAAATAACTTTTACCACTTAATTCCTAGCACATTGCTTGGCACAATTTTGGCCTGTGCCAGCTAGTATTGTCCACGCTAACGCACAGTTCAAGGGATGATACGGGCCAAGACCACTTTCCAGCTGGCATTTTCTGTGTGGCTTTCCAGAGAGTGCAGCATTTTGTACCTGCCTCTTGACTCCAGAGCCGTAGAACTGACCCTGGCCTGCTTTGTTGTTGGTTCTAAACCTTAAAATCTGTAGCTGTGTGTGTTTCCTCCCCTCATGAATTCCATACCCAAATTCTTTATGCTGGATATACCTAGAGTTGCCTATCTATTGGCAGAAGTGGGTGGTAAGGTTCCAGTTGTATTATTCCCATGTTAAGATTTCAGGTTTCGAAAATTTGAACTACTTTCTATTATCATCATAGGAAGGGAAAGGGCTGTCTCTGGATAAAATCTGGATACAAGGAGACAATCAGGATGTGACCCAAGTACTTTTCTGTTTGCAATAACAAAAACTTATCCTTAGACAATCAGGCTTGTTCATGTCTTGCTGCCAGCTCAGCAGTAAGAACGGAATCAAATTAAGTCTTTCCACTCATTTGGTTTTTGTTGTTTAACACTGGCCAATTCCAAACCCCAATTCCTTGGGTAGTGCCAGGACTTCTTAACTTCTAAGATAGGAAGAGACTGGTACATGATGTCCAGCATAGCTGTGGGTGTGAGAGTGATCATTCTTGTTTATCTATGTATTTCCATTTTTTAGGAAACTATTTGCATTCCTGAGAAAATGAGGTGAATTTAATGTTCTACTCTATAGTTACTTCTGTTTCTCTTTTATTCATTTTTGGCTGGGACCTTAAAGCACTGAACGGATTCTTTGCTTTATTTTTATATGAGAATATAAATACACACTACAAGTTTGTCTCCTGGATTCATAGTTCAATGAAATGCTGAAGTGATACATTTTTTATGTGACAATTTTGTAAGCTAAGCAGTAGTGTAAAGTGGTCTGAAGGTCTGCTTGATTTGAAAGATAATTGCAAATACACCTGAGACTTTAAAGAATTGTGATTTATTACGGGGCAGGTTATATTTGAATTTATTAGTAGTATTCTGAAGTAATGCAAATTTTTGTCTGTGACAGAAGGATTCATAAAGATAGTATTAATGTTTTGTGACACGGTGAAATGACACCTTTCACTTCAATGTATGTAAATTGCTATAAACATAGCGTGACACCTTTGCTTTGCTGTCAAAGGTTTTCCATCTGTAAGCATGTCCAGTTCTCCCCTGCTGTTCAGTAAGACAAGCAGAATAGTTTGGTTTCTGAGAAAAGCAATAGGGAACTAACACCCCGGTTTGCTATTTTAAACACCTTTATTTTGCTCCACTGACACTACTACGAATGGAAAACCCAGCAATCAAGGTGGAGAATACAAAACGCAAAAGCATTTACAGAGGGTATCCAGACTCATCAACATAAAAGTGGTAAGGCTGTTCTAGAAGTGAGCAGGTTGGAAGCTAATTTAGGAATGGGTTGAGATTAATGAGATATGAAATGACTAAGCAGATAAAGGGCCTAACTGAGCTGAACATGGCTCGGGAAATGCAGGCTTCATACGGTTCCCAGTGTGCTTTTCCTTTCTTCATACCCGTATTCACAAAGAGGCTGTTAAAAAGAGTGCAGGAGGAACTGAACGGCTCAGGAACACCATGGCTTCATTCCAGATTTCAGGGAAGAGTTCAGTGCTCTCCAGGTGGATAGATCTCACCCTTGGTTCCTCCAACATGTTTCTGATCAAGCATCCCAGGAAAGTACAATAGTATCTGCAAGCGAAACCTTTGGTGCGAGGGCCTGGTTTTTGCCTGTATAGAGATCTTAAGCAGTTTATTCATTTTGGGGAAGCAAATCTCTGACACTCTAATAAGGATATACATTTAATTGAGAGAAGCAAGTTTCAAATGATTAGTACAAAAGATGGAAATCCCCTCACACACAGCAGTGCTTGGTATTAAGACATAACCTTTGCTTACTTTTATCTTTCACCTCTCTCCCCTTTAAATTGTTCAGTAGTCTGAAGCCAAGTAAAGGCCATGAAGTGATGCTACACCAGCAGGGGAGCATGTTAGAGACTCCCTGCCACAGTGTTGTACAGGCTGGGGGCTCCCCAGACAGGGTCACGGTGAGGACCCATCCTGCCTCCCCAGTCAGGGAGCAGGGCAGGCTGGGGCAGACACCGTGGGTAGATCCGACTTCATGCATCGGGCACCTCAAGAGCACGTGAGAAGTTAGATGGGGCTAGAAACACTCTCCCCAAGGATATGAGCGGGAAGTGGGCATTCCTCAGCTGCACTGCCTCTGAGCTGACCCTGAGCTGCAGCAGCCAAACCCACAGGAGGCAGAAGGAGCCCAGGGCCCTGACAGCATTGTGGAAAAGGCGACATAGCCTGGGTCCAGGTCCTCACTGTATGAAAATAATGTCAGCAGATTCCTGTTGCTGATGATGGTGCTGCCACTCTCCTTAAGAAAAAGTGAAGAATACCAATCTGCTTTCTGTTTCTAGCAAATTAATTATTTTCTACTTATTTTTCACCCATTTTCATTTCAAAATCTTTTTTTGCGAGTGTGTATTTGACTAGTTCTCTTTGTTTGCTACTGTTTACAGTGAACTTTTCAACTTGTGTCTGTACATTGTATAGGCTAATGAATGTCTTTCATTTCCTTGCAATGTTTTCAAATATTATTTTCTGTAACCCTTAATGCTGGTCTTACTTCTGCTACACTAGTATTTGCCAGACTGAAAATAAAATATTTAGGATTCTTGATATAATATTTTTACAGCTTCTAGAATCTTTAAATCCTGATTTTGTATAAAAGAATAATATTGACAGGTAGAAGGTGGAGAAAGACAGCTAGATTTCCACTTGTATTGTAAAAATCCTTTTTATCTCTCAGAGGTATTCTTTCTCACAATGGACTGAGGTTTTTTATTATTTTTTTTTCCTAGAAAAGTGCGTATCTGTCCCCTGTCAAAGCAGATACAAAATCATTAACATATGCGGAATTAGGCTTTTCTGCTTCACCATTAATATTACAGGCTAGATTGTAAAAATTATAACAATTATGAAGTCCAATAACAAGGACAGGGATGTAAAGCCTTAAAATAAACTATGAGTTTTGATTATGGTAACAGTGATTTCATTATAAAATTGAGCTGGGACAGTGACTGTGGCTTTGGTGACTTGAGGGACAGAGGTTTCTTCTTTAGGTTGGGATGCTTTTGGCGCAAGCCATGCAGTATTATAAATAGGATACTTAACTGGCTTCAAAGGACTATAGCTTTTCAGCATTCAATTAGGGCTTCATTTGTAAATGTAATGGCACCCAAAAGATGTGGCAAACTGTTACTCCAAAATTTCAGACACATTGATAAAGATGCCATTTTTGTTCAGTCCGGATTTGGGCTTTCAGGCTTTTCTAATTGGAAATGCATTAACCACAACTATAGAAAAAAGAGATGGGGCAATTGTGCTATAAGAAATCCATCATATTTTGTATTTAGTCTGGAGCTATAATTATAGCATAATACAAATACTGTCCCTTATCTATGACCAAGATGTTAAAGTAGCCATCATTGGATGATAGTCTGTGTTATATAAGTAATTAACTGTTGAAAAGTTTATATGTATACATGATACTTGCTTTTCTATATTCTTTTAACTTTTCTTTGGTTTTGTCGGGAAATTGGACTATAAAATTATTTTCTCTCTGTTTTATGTAAAAAGCAAAAAAAGTGTTCTTTTCTTTGAACCCATTACTCTTCTTTTGTCCTGAAACACTTTCCTTGTGGCCCATACAGACATTTTTACTGAAATTCCAGGCGAGCTTTTAAACCTAGTTCCTGGCTTCTGTTTTAGCTGCTGCTTCTATCATTCAAAAACATTTAAATGGATTTAGTCTTATGCTTGTAGCTCTAGGATTTTATTTCCTATTTACTCTTTTTGGACATGGTTTTCCCAGCCCCTTTGCAGAGAAGCTGGCTTCTTGCTAAATCTCCACTCTAGCCCTGCTTATAGATTGCAAAGAGGTAGACTTACTTACAAAGAAAACCCCCACCACAACTGTCTTTGAAGATGGCTTAGCAAGAAGAAGAAGAGAAGGTGTGAGAGAGGATATAAATGTGTAGCTGTTAAATTAAGAAGTCATATAGGAGATTAGAAACTGATTAGGAAAGGCAAGGTAGAATACAGAGCAGTACAATTTGGGTAAAACATATTGTCTAGCTATTCCTGTCCTTATTTGTATTCAACATATGAAGACCCAGAGTAAATGCTATCTCCCTGATGAGCTGTTAACACTAGCCAGTATTAAAAATGAATAGAGAATAGCTTCCATCTAACACTGGGAGAGAATAAATTTTCAGTATGCCATAGTATGTATGTGTATGTATGAGTATATATATATATACACATTTAGATGCATGTGTAAGTATATATATTGATAAAGTACAATATAATCTATCCTGTTAGTATAGTATATATGTGCTAGTATGTATATGTATACACACATACATACATGCAAAACCCTATACTAATATAGATATATAATATTATATGCGTACTTGTGATGTGTTTGCACGTATGTAAAGAAATGCACATATTTTTGCCTTTGAATGTATAGCTAGCAACAGAACTATTTTGAATTACGAGGTATCAGAATGGCTGAGGATGAGAACATCACCTGTCTGAAACTCTGTTCTGATTGAAACTTTGTGCACGATCTGCCTCTGGTACACCAGCAGCTTGTTGCTAAAACAGAAGTGACTAAATCTAAGTGTAGACGGGGAGGGAGAAGGGAGCAACCTTCAACTGTTCGTTTTCCCCGAGCGCCAAACAGTCCTTGCAGTACCAGTTCAGAAATCCCCATTTGCTTTAACTGATTTCTCAGTCTGAAAATTAAGGTTCCTACTGCTCATTATTCAGAATTTAGGAATTATGGAGATGCTCAGGAGACTTCATAGCCAAAGCTACCTGTTAGTTAAAGCAGGAGTGAAATAATTCTTTTGTATGCTTAATTTTCAAGACTGGTATTTAGAATTACTCATCCTTCTGTAGCCAGCTGAAGTTTCTAGAACAGTTTTTAGTCAAATGATTACTGTCAAACATTTAAAAACTAATTTGTCTTGAATAGGCAATGGACTTCAGATTGGGGAGTTTCTTCAAGTGAAGGAACTCTACAAGCTTCCCTGCCATACCTGCTACATATGAATTCACATATAAGCACAAATATTGGCATTTCTGAATCGAAAATTTCCCCTCCCCGCAAAAAAATTATGAAACAGAAGTTAAACCTTTCTTGCAGTCTCTCATTTCTATAGGGAAGTCCTTAACCCATTAAGCTGTTTTTCTCAAGCAAGCCACTACCCTGCCTCCTTGTGCTCCTCACATTGCTTCTCACAGAGACTCAGAAATCAGGCATGCAAGCAAGAAAACCATGTGGAGGGATACGTAGGGATCTGTGTAGGGCAGACTACAGGAGTATGTGGCCTTGCAAGAAGAAAAAGTGGGATTTCACCCTGCCCCCTGCATTCAGGCAGTGGTACTACAGGGAGATGGTTACAGAAAATGGAAGTGAGACTTGGAGGTGGGAGGACAGGGTATTGGCTGAATTTTGAGGAGCATAAGGGCCAAATGAAACTCTTAAAATGCTTAATATTGTTATGCACTTGTAGGGAAAAAATGGTAATGGACAACCCTTCTTCTTGGGAGAAGGTGTTTAGCGACCGCATTCGTTGTATTGGCTGGAGGGAGGATTTCACAGAACCATCAAAATATTAAATGTTCCCCACTCCCTGTATGTGAAGCTCAAAGACTTAAACACAATCTTAACTTCAAAAATGCTTACAAAATAACAAACGGGTCTTTGCCACTTAATACATATTTTAAAAAACAGTTTTTTCAAATAAATTTGTTTCTTTCATTCAACTGTGCAGGTCTGTTAGTTGCATACTGGGGGGGCTGTATAAGTGCACAGGCAATATTATACAAGTGTGTGGACCTGAAGAACCTATGAAAGTAATTTGGTTAATATGTTTGAGGCTTTCAGAAACATGAACAGAGACCGTCTTCCCTGTTCCTCAGCCACTCTGTAACTTACAGAAGAAGTAAGACACTCTTCCTTTAGAGTTTATAAATGAAGTGAGTTTTAACTGCCTGTTAAACCGAATTGCTGGCACAAAAGCTGTTAAATTTTTGAGGAATAACACTCTGGAGAGCCATTAAAAAGAATCCTGGAATGTCACAGAATAATCAAACATCACGATGGAGCATGCTGCAAATGCTGTTTTTCAGAAGAAAATGCTTTCAACTGAATTTCCATCACTAGTTCCTGACACATACTGTATGCTCTCTTGGGGCTCTGGTTCAATCCCTTTTCTCCAGTACAGTTCAGATCGGGAGGGCTTGAATCTGATGTGACTATAGGGATGTGGTTAAGTCTGTTGAAGCATATGAACGTTTACAGAATTTCCAGCTTGTTTAAATAAAGCTTAATTTCATGAAAGAAGCAGATGATCAGGATTTACAGGCAAAGTTAGGAACGCAGAGAAGGAAGAGGAATAAGACTGGATATAGATCTAATTGTAACTGTCAAGCTTTGAAGACCTCACAAGTCATCTACTTGTTCTGTACTTCAAGTGCAAAGGAAGGATTTACAAATTGACTCATTTTAATTTAGGATTTATTGGGATGATTTGTAAATTAATCATAGGAATTACATATAGAAGGTAGGATTTGTAAGCCTAGGGGAGGATTATAAAGTATGATGTAGGATTAGTAAATCTATTGTATGTATATAAATATATTTCCAGACTTCTAAAGCTATTACATACGTAAGCTAAATCATATGTTTAAATTAATGATGTCTAAATCAAAACTGAGTAAAATAACTTTCTTTTTTTTAACCTAGTGGCAGCATAACACAAGTTGGTAAAAAGTCTAAAAAAGGAACATTAATGGATAGAATTTATAGAATGAAGTCCATATGGAGTACATCTTACCAGCATAAACATATGGGAGGAAGAAGAAGAAGAAGTAATACTGAAATAGAGACTTCCCAGAACCGGTTTCAACTTTTAGAAAACTATCCAACTGGAACAAAGCAACAGTCTAAAACAAAGTGTTCAGTGGCCACATACACAATGCTGAGTGGAAGTAGGGAGAGAGTAACTGAATAAAGCTAGGGAAGCGTGCATACGTTGTCTTGACTAAGCCGATTAGAATAGACAATTATGGTGACAGTGCAGTGATTAGAAATAACAGAGAATTTACACTGCTAGCCTGACAATGGAATTGCCGCACACAGTAATTTTAGGATCTGTCCTCTTTCTTCCATTCTCCTTAAATCTTAGAGCAAGGGAAGACTGGTTTGGTGAGCAACTGGCACTGAGTCTTTTAAGCCTAAAGAACTGATTTAATCTTCCAGATGGGCAAAATAACCTGTAATGATAGCATGAGCGATTTAAGATTTTTAGTTGCACAGCTTTCTAGAACAAAAACCTTACATAAAGACAAAAATGAGAGCCTTGTAGTAACCTGCAGTCATTCAGTAGAAGGTACCAAAAAGCAGAAGCTACATTCAGACTTAAAATGCAAAAGAAAAACAACTGGCAGCGTTATCAGAATAATCTGAGCAATTTGACTCGCACCATGGAAGTGTTTGAAATCTTCCTTGGCTGGCACTCAGACTGCATTTGCCAAATTGTAGCAAAGTTGCTCAGATTTGCTCTGCGTTTGTAAACACCCTACAGATTTTATTTTTATTCCACTACAAAATCTATTTTTATTCTGTTTCTAAATAAGCACAACATATAAGAGGGGAAGAGAAGTCAAAGCAAAAGGAGAAAGAGGCGCTTATTATGTAGAAAACTTAATGGTAGAAAAATCACCATTCTCTATAATTAAATGAAAGGGAATGTCGATCTAGGCTCCTACATGCAACCAGGTTTCACCAAAGTTTTAGCACTAGACAAATTAGTCAGGTGTTCAGCTTCATCCATATTTAGTTGACAATTCCACAAAAACACCACAGGAAGAAGTAAAAGTTTCCTTTTTTTTAATTATGACTTTTGCACCAGTTCTAATTTTTCTTAATCACAGTGCAGTTGTCTGCCTGACTAAACAGACTGTGATGTAAAGGATCACTGTGCCAGGTCTCTTTAAGTCTTGTGACTAAAGCAGGATAGGTTTTTAATGTTCTTTATTTCTTGCTAAAGCTTACCTATTAAAGTACTGTCTTCGGCTCAGGAAGTCCCTGACTCACACATTCAGTTTTCAGCAATTTCTGCTCTGGGGGGAAGTTGTACTATGTGCTTACCTTGGGGTTAGGTTTTTTCCCTTGTCATCTGTTTTTGATGACTGATGGAGACAGAGCATTTGGCTAGACAGATGCTGGGTCTGACCTGGGATATCTACTCTTATCTATTTTTTAAGATTCTCACTGTTGGCTGCTTGTTTGCATTAGTGCTTTTCACCACTGTGGCACAATGTGAATAATTATATGAAAAATGAATGGCTAGCCAGACTGACAGATTTACCTCTATGTACTGCTATCTGTTGACTCTCTTAGCCCTTAAGGCTGAGAGGTTGTGGGATGAATTCCGCTCCCTATTTGCATCAAGGGAATGTCTTAGTAAATTCCAGTAATGGACTCAATCACTCACTCCGCAAATGCAGTAGATGGTCACAGAGTAAATGGTGGAAAAGCTTCTCCTTTAAATCACTGTCAAGGTTTAAGATTCAAGGAAAAGCAGGACTTGATTTTGAAGTTCTAGAATGAGCTTGCAGAGGAGAAGTTAAGGAAAAGTGTTGTTCCATGATGAAAAAGAAATTCTGACTCCAAATAATTGGAACTGAGGACTTAGGATGCCAAATTTGTAATTGAATTTTATATTTATTCCTTCTCTAAAATGCAAAGGCATGAGAAAAATACAAGCAAAGCGAAAACAATGAAGCAATAAAAATTGCTTGAAACTGAAAGCCAAATCAGGATAGCATTTAAGCATAAACAAGGATGAAAGGTTAGAATTGTGATACCTGACAGGTATTTACCTTCCCTCATTTTCCCACAGAGCTCTTTCTGCAGTGCAGTCGTATTTAAGAAGTAGCATGTTATCACCTCCTAGTCATCTGGAATGTTTAATCCTGCTTTATGTTGCCATTTTGCAAGAAACCGGCCTGTGGCTTAAATATTTTCCTGTAGCTCTACGTACCTTAAATTATTGCCATCACATGTGTACATTGCAACGCCAATGTACAGGAAGGCCATCAGTTAAAAAGTCACATCTGGTAGTAAACTTACTGCCTATTTCACTTATGCTGTCCCATTCTCTTCTTCTTGTGGTTGTTATATGCTGCTTCCTCCCCTATAAAACGCAACTGAAGATGATTTCTTGCTTGCATATGCTTTTCATAAGACTAGAATTGTAGAATCGTACAATTATTTAGGTTGGAAGGGTTCCCCAGAGGGCAGTCTCATCCAACTGACTGCTTAAAGCAAGTCTCATTAGACTGTGTTGCTTAGGACCGTGTCCAGACAAGTCTTTAACAGCTTCAAGGACAGTTTCTACAATCTCCCTGGACAACCTGTTCCTTCATTCTGCTCCACCTTGTGGAAAACAAAAAATAATCCTTGATTTCTATCAGGCCATTTCTCCAACCTGGCCACATCTCTCTGTCCTCCAACATATTGACTGCTCTGCACAGTTGATTGTCACCCACAAATTTGCTGAGAGTGCACTCTGTCTTGTCATTCAGGTTTTAACAGAGACGTTAAACAGTGTTGGTCCCAGTACTGATACCTGATGATGTCACTAGTTACTTCTGGCCATCAGATGGACTTCAGCAATGATAACAACTCTTTAAGAATGGCAGTCCAGCCAATTTTCCACCAACCTCACCAGCCAACCCATGTCTCACCAATGTGGTAATAAGGACACCAAAGGAGGGAGACCGTGTGAAAGGCTTTGCTAAATAAAGTCAAAGTATACAACATCCACTACCATCCTTTTGTCAGCCACACTAGGCATCTCATCATAAAAAGCCATGAGATTGTTCAAGCATGATTTGCCTGTTGTAAATCTGTGCTTGCTGCTGCTAGTCACCCTCTTGACCTTCGTGTATTTGGAAATGGCTTCTAAGAGGACTTGTTCCATAATCTTCCCAGGGACTGATACGAGGCTGATCGGCCTGCTAACTGGATCCTCCTTCTTGCCTGTCTTGAAGATGGGTGTGTCACTTGCCTTTTTCAAGTCATTAAGAACTTCTCGCAACTGTCATGACCACTAAAAGATGATAGAGAGCACCCTTGCAATGACATCAGCCAGCTCCTTCCAGCAATGTGGGACACATCTCATCTTGTCCCAAGGATTTATGCATTTCTACCTGGCTTAAGTGATCCCAGACTCTTCCTCTACTGTGGGTTCTGTTTCACTCCTATAGACTCTGTTAGGTGGGCTCAGGGACCTGGGATGCCTGAGTAAATATGGTAAATATTTCACTGGTAAATATTACCAGTGAAGCTGAGGCAAAGAAGGCATTTTCCATACCCCTTGTCACTAGGTCCCTTGCCTGACTGAACAATGGACCCACTTCTTCTTAGTCTTCCTTTAAACTACCAATGTACTTACAAAATCCTTTCAGGCTGTCCTTCACCTCCCTCACTGTTTTCAACTCCAGATGACCTTTGGCTTTCCTAGCTGCATTCCTGCACATGCAGGCAATACCTTTTTATTCTTTTTAAGCAGAGTGTCCCTGCTTCCAGCTTCTGTGTATTTCCTTATTTTGTCTGAGGTCAGTCAGATGCTTCCTGTTCATTCACGCTGACCTTCTGCTCTGCTTGCTCAACTCCCTGTACACATGAATAGACCACTCTTGCACTCTAAGGAGGCTGTCGTTGAAGCATCCTCTAAAGCCTCCTCTGAGGAGGCTGTCCCAGCCTTCCCGGGCCTTTGATATACAGGTGAATTTCCCAGAGGACCTTGCCAATCAAGTCCATAAGGAGGTGAACATCAGCTCTTCTCAAGTCCAAGGTCGTAATTCAGCTGGATGTGTTGCTTACTTCTCTCCGGATCTTGAACTTCAAATCTCACAGTCACTGCAGCCAAGGCTGTCCTCAACCTTAACATCTTCAGGCAATTAATCCTCATTTAGGAATAATTGGTTCAGCAAAGCATTTGTTTTAGTTGGTTCACTGATCACCTACACCAAGAAATTATCTTCTGTACATTACAGATTACTCTTGAAACAGAGTCCTATCATCACAAGAAGCTAAAGCCCTACCTGCAACACAAGCCATTCAGCAAGGTCTTGATTTGAGGTATGACCCCACTTCTGCTCAAGCCTTTCCTCTTCACTGGCAGGAATAAGAAGACAACACCAGCCTTCACCACCCCTTCACCGCACTTCTAGGGTTCCGTAATCACCAGGTTACCCTTGCAACATCATTGTTGCACACGTGGAAGAGCAGCAAGAGGAAAGAATCCAAAGTCTGGCCATCCCAAATCTTGTCTCCAGCAAGCAGCAAACATCCTGAGCTATCAGATCAGGTTCACATCAGATGAGTCCATCTTCTATCCCCCACAACAACGAGTCTCCTATAACTGTCATTCACATTTTCCTCTTCATATGACACTAGGCTGGCTCAGCTGGCTCTGATGCATCTGTTGTTGAGTCTTGTTTGTCCTCAGCAGTACTGTTCTGAAGTTGCAGATTTGCAGATGAAGCAGGAACCAGAAATAATACGCTTCCAGCTATCTCCATCTTGACAGTCTACTTCCACTGCTTGTTTGACTATGGCCTCTGGCTGCCCCTCCGTAATTGCTTTGTGTGGCTCAGGCTCTCATTTCTGATGATTTTGTATGAAGACACTGTCAATCTCTTCTTCATCTTCACTGACGACACACAGCCTGCTCACCCTTTCCTCCAGCTCTTCCACCAGATGACTCAGTGCCTGAATCAAACCACATTTCCAACATGAGCGGTCTCCAGCAACAGGCATTTGCCACAGCCCTAGACCTAGATGGTGGTATCCCTCCCATGGAGCTCTGTTGGGAAAGAGGCCTCCAAAGCAACAACGGCATTTGTACCAAAGAGTGTACCCACAGCATCCTGAAACCACCATTGCACAGTTTTCAAGCAGCCTCACGCAGTCTTCAGTAGGTTTTCTGTGTCCTTCTGCACCCCTGCTGTGCAATAAGAACTGCATACCTCTAGTGTGCTCAAAAAGCTGGAGCAGTAGCAATTGTTTCCTCCTCTCTGCCACTCTGTATTCTGGTTTGCCCTTGCTTCTTGGATATAGATGTAGTTTCTGGAGCTGGCAGCAAAGAGGAAACATGGTATGTCAAGAGCATGGGTTAGAAGAGAATTTCAACGTAGGACATTAAAATTGAAAAGGGGAATAAGTGAAATAATAATTCATTAACAGTTCTCAATCATTCCAGCTAAGGTCTTTAACTTTGTACTTAAAAAAAAAAAAAAAAAACAAACATATACTGGACTAAGTGCTACAGCTAATTTCACTATTTTAGCAATTTCTGTTTTGACGTGAGTAGACGTCTTTGAAATTCTTTATGAAACTTACTAGAACTGACCAATTTAAAAAGGCATGTCATTGTTATGTTCAACTTTTCATCTGTCCACATAGCTAAGGAAACCACGATTCCAGGCCTTAATTACTCACAAATGTACTGGTATTGCTTTATTGAACACATTGTTCGTGAGCTCTCATTGCAAGGGTTGCACTGTTTCTGATCTTTTTATCTTTTTCCTGACACTTGCAAATCAAACATCTACTTGAAAGTTAAGAAAGCATGTTTACATTACTGTTGCAATCTGACAAAGCACACCTGTTACCTCTCAATTGGATAAATTAAACTACTGATAGACCTTGGAAATAAGTCATGAAGCGGAAATGTCAGTTATTTGAAGTAACGTGGAACATGAAATGTAGGAATGAAAACCTAAAAGTAAACAGCATGAAATACAGTGTATGAACATGTGTCAAACTTACGCAGCTTTATGTTTTGATTAGTTCTATTTTTTAAGTAGGCACTTCAAAGATAGTGGAAGGCTTTTTGTGTGTGTGTCGTGATTTTTACCTCCTGACAATGACAGTTCTTTCATCTGAACTATGCGGAAGAAGCAGTCCTGTAGAGCACTAGTAGTAAAATCATAAATAATAACAAAAGAAGTGAAACTAAGCAGGCAGAGGAAAGAGCAAATGACTGAGGGTGAGCACAATCATATTCATCTCTTCTTAACAGATGCTTGTCAATCCCTTTCTTAAAAATTGCCAATGGCAGTCGTTCCACACCTTTCTCAGACAATTTACCAATGTCTAAGTGCACTTAGCTTTAGAGTTTTCTATATGTCTAATATAAACCCTATTTCCTCCTGCAATTAAAGGTCCATACAACTTTCTACATTTTCTTTACAATGAAACTCAGGGGCAGTTTATTTCCTTCCTCTGTGTGACCACAAATAACATTCAAAAACTGGAAAAGAAAATGGAAAGGAGTTCATGAAAATCAGAATCTCAGTGTTAGGTCCCTTTGTTACCTTTCAAACTGTAACTCAAAGTTTATTCCATGGTACTTTTTTACTCAAGTAATTTTTGAAAATTCTCATCTGGGAAACATTTTCTTGGTATGTTAATTTTGTTTGCTTTATAGTAACTTTAGTAAAAGTATCTCTAAAAATAGGCTGGTGGTTATTATTCATGATTTTGTACTCACTGTTCTTACTGATTCTAACAGGTCTGGCTGGGATGGAGTTAATTTTATTTATAGCAGCCTGAATGGTGCTGTGTTTTGGATTTGTGACTAAAACAGCATTGATAACACAGCAGTGTTTTGGCTATTGCTGAGCAGTGCTTGCACAGCGTCAATGCTTTCTCTTTTTCCCCACTCTGTCCCACTAGCAAGTGGGCTGGAGGTGCACAAAAAATTGTGAGGGGACACATCTGGGACAGCTGACCAAACTTACTAAAGGGATAGTCCATACCACGTGATATCATGCTCAGAAATAATAGCCAAGGGGAAAGAAGGAGGAGGAAGGGCTTTGGAGTTATGGCATTTGTCTTCCCAAGTAACCATTACTTGTGATGGAGCCCTGCTTTCCTGGAGATGGCTGAACACCTGCCTGCCGATGGGAAGTAATGAATAAAATCCTTATTTTGCTATGCTTGCCTGTGAGCTTTGCTTCAACTATTAAAGTCTTTTTATCTTGATACACAAGTTTTCTTACTTTTGCTCTTCCAGTTCTTTTCCCCATCCCACTGAGCAGGGAGTGAGCCAACAACTGAGTCGGTGCTCAGCTGCTGGCCAGGGTCAACCCACCACTCTGACCGTACATATCAGAAGATGTATTGCCAATCACAAGAATTTCTGTCTAGCTTTTTAACCCACAGGAAACTTTAAGATCAGGGTCTTAGTAAATTTTAATGGCACTTTATTATTTGCTTTTTTTCCATTATTCTTTTCACCCCACATTAAGTGATATTACGGGTCAATGTAGGAGTAAAAGAAGCTTCAGCTGGTATGCTAGGTGGCATCATAGTAGCTAGTGAAAGTAGACAAACAACATGCACCTGAATAAACCCACACAATTACCAATAAATAAGGACTTTCATCTGACACTGTAGTGATGCTTCCCCCAAAACAATCACCCCATTGATTCCTCAGCATAGTCTTTCTGGCAGAGCCTAGGAGTCCGTCTCCCTGTTGGAGATAGACTCTCCAAGGTTATTCACTGGGCTCCCAGTGCAAAACTTCGCTGAGGATATACCTCTGCCTTGCGACGGAGGCATGCGTCCATTTGGTGGGTAATAAGCATACAGCCCAGCATTTCACCTTCCCAGTTAAGTTTTCACACCATTTTCCTCTTGTGCTCTCCTTATAATCATCTACATGGAGTATCAGCTAACATCGTATTGCCTCTCAATTTTCCTCCTGCCATTTTACAAGAAACGCTCACATTGCATGTCCTGAATAACCTGGTATCATTAGCAGACTTTCTTACCTCATGCCTTGCTTTCTTCATGGGTATTTGGGATTATACTAACAGCACAGTTCCCTGTAGTACTCAACTGCTGAGTGCCCTCCATTCTGAGGGCTGAATATTTAATTTAGTTTTCTGTTTTCTACCCTATAAATAATTGTTGGACATGCCGGTACTTTTTCTCTTACTCCTTTCATGTATTTATTTTCTTTAAAAGCCTTTTATGAAGGATTTTGTCAATGCTGTTTTCTGAAAAGCCATTGAATTAAGACTCAAGGACTATCTGGATTATAGGCACCTAATATGGAATGTCTTACAATTAGTAGTTAGATTATGAAATGAGATAGTAGACCAGGATTTAAAAAATACCAATAATTAGGAACATATACTCGGCAGCCTTCTGCTGTACAAACTTGTCCCTCAAGTACTAAGTTTTATAGTTTTACTTAATATCTAAAACTACAGATGCATTAGAGATGTTAGTTTTATGCCATGTTGCAATCTTTCCCACCTCCCCTCACATCTCTGCATTGTAAAGACTGTAAACTACTTGTCTCTCTCTTTCCCTCAGGAGACTGATAACTTATCAGCTATCAGAAATGGATTTTTTTGAGAAATTGAAGTGACCCCCCAAAAAATCTTTTCCACTTCACAGGTACCAGCTACCTTATCTTTCAGAAATAGTCTAACTAATACATAACAAATTCAATTCCAATCAGTTATTCCAAATTTGCTTTTAGTTTTGTAGTTTGTTCCTTCTGTTCACTGATCTGAAGAAGGATTTGTTTTTCATGCACCTTCAATAAACATCTTTTTTTCTAATATATTTTAACAGTAAATATCAAAATGCTACCATATTTTCTCTTTGATACGCAAGTAGAATAAAAATGTAATAAGATTTAAAAATGGATAAAGACTGATTCTCTTTAGAAGTTTAAAGTTCTCAATGAAACCAGTATGAGGTTTGGATAGCCAAGAACTATAAAAATGCCTGGAATTTAGTGTCACCAAAGGCATATTCTAGCTTATTTCAGTGTTTGGTGACAGTAATAACAGTGTTGCTGCTCTGATTTGCCTTTAGTTATGACCATGATTCCCAATATTCTAAATTTTTATTCATTTTTTAAAAATGGCAAAATAATAGAAATGGCTTCCTAGACATACATTACACTGTACTTCTCACACCTTCCACATGATTAAAAGTGAATGGAATTCTCTTCTATTCCTGTACACAGCTGGAAGGTATGAAGTGGTCTCTGAATTCAATATCATAACTTCTTGTGGGATTTTAAAATTTATTTTACATTTATTTGGCTTTCACTTTTTTTTTTTTGGCAGTAAGGTATTTTGTTTAGGAATGTCTCTTTGCTCTACGCAAGTTACTAAACAGGACTTAGAAGCTCATTTGTATTTTAAAACATCCTTAAAAGAGGGATAAATAATTTATTTTTTGACAGAAAAAAGTACGAGTTACATACAATTCAATGCTTTATCTAGTTTCCCATTAATGTGGTGTTCATCAGAAATCAGCAGGAGGAATCCATCTCTGGAAGCTGCAGTGAAAGTATTGAATCTAATTGCTACATATAGCACACTGCATGTCAGCTTCCAGACAGCATACTCAGCTAACTCTTGGGGTAAAAGAAGCATAACATAAAAAAAGAAATAGCTCAAATCTTTAATGCTTAACTCTTGATATAGGCAAGTGTTTTTTCTTAGGAAGAAGTGGGCGTGAACAGCATATGCTTTTATGCACACATTTGTTACATTTTTAATTCAGGGACAAAGTGCAATATGGATCAGGCAGTGCTTTGTTTCTGGAGTGTTGAAAATTCACAGCTGAAGCAGATTGTCAAAAAGCTCAGCATCACTTTCAAACAATTAAATACAGTAACTTTTTTCTACTGCTCAGCACCCACTAATACCATCATGTCTGATTTTTCAAAATAACTTAGTACCTGATGTACTAGTCTATTCAGCAACCTGACCATTCATTTTGACACATAAATAAGAGCTCAACCATTTAAAAGATCTGTCCCTTCATATACATAAGTTCTTTCTCTTGGGGTTCAGAACTAAAGACAGGCCTGACTTTGAATTTTACTGTACTCAAACAATCTAAGTTTTTTCGGAATCAAGGGAATTCAGCTTGAGCACTTGAGAGTTGACATCAGATTTTCATTCCACTTGCAGAGACAGGACTAATTTTTCCAGTTTCCCTGTCCTGTGAGCCATCAAGAGACACTAATTTTAGCTGACATTGAATTTCTATTCATTTCTGACACTCTAGGAGAGAGTTAAGACATTAGTGACAGTGAAGAATTACTTGTCTGCATAGCATGTTGTGTATTGCACCATTCACTACGTGCAAGAAACTTTGAGCAGTGACAATGATGGCTTGATACATACAAGACTTCAAAATTATTGATGTCACACACAGAATACCAGGTTTTAACTGCTGCTCATCTTGTTACCTGATTTGTCACATCCTTGCACAGAATTAAGGACAGCGTATTTGTCCTATTACCTCCTATTTCTATTGGTATTTCCAAAGTGATTTCACAAACATAAAACCATCCAAGCAATACTGATAATTTTTAAATGCCTTTCTACCTTGCTAATGTCTGCAGTAAATTCACAGCAACACATTTTACATTTTGTCTTCCATACTTAAATACTGTGCATGCAACCATAAAATCATAACTATTCCCCATTTTAAAAACAGACTACAAAAGTATATGATCAGAAAGTCATAAATAGAATTTAATGTTTTCACTTTTCTTTATGACTTGTATGTGTTTTCTTTATATTTCTACTTGTTTGAGGGTTTCTGTAGGGTGAAGAGCCTTGAAATATTAATATAGTTATAATTACAAATTTTTAATAGTCTAACAGGATGTAAGATAAAAGCCACTTGAAGGTCTTTATAGCCTGAGGGACTATGTTGATTCCTTTCTGCACTCATTTCTTAGAGTATTAAAAATGCATTATTGGGAGTGCTCCAATAACTGCTTACATGTCTATTTATTCAACTCTACAATTGTTTATGTTAGAAATATGGACTTGGTTTTCTATTAGACAGTTAGTTAGTTTGCTTGCTTGCTGAGTCTTGAAGTTATTTTAGTTCAAATTATATTAGAGAACCACATACAAAAAAATTCTTTGTTCATGGCCAATCCAACAAAATAGAGAGGGTTCAGAGGCATCTATAGCTCCAGGGCCCAGTAAATTAGGACTTGACTAGAAAAATAAAAGGAATGAAAACTGCCATATGTAAGAGAATGGTTTGGATGTGCTGTCTTCCACTAAGAGCAAGGAAACTGTATTCTTTTATAAATTGAAAATGTGTTTATTTTACATGCTTTTTCAAAAACTCACATATTCTTAGATAACAGGATCGTCTCTAAAATAAAGACATCTGATTATGTTTTTTCTGTGGCCCAAATTATATTTTCCTATGACAAAAATGAAAGAAGTCAGACTAGAAATCTCTATGAAATTTACGTTGTCCTGGTGACTATCCATTTTTGTACCAGCTATCGAAGATATGGAGGAGAGTGGCTCCAGAGCATCTAAATTTTACAACACCCTAAGCATTACTGATATGTCCTTATTTTTGTACAGTAGTAAATTAGAAAACATGATGTATTTGCAGGGGCTGTTTCAGAATAGAATGGTTTTCTTCCCTTCTTTCTCTACTTCTGCTCTTCTTCAAAAGGCTGAAAATTAATTTGCAGTGTAGGCTTCTATTGAAGCAATCACTGAAAGATAACTTCGTAAGGCTACAACTATGCCATGATAATCCTGGTATCATCAAAATATTGCTTTTTGACTCTTATTCTTTTAATGACCATATTCTGGAACTGATATCCTTTTAAATATTACAGAGTAGAATGCCTTTTTGTATGTTTTCCTGTAAATATCTCATTAGCTGTGCCATTTTCCTTAATATTATTTTTTTAGCTAGCTGATGCATAGAAATAAGTGTAAAGCAATAAAATTGGCTTTATGTACAATTTCAATACTTTGTTTTACATGGAAAATTACTCTTCTGTTTTAATACAAGTTGTATATAGTGGATTGTTGTTAACTAAGTTGAATAACCCTTAATATTATAGTGAGATAGGATGTGATTTTATTCATGTCTATGTGGGGCTTATGGCAAACTCTTCTACGTTGCTTTAGAGAAATCTCATTCTAAATTGAATTTTCCATTTGTTCAGTGTTAACTTGCATGTAGACTGTACACATGCTATCCTTTAGCTTTCTTCCATTTAAATTTCTGCTTTCTTCCATTCACGCTTCCCAGGGATGAGGATCCATTTCTAGTTGTATTTCAGAGCTCTTTACAGAGACATTTTGTTTCAATCACTTTGAAGTTCTTTAAAAGACCAGATCCCTGTATCTGATTCATGTATTTCCAAAAAAAACCCAGCAGGAATTGTGTTGAAAAAATTAATAATATATTGAAAAATATATCAGATGCTATTTTTGATTAATCTGTATTATACCCATGCATCTTTAAACCAGTGTAAGTTGCTTACTTAAAATTTTATATACCTGTTGAATTCATTAATGTAGTAAGCTAAAAACTCGTTCTTTAACGCTTCATGTGGTGTTACTTTGAACCAGGAGGGAATTGTTTCTACTTTAAGAACCTTCGCCAGAAGCTATCAATCAGAATTACAGATTGCATTTCGTTAGAACAATGAGGTATTGGTTTTTTACTTAAAAAGTTTACTGCCTTTTTTTGCTTCAATCTGCACATAAAGAAGGGTATTTATGACCCAATATTTTAGAAAATCAGTACTGACAAGAGAATAGAAACAATGACAGAAAGGCAAAAGAATAGGTTAATGAACATATAGATAAATCAGTCAAACTCATGTCAGATTTCAGGGTTTACTGTAAGGTGTTTAAAAGTCAGTCAAATAAATGTTTTTACTGTTTAACTTTAGGAGTTACAGGAAGATAGGCCTGATCTCAGAGGCAGGAGGTCTGCAAGACCACACCTATATTTCAAGCAGGGAAAATGAAAATGGAAATCTTAGGCTACTTAGCTTCACACTTTGAAAGATATTAGCACTAATTAAATAATTGGTGTTTGCATACGTAAAAGATGAGAGTATAACAAATGTCAGGCACAAATTTACTGAGACTCAATGTCCTTCTTTGCCAGAATAGCTAGCTTACTGAATGGAAGGAATGACAAATATAATATAACTTCATTTCAGTAATATTTTGATGGGACCCTGTAGAATCATAGAATCTTCTATGTTGGAATGGATCTTTAAGATCATCAAGTCCAACCATAAACCTAACACTGCCAAGTCCATGTCCCTAAACACCACATCTGCCCATCTTTTAAATACCCCCAAGGATGCTGATTCCACTACTTCCCTGGGCAGCCTGTTCCAATGTTTGACAACCCTTTCAGAGAAGAAATTTTTCATAATATCCAATCTAAGCTTCTCCTGGCATAATCTGAGGCCTTTTCCTCTTGTCCTATTGCTTCTTACTTGGGAGAAGAGACCGACCCCCCCATATCACATGAAATTCCTATAAGCAAGCTAGGAAAATACATTTTAGAAGATCCTGTTATGAAGTATATGAACTACTAGTTACAAAAATTGCAAATTAATTATAAAATATTCACTGTCAATGGCTGGGCCATAAGTATACCTACAGGCTCCAAGTAGCCTCACCAGCCACATCTGGGGACTCCATCCAGGCACTCTCTCAGCCTGTGAGCTGCATATAATGTCTGATCCTCTGCCTTGGTCCCTGCCTGATCTCCAGAGTGTGAAGGCTGTGTTGTGCTACCTGCCTCATTGATGTTCTGGCTTGACTTTGGCCTTGTCTTGTCACTACAGACACATCTACTGATGGCTGGACTGTGGCTAAAACCAATCACCAGACCTGCTCTGCTCACCATACTCAGGTATTCTCCATGAGGTATCTGCCTCTGCCAACCCTGCTGTCATCTTTGTCTTTCCTTGCACAGCAACCTCATGCTGACTGCACCCTGATGGTCAATGCAGGCACCACCTCAAGTGGAGTCTGTCCTCAGTCCATTTCCACCCACCACAGCACTAAAAACATGTCAAAGCTAGATTTGGTAGAAGATACAGATACTTGGGAGATATAGATTACACAGAAGAATGAAATACAAAAAAATAATTAGATCAGGGTCCGATCTACTTGGTACTGTCAAGAAAGGCAAGTAGATCACTGGATCCAACAAATGGTGCTCCTCCCCTTCCAAAGAAAAGAATTAGCAAGCTTAAAAACCTCAGAGGAAAACAGGGAAAAGTTGAAGCCATTGCAGAGCATCAGCTTGAAGAGTTTTAGAATGCTTTCTGTGCCTTTTAACTGAGTCCTTTCTTATTAAAAATTAAAATTAATATAGCTTTATATACTGCTTAATAAAGTTAGTGTCTTTTATGAAGGAAAATAACTTAGCTTTTTACCTTGCCAGACCTGGACAACCTATAACTCCTCTTCTGAGGTGAGCAGAAAGAGTTTATAAAGACGTCTTAAAATAACTGGTTCTGTGCAGAACTTTTGTTTTGAGCATACATGTGAATAATGGCTTCTCTGCTTAGAGCCCTGAAGACAGTTTCAAAGTGTAGACTACCAAGAAACCAAAAATGTCATTCAGTTGTTAGCCAGGATGTAGCATCAAGGCATCACAAATCCTTTTCTGGCAATGTACCATTTTCTGATCATTCTCCTAGGTACATGCAGAGTCAGGCACTTTACAGTTGTGCATGGTGGGAGAACGCAAGACCACAGACGCAGCCAGAAACTGGATAGGGTCCAGTCCGACATAAGAAAACAAAATTTCAAGGACTGGAACAGGTTGCCCAGAGAGCTATGCGGTCTCCACTGTTGAATGTTTTCAAGACACGACTGGAAAAGTCATGAGTAGCTTGGTCTGATGCCACAGCTGACCCTGCCTTCAGCAGGGGGTTGGACCAGAATCCTTCTGAGGTCCTTTTCGAACCAGGTTATGCTATGATCATACGACCAGCAGCTTTTCTTGTCATTAGCTAGGTGGGTTTTCCTCGTTCCTCTCTCAGGTCTGTTTTTTTAATGTAATTGATAATATAAACAAGTATGGATTATAGCCTGACATTTTTAGTGAAGTTAAAATTTCCATCTTTTTACAGATTGTGAGCAAAAATGTTATACACACAGATACTATTTTGGACATAAACCAGACTCATTAAGTGAGACAGCACTTATCTTACTTTATATTCTATATGACACCTTTCTGTGGACAATTTAGTGTCTGTTGATGCCTGAATTGTGTTGGTCTGCTTCTTTCCGGCTCTTAAGGTGTTGTATAGATGACTTGCAGTACACTTGTGAGAGAATTCCTTTTGTTAAAAAACATGAAGTCAAGATAGCCTTTTCTGTTTGGGCTCCCATTCATAGCCATGTTTACTTTACTACCCTCTCATCCTTTCTTTTTGCTCACAGCTTCTAAAAAGCAACTTTTGAAATCAAAAGAGAAAATTGACCATCTCTTTATATGGCTTCTTACTTTCCCAAAGCTACTTTTGACCAGAATGGAATTTTTGTCAAAAAAAAAGATATATTGGAAATGTTTCATATTTGGGCAGAGGGAGAAATCAGTTTGGTGGGAGAGGGAAATAATTCACATTTCTTTCTTTACACTAAGAAAAACTTTGCTGATGTGATGACATAGAGAATTATCAGAGTTGCTTTTTAAATAATACTTTAAAAATTAATTGTTGCTTTATAGACTGTTATGACTCTGAGATTCCACAGTTGCAGAGCTAGGACTCAAGAATTGAATGCATAGTAATGCAGACTACGTACAGTGACTGTAGTGAGTTAATTTCTTATTTTTTTCCGTGACAGTAGATGAAGGACAGTTCTGTGATGCCTTTCCTGGTCTGCTTCTCCAAAACATTGGTGATTTGAATGAAAAGGATTTAGAAAGAATACACAGCAGCATTTTCACATTCTTTCTATTTGTGGTGAAAGTTTGATCAAACCTGCCAAAAAAACCCCAAACTTGGTATGGAGTTGTCTGGGTTGTTTATGTCCTAATCATAACCATTCATAGTCGGCCAACTCTGTCACTGAAATGAAATGGTCTCATATGATCAGAGAGAATAGATATTTTAGCAAGGTGTAATTTTTCAGTTTTTCTTTTTACTGTGATATCTTATGCTTACATTCTGTTATCAAACTATTAATTGCAAGTAAACGTAGGTAGCCAAAAAACCTAAAAGGAAATAAGATTTTAAATATATCTCTGTTTTCTCTTCACATAATTCACACAATTCACACAGACTTAGTTGCTTTTTCAGAAAAACACATATGTTCATTGACTGCATCTATTTTGTTGAATCTTTTCAGTTTTTTAGATTTTTTAGAAATTTGAGAGTTACAAAATGTTCTTTTTCCTTTCTTGTTTAAATCTTATTTCTTAAAAGTAATATATCTACATCTATAGCAATATATAATTCAACTCTAACTACATAGTCCTTCCCTGCATATGGCTGTAGATTTTCCTAAAACGTTAAAGATATAATGTTCTTGAAAAGAATATCTCAAAAGATGAAATACAGACAAATAATTCTTTGGAATATAAATGTTTGTACTGCATGTAATAACTTGTGCTGGGACCAGTAAGCTAAACCTTGATACAGCTGCAATGAGCAGGAAAGCATCATTATCCAATATCTGATCCTTGTGAAAATGGGTCACTCCTTCCTACAACCGCAAGTTTGTGCTACCAGTTTCCAGTATGACTATCTTTTATCATGTGCTCTGGTGTCATTATTCTCAGTGCATTGTGCTCAAAGTGTGACTCTCTTATCTATAAAAACTTTGTCATGGACACAAGACAACTGTTAGGATTTAGAGACCACAAATTCTTCTCAATATAATGTTTGCTGACTTTTACAGGCTTTCATTATTACATATTTGGATGTATTTGACATATTTGTACATATTTGTACATATTTGACACCAAGTTAGGCAGGAGTGTTGATCTGCTTGAGGGTAGGTTGGCTCTGCAGAGGGATCTGGACAGGCTGGACCAATGGGCTGAGGCCAATGGTATGAGGTTCAACAAGGCCAAGTACCGGGTCCTGCACTTGGGTCACAACAACCCCATGCAGCGCTACAGGATTGGGGTGGAGTGGCTCGAAAGCTGCCTGGCAGAAAAGGACCTGGGGGTGTTGGTGGACAGCCGGCTGAATATGAGCCAGCAGTGTGCCCAGGTGGCCAAGAAGGCCAACAGCATCCTGGCTTGTATTAAAAACAGTGTGGCCACAGAACAAGGGAAGTGATTATCCCCCTGTACTTGGCACTGGTGAGGCCCCACCTCAAATACTGTGTTCAGTTTTGGGCCCCGACCACAAAAAAAGACACTGAGGTGCTGGAGCAAGTCCAGCAAAGGGCAACAAAGCTAGTGAAGGGTCTAGAGAACAAGTCTTATGTGGAGAGGCTGAGGGAACTGGGATCGTTTAGCCTGGAGAAAAGGAGGCTGAGAGAGATCGCTCTCTACAACTACCTGAGAGAAGGTTGTAGTGGGGTGGGTGTCGGTCTCTTCATCCAAGTAACAGGTGACAGGATGAGAGGAAATGGCCTCAAGTTTCACCAGGAAAGGTTTAGATCGGATACTAGGAAAAATTTCTTCACTGAAAGGGTTGTCAAACATTGGAACAGGCTGCCCTGGGAAGTGGTTTAATCATCATCCCTCGAGGAACTTAAAAGATGGCTAGACATGACACTTAGGGACATGGTTTAGTGGTGGACTTGGCAGTGTTAGGTTTATGGTTGGACTCAATGACCTTAAAGATCCATTCCAACCAAAACAATTTTATGATTCTATGATGTGTCTCTAAGGCGACGTCAGATTTAATGAGCTTGACCTTCAGATTCATAACTAAGATTTCTTTAGCTTATTATTCAGATATTTTCTTTACAAATTTAACCATTGTGACTGCATGGATTTCCAGATATTTCAACCCACCTGACCTTTTGGGTAGAGAGGAAATCTATACAGTGGACTGCTTCTTATTTTGCTTCTTAAGGTATTTTGCAAAAGGCTTGTGATTGGAGACTTGGATATATTCTAGGAACTCACAGAAGCCAAGCATAGTTGGTAGGTCTACATTTCAAATGAAAGTGATGTCAACAAAGTAATGCTATTTATTTTACAATATTTTATTGTATTTACAGTATTTTCCACTACAGAATTTCAAAGATAAATAAAGTATTCATTTGTCATTCTTAAATGAGTTATTTAAAAACTTTGAAGCTCAATAACAAAAGAAGCATCAGAAGTCTGTTATGAATCATCAAAAACCCTCAGCAACAAACTCAGGAAACAATACACAGTTGGTCCCATGCCTAAGTGAATCTTTGCAAGATAAACATAAACAATGGTGAAAATAATTGCAGATTACTTATATGAGAAAACTGGGAGCTGAATATTTTTCACACAAAATATGTTTAATTGAAAACTCTTCAGAGTAATTAAAATGTATAATTAAAATGAGATGTGGCAAGATAGTCTTTGAAATGCCCAGACAAGCATCTAGTTGAAGAAACATTAAGCAATACACAGCACAGAATACCATTATACATTAATATACCATGATCCTGTTCCTTATGGGTAACATTTATTATCCATATATTCCAAAAATATTAAGAAACTGCATTGCTTTTAAGTACTGAAAAGTTCCTGGTCCTAACAATCCACTTAGAAGAGTCATATTTCTCTTGTGATAAGAAATTATCTGATATATACAAATATATGGAAAGGTTTTTCATTATTTCAACAGACATTACTGAAACCAACAAGTGATATTAAATGAATTTATACTATACCAATTTATTAATAATGAATTGTTACTTTTTGCATTTAAATTATACAATCTACAGGAAAACAACTGCTTTATAAAACTGAACTGATACATATGTGCAACAAAGTGAAAATTGATAATCCTCACACAATTTTACTTCTGCACTTTAGGGTACATACTATAATTTTCCTCAGTATTATTATACCTTTGTGTAGTCACCTACATGGATACAAAATTGATGGAAAAGCTCATCATTCTGATGAGGTTGTATTTTTTGCTGCTGTGTTGACCAAGTTATTTTTATCTTCCTCTGTATCATCATGTGTCATCTGTCTCCCAGGCTCATCAGAGCATATTCACCTAAAAAAAGTTATCTGCCATTCTACTGACATGGGGATTGCTGATACACTTGATTGTTCCTGCCCTCCTCCTCTTTTTGTGATCTTTTACACTAAAGATCTTAATTTCTAAGGCACTGAAGTGCTTTGTGATGCAGGGTATGTTCGTATGGCCCCTTCTAGATGAGATATTTATTAAACGGCTGTCTGTAATCACAGCTGGGTGGATTTGATGGGTCAGGAGGTCTTCCTGAGCGTACAGTCCTAAAACTAAATGTGATTACATAAAGTGGGAAGTAGTAAAGGATATTTAATTACTAAATCACGTAGGCTATTATTTGCAAAAGCAGTGATGCATCATGAATAAGGCAGTGGAGCTCATTGCTTTTATCCTCTCCTTTCAGTAAGCCAGGACATCTGCATCATTCCTCTGTAGGCTGTTTATCCCATCAGTGGGGATTGTTCTCATGAGCATAGTATAAATGAGATTCTTACTTATTCCTTTAAACAAGTCCAGAGTCTAAAATGTATTGCCATACTTGCTGTTGAAACAGGTATTTTCATCCTTTTTAAGCAATTTTTCTGAAACTCAGCCTGATGTTCCGTGTGTATGAAAAGGTATTCTCTTCTGCTGATTATTTTTGTCATTCAGGCTACCCGCCCTTTGCTGGGGCTGCAGTCTGATGACTGCCTAGGTCTTGGCCTGGGACTGAGCTAGTTGAATAGGCATGGGAAACTATTGGAGAAGAGAAACTCCTGGATGTAATAAGGTGGATGTATGTGGATCCAATGGAAATTACGGAAGTCCCATGAGAGGATGGCTGGATTTCGCTGGTGTACACAGGAAACAGCCAGACTTCACAGGAGGTGAGTATGGAGGACCTTTGAGAAGGAGAATCTTGCAAGGCCTAGGAAACCTAGGAAATCATGCCAGCAATACCATATGTGGCTGAGATCACCTGGTTAACAGTACCAGAAACAGCAAATTTGGGTACAGATGTAGCAGAACAGAGACTACTGTGGTGAAAAGTAATTAGGGACAGGTTGTTTGTTTGGTAGGGAACAATGGTAAAAAGGAAGAACCTAGGAGGAGAAAAAGGGAATAGAAATCAGCAGCCTAGGATGTGCTTGGGACTATCTACGTGGACCAGTCAGGCAGTCTTGGTGCTTGATTACCACACCTGGGGTGGGACATCAAAACAGAACTGTTTTTCTGACCATACGAAATGTGGTGAACCTGCCTCTACCCTCAGGTGGACCAAAGGGATCCAGATACCTTCACTTGCTAGCAGGGGAATGCCCAGGTAAGCTTCCTAGTGTCACCTTGGCAGCACTATTTCTGGGCCTCATGGAACCAGCACCTTCCTCACAGCTTCTCAGCATACTTCCAATCTGACTACAGGAAATATGTGATTAAAAGCCTGGAACATATATATGTTCCAGATAAGATATGGGTAAGGGGTGTAATCCTATGGCCTTGGGACCATTTCAGATGGATGCACTGCTGTAGATAAAATGAATTAGCCCCTACCCTAGAGAGCCCAGAACAGGAGGACAGGAAAATAACATGAAAATATACAGGAAAACCAGTCTCCTAGTTGTGTTCTAGTACTTTGCAGTCCATGCCAAATGAAAAGTTTTCAGGCTTCACGAGGAAATTTTTAAAGCCTTCAGCATCTTCACCGAATTTCAGATTGTTTGGTCTAGGATGACACACTGGAGAAGTATCACTGTAGAATAGCTCTGCTTTCACGATCTATCCCAGGCCTCCACTACTGACCACAGCCCAAAAACAGGCTACTGAGTCAGGTTGCCTTTCGGTCTGGTTCTGTACAGATAGTAGTAGATGCAAAGGAAGCCCTGTCTGCACATTTGCATTGAAGCCTTACTTTCAGAAAGGCCCCTTGGAAGCACTGGTCAATCGTACAGCAGTTTACACGTTGAGCAGATCCATGGATTTGAAGATGAACTCTAATATTTCGTATTCCATGCAGTCTCCTCCTCTTCTGCCTAATGAAGGTGTTAAGAAGAAACATCATGAAGCATTTCTCCCTTGATAGTCTGCTAAAGGTTTTTCCAAATGTCAAGCTGGTCTGGGTGACTAGACAAGTTCTATGATAGCACACCAAAAAAAAAGGCATTTTGGACAGGTAAAACGCATTAAAATACCTTAACCAGAAATTTTAAGAATAATTTAAAACAAACAAGAACTAGTCTTATAGAAATGTTTTGAAAATACAAGCTTAGAAATTCTAAAATTTATAAAAGGTTCAGTCCACTGAACTACAGTCTAGGCAAACACTTCAAAAAATTATTGTCTCACCTGTCCACTAATGAAAGGAAACATTGAGGTAAGTCAGATTTGTGCGTGTGTTTTCCCTGTGTAACGGCCAAACACTTGGCTTCTTTTTTATCTGACTACTCTGTAACCATTGTAAGTAGCGTAGTTAGGCATAAGCAGGACTAATGTAGCTGGAGCCTAGCCTGAGGTCAGTGGAGTACGGCTGTCCTCCAGGGCCAGATGTCAAAACAGCACAACATTTGGTGAACAGGTGAAGGTAAAATGCAATAATCTGTTCTCAGGGTAGCAACACTGGGGACAGGGACGTGACATGATTTCTGAAGTGAGGGATATTTTTGCTTAAACATAATGCCCTGTCTTTCAATGCTGACACTAAGTACCTTTTCCACAGAGTCCTTTATGGTTGCCTGCATATGAAATGAATACATTCTGTTTTCAGCAGTGTTATTCAGTCTCATGGTGATCTGGATATCACATTATCAATTAATTAAGTTCAGAAATAAGGTATGATTCTCTAAGCAATTATTTAATTTCTGCCCAAGCAAACTGACTTAAGCTAACATTGTGCCTGTTTTCCTACAGTTAGCTGTGCTTCAAAGACTATTCCCATATACCCTGTATGGCTTTTTCCTCTCTCATCCCACACATACTAAAACAGAGTTTAAATAATATTTGATTTATCTTCACAGAATACATCCAGTAGAATGTGCACAAGTACACAGCATATGCAGTGCATGTAATATACAGACAACTATGTTAAATATTGGTTGATGCCTTTGCTGCATATACTGGAGAAGACTATTACAGAGATTCACGTAACGCATGAAAACTTTTATTTGCATCTCTTCTATTACATTTTCTTTTTCACCCCTACACATTTACTTAAGTTTTATCATGAGAAACTTAGAAAATAGTTGAAGTTCCTACACGTCCAGTACATTTTAACAGGCTTTCCTTGGAACAGCATGAAATAATAAAGCAGAATGCAATGAAACCAATTGTGCTACCTCCACCATATGCAAAATCTGAAACATTTACAAATGCTGTTGTAGCTACATGACCAATGGACGTGCATATATTTTCAGTATTCTTGCCTGAATCAGAATGCAATCATTCGCAGTAGTAATCAGTCTGCTTCAACACTTCCTCATGTTTCTAGGCTCTCACAACAAGAATCTTTTTTTATACTGCAACAAAATTTAAACCTTACAAGAAAGTAAAGTGCAAATTCTGTATCTTTCATTTGTAAAGACTTTCTTTACTTGGAACACAGGTGCAAAATACCCACATATCAGTCCTTAGAGCTAGATAAAAACTTCAATTATGCTTATCGTGTTTTGGTTGGGTTTGTTTGGCTGCTTGCTGAGGAATGGATTGCCTTTTTTTCTTTTTTTCCTCAGCTTATTTTTAAGAAACATATTTATGTCATCTTTTCAAAGGAAAAACCTATGTAAGACACTCTTCCAGGACTGATGTGCCAACTATTCTTTTTCTGATGTAAAACTAAATACATATATGTTTACATCTGTTTGTTTTTTCAACTCTTCTTTGGCTGCCTCAGTGAACAAACTATAAAATACAGTTTTATCTTCCTCTTGCATGTCCATTCTTCTATATGTTATTTCATTTACCAGTCTTTCAAAAGGAAAAATTTTTGCAAGGCAAAGATGTGCCATCAGCAGAATTAACAAATATTAACAAAAATGATCTCCTACATGGAAATGTATAATATAAAGAGACACAGTAAAAGTCTAGGGAGCCTATTAATTTTCCTTTCACTAAAGTGAGCATGAAACAGCATTCAGCTGGTGTAACTCTTCACTGAGGATTGTTTGTGAGTAGACATGTAGAATTTCAAGATATTTTCTGTTGTTGCTGATCATTTGTATTGTTTGGTACTATCCTACAAGCATATAGTCTCCATAAGTTGATCTTTCCTAATTAGGATGATTGTTAGGATGATTTAGAATTATCTAAAGCAACTATGTGCCTTGCTGGAGGCAAGATATTATTCCAGCTGAACCCCTCCTTAAGATTTTCTAGAAGAACTTTAATAAGGGAATATTAGAAGTTCTAAAGAATATTTTCTCTGTATCACAGAGAACAATGAGTCAGAAAAAAGGTTGCTTTGAAAAAAAGAAAAAAAGCATGACATCTCAACTTCTTCACACAGCACGCTGTTGCCAATTAGCATTCCCATTCTTTTCCACTACTGTCAATAGATTTTTCAAACTTATTGTCAGAAGGTTTTCAAATGTATTAGACAACTAGAATAGAACTTTTTTCCACCATGTATATACTGAATTAATTTCTTCAAAATTTTCATAATTCATCTGTTATAATCTGTTTAATTAGTTTGTCATCTCTTTTGAATTCTCAATTTATTGATACAAAGTTTTATGATGAACTATGTCAATCTATAAGTTTCCACATTTTCCTTTCTCCCTTTGATAAATCAAGATAGTTCTGATTAAATATGTCTACGAAGCCTAATCTCCAGAATGGTGACACTAGCTAACATCTCAGAACTCACAAGTTCTATGCTAAGAAACCTGAAACTTCCCTTGTTTTGCCATCAGAAATAACGCTTACATGAAGCACTCCTGAAAAAAACTAAGGAAAGGACAGCCAGCGAAACAATAATTCTTTCAAAAAATCAAGTGTCAATTACTTCTAATGAAACCTTCCATTTTTCAAATGAAGTCAAGAAAGTTAAGACCTTTTACCGGTTATAAATATAACTAATGTAGAAAATAAACAGAAAGGTGTAAGTTTATCATTAATTGCATCTTAACTCACAAATTTTCAACTTGACTATCCACGGGCATTTTGAAGGAGATGCCAGGTGCTTTTCATAGATGTTTATGTTTAAAGCAAATAAAAGTTTCTAAGGAGCAGAGTACAACACTGGTAATCCAAAGTCTATGTGTAAATATAGGATTTGTTGTTGATAAAAGAGCATACATTCAGAAATATGAGTACAAGGGGCATGGAGAGAGAAGAAGAACATGGGAGCAATTTCAATTGACACAAAAAGATGCAGAATTGTACCTAAAACTGTGAATGCCATTTCTTGTGACTGTATTTATGGTGAAAGAAACCATAATTTTAGTTTTTTAACTGTTTTAACTAAGATGAGTTAAGAAGGGCAACTAACAGAAGGGCTTGCATCCTAAAATTAGATAAAGTCACTATGGTCCAGTCTAAGCCATTTGCATGGAAAACTGAGATGTCAAGAGCTAATGAAGATCACATCTTAAAAATGTAATTTTTCATATTTATGTAAGTTGTGTTAATATAGTCACTTAACATTTGGGATGATTATGCTCATATAAGATCCCAACAGGATCCTATGTTGCTCTGCCCTCAAATATAGCAATTACCCTCTTCCTTGAATTATTTTCCTGCTTTTTCCTTTGTGGTAATTGAGTAGATGATTGGAAAACTGATATTTCTGTTCATGTTATTAGCCATGAATCTTGGAACAGAAGTCCAAATGCAGGGAGATAGATGTAAGGTAGCATTATCATTTAGAGGCCAACGGACATGACAGTGCAAAACTCAAGAATATTTATCAATGGGATGAAGAATTTTTGAGGATGGATCCTGCTTAACTTCACATATGAGATCTAAGCTATTTTAGAGAGAAATTAATCATTCTTTGAAGGGTCCTGCCTCTCCCCATAAGATGTAAAGGTAATCTTATGCACCAGGAAAGACTTGGTGCTTAAGTAAAGGTCAACAAGGTGTTTCCAATTCTAAATTAGGGAATGTAAGCCTCCATTCTATGCTCTTTACTTGGTCTCATTGCATTTTAAGTTACCAAAGCAAACAGTGTTTGTATACCACGTTAAAATGTTCTGATCGTTATGGTTGCTATGGAAACTTAGCTCAAGTTTTATCAATATAAACTCAAATAATTGAATTGTGATTAAGCGCAGTAGGAGAAAGAAGAGCTCACACCACCTCCTCATACTTCAAAGCAAATTACAAGGTCATGAGTCCAGGCATGCAGGAACAGGACCTTCAGGGTACTCCCTCTGCTCCCATTAAGGCGCAGCTGAACAGGAGTAAAGGTTACAGAGGCAATGGCTGTGAGTCTCAGTTGGTACATGCTGTCCATAAAGCATTGTGATAACTTCTTTCACCTGCTGCGCTTCGTTGCAGGATGGAAATGGAACTTCTGGAGCCTTGCAATGGCGGTGAGGGCTTGGATACATCTGCAGAGTTATCCATTGCTCCATCTCACAGCTACAGCCTTTCCCCTAAATGTAATGTTGATTTAATGTAATTTTGTGATATCTAATTTGCATAATTAGCTCTAATTATCAAATAACTAGGTGCATAAATTCAGTGTGGAAAAAAAGAAAATAAGTGTTAAACATTTATAATATTTTCTATCTGTGGAAAGGCACAGGTTTTCAAGCCAGCACAAAAAAAATCTGTGCAGTAATTAATGATTTAGAACAGAATATAAGTAGAAAAGAGTTAGATTTCAGATGGTTAAAAAGATTTTGGGCCTGCAGCAGTAGAATACCTTGTAAAGCTTTTCAGGGCAGCTAGACAAAGGCAAGAGATTGCAAAGTATTTGCCATGGCAAGGTAATGTTAACAAGCACAAAGCAGCGCACACTGCAAGGGTTAAGAGGAGCTGCTTGTGCATACTGTGGGGCACGTGCCATTGCTCAGGTTCACCATTCAGGAAAAAGAACTGGGTACCATTACGCAGCTCAGTTGCAGTATGGTGTTCAGTTCTAGTCAACTAAAAAGGGAAAAAGCACATAAGGAGTAGGCTCAGTAAGAATCAATGTGAATTGGCAAAATCAGTGAAAAAGCACAAAAGAAGCTTTTCTGGAATATGTCTGTTCATTTTAGCGAGGAATAAAAATGCATTATAGTATCAAACAAAACAATGAAAGCCAGAGAGAAGAAAAGGCAGAAAATTCTATATCCCTTTGCCATTTCTTTTCGGAGACAAAAAAGGGCAGTTAATCTGGTGCTACTGTGTGTCATTCACTGAAAGAACTTGCCACAAAATATCACCAGGACAAAGTTTTTAGTTGCAAGTGGAAGGGACTTTGATATTTGCATACTTGGTGAGTACTTCTGCAGTTAAATCCTAGACAGAATTTTAAAGCAGAGAAGTTTGTAAACTGATTCTTCAGGACCAAATGATCAAAGCTGCTTCTATCATGTGCCAGTTTTTCCAGAATCTTTCTTCTGTATTATTTCACACTGGCAAATATCAAACACAGCGTTAACAGATTATGGTTATCAGTATAGTTAATTAGTAACGGTCTCCAACCATTTCTCTGATCTGTTAACTCCTTTATTTCTATGGCAATCTCAAATCACAACAATCCCTATGATCCTGTAATTATGTATTAAATTAATCTGCAACAAATGAGCGAAGACGAAAATTCCATGAGGTGTAACTATTGATCAAGTTTTACCATTGGAAAAAAGTTGCTAATTTATTTTAAAAGATGGAAAATGCTGATTTAAATGACATACTAGAACTATCAAGCATAGCTGTATGGGCAATAGTAAGTTTGTGAAGTGCTCTTTTTTTTGTTGTTTTTTGTTTTTTCTTTTTTTTTTGACAAAAATCAGAACAACACTGGCCTAACTTTGCTCCTCAACATAGATTCAACCTGATGTTGTACTGGAATTCAATTTCCATGAAACACAGATAATAACATGTAGCTTGTAGCTGTCTCATAAGGATACTGTGAGAATTAGTAAGTGCATAAAAAACTCACTGCAAAAAGCATTATTTTTTTTAAAGGAGCTTTAAATGAGACAAAATACTATGGCAAACTCATCAATAGCACAATATCAATCCATAAAATAAATTTCCAAGGAAAGCAATAGGAATTCTGTGTTAGAATCAAGAACAAGGACAAAGGAAATGAAGCAGATTCTTCCGAGGAGCAGATTCTGCCTGAGAATACAGACACCTCTGTATTATTTTTCCCTGACTGAAATAATTTGATCTGGCCAGCAAGTGCTGTGACTAGCTTTACAACTGATTTGTATGAACATGCTAACTGGCCACTTGTCAGACAAACTTCTCCTACTCAGAATGTGATCTTCACCCAAGGGAACACTAATTTGAACCTTCAACTTCTATGCAATAGTTTATTTTCATGAAGCTTGTGGGAACTTAATAGCTTTGAGTCCTCAGCTGCACTTTCAAATTTGGTTGAAATTGGATACTGGGTTCGAAAGTTGTTGGCGAGACTGACTGACTGACAGACAGATAAATGAACACAGACAACAAGATTGCATAAAACTTTTCTTCTTAGGAAACCAGGATAAAAATAAACTCACATATTATAACACCCAGTAGACTTTCAGAGTTGCTAAGAAAGCTTCCATAGTAACAGTACTATACTCCTAAGGCTGCTTGAAGGTATATAACAGTTATTCTTGTCTGACTATCTGTAAAACTGCTGCATGTCACTCATTCCTAATGGCTGTTTAACAATTATTATTGTTGACTATATGCTACCAACTGACTGTAGCTGGAGAAAAACCAAAAGGCGAGATAAAAAAATAAATCTCAATATTCATTTAGGATTGTCTTCACTGGGGTGTGTAAACAACACCTATTAACTCAGCTGGGAACAAGGTGAGCCCTTATAAGGTGTGTAGTTAAATTATAAAATCCAATAAAAATCCAAATAAAAAATCCAAAAGAGCGTAACTCTTACAAGGAAGTTATGATAGGACAATCACAGAATCGTTTAGGTTGGGAAAGACCTTTAAGATGATGGAGTCCAACCATAAACCTAACACTGTCAAATCCACTACTGAACCATGTCCCTAAGTGTCATGTCTACAGGTCTTTTAAGCACCTCCAGGGATGGTGACTCGACCACTTTCCAGGGCAGCCTGTGCCAATGCTGGACAACCCTTTTGGTGAAGAAATTTTTCCTAGTATCTGATCTAAACTTTCCCTGGTGCAACTTGAGGCCATTTCCTCTCGTCCTACTGCTTATTACTTGGGAGAAGAGACAAACCCCACCTCACTGCAGCCTCCTCTCAGGTAATTGTAGAGAGCAATAAGGTCCCCCCTCAGCCTCCTTTTCTCCAGGCTAAACAATCCCAGTTCCCTCAGCCTCTCCTCATAGGATTTGTTCTCTAGACCCTTCATGAGCTTCATTGCTCTTCAAATACAAATCACTTGTAATTATTTTATGATACTGCCTTTTGAGAATCAAGCAAATACTTGATTCTGAAGTATATCAGGAAATGCTGAGGCCCTTTTGGTCATCTAATAGAATACAAAAAGCCATTAAAATAAACTATGTTCCTCAAATGAATATTTATTCATATTTTGAAGTGGTTTACTTCAACAACTTCGAATTTTAAAATTTTCTTTGCTGTATTCCAATTGTTATTTTCAGTAAAGAGATTGGCATTTATCTAGAGGCAGAAGAGCATTTGTCTGTAAAAATAGCCCATTCCAGTGAAATTATCAAGGTTATAATGTATGTAGCATTCAACAAAAGCAAGTTTCCTTTCTGGAAATTTCCAAATGCTTGGTGCAACTAAATTATTTGCTATGTGAAAAGAAAAGCCTGTGACAACTCAGTGAACTCTGGATTTGCCTGGTGATTCCTTTAGTCAGGGAAAAGAAACCCCTGCTGGAAGTTTGAAGCTAAGCTGAGGTGATGCAGACTCCATTGCTGCCATTAACTTTACAACTCGGATACAATTTGGGCCAACATCACTGCAGCTTAACGCTGAAATAAAATGTTTTCGATTAAAAACTAAACAATGACAATTGAGTTTTCTATCTCATATTTTTCAGTTAGCATGGCCATAAGCTACAAAAGGGTCAGATCTTGTTCTTCTTTATTCTTGTGGAAAGACTTCTATTGTCATCAATAGAAATCATTCATGCCTGACTTTTATGACCCGTTTTGTCTTGTGATTGTCAAGCACAGAACAGCTGATCTGTGAGGACAGTAGTGGGGGGCAAAAAGGAATATTTTAGTTAATCAACCTCTCCATTTAGTCAAAATAACATTGGCGATTCTTACTTAATCATTTTATTTGTGATATTATTTTTTTTCATCTCTTTATTCCTGTTGCATGTCCATTAAGGAAATTCTCTATCTGCTGATAAAGAGCCTGGAATAGCAGCATTGCAACCGTACATTAGAATAATGTAGGATTCAATGGTTCTGCCCTTATCACCTTGTGGTGCTTTAGTCTCTCTAATAACAAGCAACAACCTGGACAAAGTGTTTTTTACATCACTGGAGAAGGCTTATTATACCATAATGATCCTCTCTGGACAAAATCTAAAAATGATGCAATATAGCTCAGCTGACCCTATATCTGAAGTCAGTCCTTAATATTCATCATTATATTTGGCTTTCCGGATTACAGAGGCATGACATGTATTCCTGCATCTAACTCAGTTCAGCTACAGCTTTTGAATGAGTTTGCTCCTAAGTGCAAATAAGACACAAGATGCCAAACTTGAGGTAGAGCCATTTTTCATCACGGGGTTGGGGCAGGGGAGAAGCTGTGTATCTTTTTTTATACATATATCTCACCTCTTGCTTGTATGATCCATTTGCTCCAATGGCACCTTAGTGTTTTGTTTCTCTTGAAAGACCTTGGAGGTGAGATTTTCTTTTTGATGAAGGGCTATTCAGAGCTTAGTGTTTTCATACCTTAAACCATTCCATGCTGAAAATATATACCCTTTCCATCTCATGCCAGAAAGAAGACAATAAAACTGCCATAGCAGAATAGACTGCAAGGTAAGTAACTGTTTTCTAGTTCTTTAAGACAACTTGTAAAAAGAAAATGGGCAGTTTTTTATAACAATAGTTGAAAGACTTGATGTATTTATCTTGAAACCTGGAGGAATTTTTACATCATCAGTAAGTTCTGACCTATTGATCTGCCTTCCATCTGGTGACACTATTTATACTCATGCAGAGCACAATCAATAGTATAGAAAAACCATATTTTTCCTGTATTACAGTTATATTTTAAGTGACAGCATAGTCAAGGGAGAAGGCTTCAACAATAAAAAAATTTTAAATAAGAAATACAGTTTTGGGTTTAATAGCTTGGCCATATTGATTTTTACCAGGGTTATTTGCCGTATTTTACCATCAGAGGGGTTGTCATCTCTGCAAAAGCCATTTTTTTTTCCAGTTAACTATTTTAAGTTGGATAAGCAAATAAGCACACTGAGGGATTGGCATGCTTTCCTGAACTGCTGGCCAAACTTTCCTACCCCAGGGTCCTGGCAACTTTCTGCCTCATATCCTCTGGCTCCTTGGGATCCTTTAAGCTAAACATTTTTCAAAAATATGAGAAAATCCCAGTTGTTTCCCTAGTCTAAGCAGTGCAGACAACCATGTCACAAACCAAAGAGGTTTCCAGAGGTTGTGTTAGGAGGAGGGAAAGCAAGAGGACCTTCGTGTCTGATGCTCCGGCAGAAAGCATTTAGAGAAACATAGGCATAGATGCCGGTCTTAGGCAACAACAGCTGCTCAATACTGCAGAGGAACATGAAAAAAAGCCCAGTGTCCCAGCCAGTCTGACCTGGAAGAACCTCACTCTGAACTCAGCAAATGATGTTCCATAGAGTTTGTGCCATGGAGTAAAGCTTACCTGGAAGCACTGCTCAGGCAAATGAGATCTTGACTGTATCTTTGCAGCTCTGACTGGCTATCAATCCAGTATACATTGGAAAATAAAAAAGGACAGATAACTTCTTTACATTGCTGTTGCCAAATTGACACCCTTGTAACTTATTTGGGGGCAGGAGACCAGAGTGTAATAGAAATCCAGATAGAAAACGCTAACTGGGCTTCAATATAGAGAAACGAAAAGAAATTGACTTGGGCTACATAATTAGCAGCTTACAAATCTATTTTAGCAAGCAGTAAATAATGAAAACAATAGCCGCTGAGGAAGTGAGGGGAAATTTATACATAGAAGCCTGACACCTTGAAGAACACTAAGTCCAAGGTGGAACCACTGTTCCCAGGAGTCAGGCTGCCAGCAGACTTGGACACGTTGAGAAGTTAGACTGGTGTCATGCTCCCCCACATCTGTGGTGCTGGTCAGACCTGGACTGGAGGGCCTTGATTATTGCGAGTGAGAAGTCTGTGACTGTTGTGGAACAGAACTCTTCGAACAGAATTTATTCCTCACCTTCTAGAGCTTACTAAATAAAATTAACTTTATGTGTCAGTGGTGTGCTTCTGTTCTCATGTCCATCTGATTCAGATTCCCTCCAGGACAGCATAAGAGCAAGAATGGCAGAGCTGACATTTTGGGTCATTGGACTTGCTGAATGTCATCTGAACACGGGTGTTGTCTTCTCTGGGGTTCCCTGCATTCATAGATGATCAATAACTGATGCTTCAGAAGAAGAGGGGAGAAAAAATAAAGCATAACTCAAAAGAAGAAAAAAAAACCTCTCTTGCTTCTACAGTGAATTTCTATTTTTGTAGCCACTCCCATTAAAATCTTCTTTGTTGTTCCCCTACAAGAGTAGCTAGCCCTGTGAAAAAATATCAAGAAATAATAATAAGCGTTGCCTGCATGAAATGCCTATGGAGCTGACATGAAATGCTAAACTCTACTTTATTCTTCTAATCAATTATAGCCCAGAGTATACACATGTGCTTTTAACTGTTTGTTGAAGGAATTTGCAGCGCTCTGCTGAGGCACTGTGGCTTCATGCAGCTCCAGGGAGCCTGTGCCTGTCAGCGCGGTGCCCCATCTCAGCCATCATTTTCTTCACTTTAAGAGCAAAGTCAGAGAAACTGCCAAGGAGTTCATCTTGCACAAAGTAGCCTGACTCCCTCTGGGCCCTGAAGCAATCAGCATCAAGTGGTGAAATCCAAAAAAAAAAA